>CM060473.1:14147457-14464957 GCA_030544235.1 Lepturacanthus savala
TGGACCACCAAGGACTGGAGTAAGGTCATCTTTGATGAGTCCAATTTCCAGCTTTGCCCAACACCTGGTCATATAATGTTTAGACGGAGACCTGGAGAGGCCTACAGACCACAATGTCTTTTGCAGCTACTGAAATTGGGCGAGGGATCAGTGATGATCTGGGAATGCTTCAGCAAGGCTGTGATTGGGCAGATTCACCTTTGCGAAGGGCGCATGAATAAAGCCACGTACAACATGATCTTGGAAGAAAACTTTTATTTGGTTCATTGCAATGAATGAGGTTTTGAACTATTGTGGTCCACAAAATGTGAAACTGAAGGTATCCTTTAACCTGTGAAGTAAATTGAATGAATGAAGCCTTTATTGTCATTATCCACAAGTATACAACGAAATTGCGTTAAATGGTAAAGAAAAATAATTAACTCAGGAAATAAAATAGGAATCTTAAAATAGGTGTAACCTAGAAAAAAGGGACTAATTTAACCTAATTTAGCACTAGCAATAGTTTGGTTAAACTAAAAGAGAAGAAAGAGTGAAATACATTTTTGCTTTATTACCTTCATTGAAAGCTGCAGGGTATGTTTGGTTTTTCTATTGTGTTTTTCATGTCAATACTTCATCCAGTAAATGTCTGTCCTTTTGTATTTAAAATTACAGTCTCTGAGTCTTTAATTTCTGCTTCCCACTCCTTAGAGCCTAGAACTGGTCCAGTGGCGCGGTTAGTGGTGTGATGCCAGAGTGACACATGTCAAAACCAAGACCACGAAAAAAGTTGTCTCAAGAACTTTAAGTCCAGTAGCGAGAAAGGGAGAGTGAATATATTTTCATCAAGCGGTAAATAGTCCAGTAGCAAAAGTTGAAAGGTTGTTAAATAATGCCCTGATAAACTATAATATGCTACTTTGATGCTGTACATCAAAACAGGTTCAAGGGTGAGCACGCCTACTCTCCGAGAGAAGCCGATGAGTCCAAGAAAGACTAAAATGTAGCGCCATGGCAATCATCATCAATGTCTACATGAATAATGAAATCATAGACTTGATATAAACTGAGAATTCAGATATACAGGGGTGATCCGCTTTAACATATTATAGGACTGGCTGTAATGTTTCCCAAGTTGGATGAGAAAAACTAAGAACAAGGCTTTTAGAGGATGTGTGGATGTACACAGGTACCTAATAAAGGTACTCTATGGTACTCTAAGTATCACATCTCGAATCTCCTGAGCCCTTCCAGGGTTGTGATTCATTTTTTTTGGATGTGGTACAGGAGGACAGCCAAACCAGAGAAAAACATAATAAGAAAGAAACAGCAAATAAACGGGGCAGCGGCAAAAAGTATAAAAAAAAAAATCCAACATGTGCTGCCAGGAGCAATGTCTGCATTTGAGTCCTGGAGTCTCGCTCCTTCAGCTTGACGTCAGAAAGTGTCATTTGCCACGTCTGTGTTTGCGTGGAAGTGCAGCCTTGTCAAGTGATTAGATCGGAGCTGTCAGCTGTTGTTTGAAAAAGGATGATAATTGGACGGGGTGTCAAGACCCTCCCTCAGGTTCTGTTTCTGCTTTTATCCTTCATTATTCATCTCTCTCCCCCCCTTTAGCATCCATCATATCGCCTTCTTAGCTATTCTCCTGAAGGCAGTGATGTACAAGGCAAATGCTGTGCTTATGCTTACGAAGAGCAACGCCGTTCAAGCAGTTGTTGTTTTCTCATGGGAAGCATGTTGCCTGGTAACAACAAGTATATACATGAATACATTTTGGATCTTTAGGCTCAATTTGTTGCCTGGAAGTGTCGATTAACCACAACAGCAAAAAAAAAAAAAAGAAAAGAAAAAATCGAGAGGATTATATCACTCGTACACAAGAAACCGGAGAAAACAAAAATCTCATTTGAGTGTTCAGTCAAATTTAAGGCTGCTGTCAAAGTGAATATAATGTGGCCGATTGAAAACACTGCACTGAAAAGCCCTGATTGATTTTGTTATTCAGTCTGAAACCAAGCTGAACCATTTTAGCATTCTGCCCTCGTGACTCATGAATAATCTAATTTCTCTCCCAGCTAATCGCGGGATGGCTTCACACCGCGACAGAGCCGATCCACAGAGGGCCCCCTCTCCTTGCCCCACCTTTATTTTACCTCCACAGTGGACTGCTCCCTGCACTTTCAACATGATGTCTGAACCAAGATTGTGGAAGAAATATTGCCGAGCGCCAGGCCATCCATCATCAGGGCTGCCTGGGCTATGAAATACAGGCCGGGCCCTGCCAACAATGAGTCCTATCTTGTATGTTAGACCTCATGCTTGTGTATTTATCACGTAAGCGGCTGCACAATGTGTGATTCATTGAACAGACTTGCTGATACAACAACGCCGACTACATCTCTGGAGCAGTAGGCCCCGCTTCTCTATCTATGATAATGCTCCACGCCACCCCCCCCCCCCCCCCCCCCCCCCCCCCCCTGTTGACCTCACAGAAGGATGTGCTCCATGTTTTTGTGTTTTTTTTGTTACAGTTATGGAAGTGTTTATATCACTGCTGTCTTTAGGGCAAGTGGGAAAGTATGTGTGGGTCAGTGACAAATGATGTTTGGCAGGATGATAAAATCAAAAACTTTTAAAATACAGTTTTATGAAACATTCATCAGGTCTCTCAAAATGTACATTTTGTGTTGATGTTGGTTTCTAGTATTTAAAAGCTCATTTGTATCTTTTTATTATATTTTTTTTACAACTTCTTTATTTTTTGACATGAAATGTCAACTGTTGTAACCGTAAAAGAATGATACATTTTAAATATTTAATCCACCCTGAATATAAAACTAGTTGACAGCATGTGTTTTTAATTTTTTAAAACCTTTTTAAGAGAGTTAAACTATCTGTACTATCGGTACTAAGTTCGTCAGAATTACATCATATGGCAGTTTTGTCACCTGTGGGTGTGTGTGTGTGTACTATATAATATAATAATATTTATAATAATATTTTCACAAGTCCTCCAAACTTCAGGATTCAAATATGTTGTAATTTCCTTTACTCCATTATAGTGTCTTATGAACTTTTATTGTCAGGATGACTTCACAAAGCAAACTATTACAAAAAAAAAAAAAAAAAAAATGCTATGCTATGCTATGATTAAAGTTTACACTTGGGGCAGCAGAACAAACTATAATGACATCTGCTATGTCATCAACTTACCAGGAAGTAGATGCTAATGGTATAAGTATAAGCGATATATTCCATTATTTGGAATCATGTAAGCCCATATATTCATTATTTTAACTCTGTTTTACCAACTCCTGAGGGGAATGTCTTTTTTTTCTTTACTTACTAAAATGCTCCACTGTGTTCACCGGTTCGCAGTTCACTTTTGTCTGTAGTGTACAGTGGGTTCATTAAAAGTGTTTGGGCTGAAAACAGCTGACTGCTGCTGGGGAAAATGAAGTTGAGGAGAGCTGTGAGAGTGAAAACACTGGGCTGGAAGATGTGTGGAGCTGAACGAGTCCAGGTTTCTTTATTAACACCCAAAGGTAATTTTAAGATTTACAGGACATCGTAACACAACGTTCACGTGTGAAAAAGAAAATCAACTGTATCCTGCTGTCATAGCAAAACCACAACAAACGCATTCCTTAACCCTGTGACGAAGAGTATGCAGCGGCTCCCTCCTGACTTTAAAGTGCTTTAAAGTGATGCCAATGATCATCTTGTTCAATGATGCGATTGCTGCAGGTGCAGAACAGTTCTGTGGCATTTTTGTTCCACCAACATCTGAAATGAAGGGCAGTTATAATGGAAGGAAGAGTGTTGAACTTGGCCTCATGCTGCAGCTGTATGGGGTAGATGACTGGTGCTACTGGCCCAGTTTATCAGCTTCTGTAGGTATGCTCCTGTTGGTCACATGGTTCAGGCCAGATTCTGTTCATATGTATATCTTATATGTCCTTTAGGGGTGGCACGGTTCCGAATCGCACATGATTAAAAGTCGCATTTTCACAAGCCAGATTTTAAGCTGCAGATACAGGCTTCTTCAAATTAACGTCCATTTCTTAGATTTAAAAAAAAAAAATAAAACACTGTTATTCTTCTTAAGCATTGTCCAGATATTTACCCAGAAAGATATTACAGATGAGATTTTTAAACACTTTTTTTATTTAATCTGCTTAGTAACAAACAAATGAATTACATACCTACAAAGAGAGACAGATAGACGGGCAGACAGATATATAGCGAGAGTTAGAGAGAGATAGACAGAGAGAAAGAGAAAGGGAGATAGACAGCGACAGGTAGACAGGTAGAGACAGAGACAGGTAGAGTAGACAGGTAGAGACAGCGACAGGTAGAGTAGACAGGTAGAGATAGCTAGAGTAGACAGGTAGAAAGAGAGACAGGTTTGAATGAATGTATCCCTCTGCCAGCAAATCCATTCATAAAGATGAGGGGAGTAGCGCATTTAGGCCCCGCCTATTAATAAAAAACATTTACTCCATTCGCTCTTTATCTCTTTTATTCTGCAATTTATTAAATACATACTATTGCCAAAAATGTGATAGACTGCTTAGTAGTATAGGCTATATTTTAGTACTATATAGCTAATTGATTCAATTAAGGTTGAATGGAAGAAATGCAGGAGCTGCGAATAAATCAATACAAGTTATTACATAACTACTTCATAAAACTGGCATATATATATATATATATATATATATATATATATATATATATATATATATATATATATATATGTTTGCCAATTTTGCTTCAAAAATTGTGTTGTTACTGTTCTTTACAAGCTTATCTCTACAGGGGCGTTTGTAAAGATCCATTTTGATGCAATGGTTTGTAACATAGCTTAAAAAAATAAAACCCCTTCCCCCCGATATTTTTAACTATAACGGCCTGTGGAATGATTTTTATGTGAAGGCCTCAGGATGAGGGATATGCCCTCCTGTGCCATAACTTTCTGCTGCTACTTCAACAAACCACACCGGCATCCACCACAACAAAAACACAGGATTACCCGACTGGAAACACTATGCAGATATTATCTCCCCGGCTAATGAGACGGCTAGCTCGACCCCCAAACACACAGCTGCAATAATGAGTTGCCCACACCTGAAACACAATATTTCATACACAACAAAGGAGCAGAGAACAAACACCAGAGTGAAAGCAGAATGTTGTCTTTCGCATCTTCGATTCTCCTGATGGTTAACATTAGTGAGAGTGCAATCTAACAGTTCATGACTTACTGGGCAATCCCAATAGGTCATTGTGCAAAACACAAAGTTAGATATTTTGCTTTAATATGAGTAAAAAACTCACATAAAAGCCATCTTTTTTTAAGGTTTAGTTAAAAAGAATTTTTACTAGCTCTAGCCATTGATTTGATCAGGAATGTTAACACTGTCCCCACTAAAGAAAGTGATGAGATCTTAAAAATGCAGCTATATAGTTGCAAACAAAACCCCCCAGGATACTAAATTATTTATTTTTTCTATCATTTTTTTTTTTTTTTACAGAATATCTGAAATATGCACCAGTGCTGCATTTTATATATCTATGGATATTCTTCACAGGCAACATCCAAATCCCCCCCCATCAATTACGCTGCAGTGTAGCCTGCACATGGTCTGAGAGAGTGAAAAGCAGGGCAAAAAAATGTCAATAGTGCACACACCACTCCTTATAAACCTCAGGTATCACTATGACGACATAGTAATAAGTGGAGGTGACTCACATTGATATCAAAAATTTTATCAAGTCCCCTCCTCTCTCATCTGTATACGGTGCCACAGCTGGGTGGTAAGACGGAACTGCTGGGAGAGATTTTAGTGCGCTGGACCAATCTGGAACTGCAGAAGTTGTGTAACAGTGGGACATGTCTCTTTACATGTCCCAGTGGAAATCATGTGTGTGATACCGTAGCTTGTATCACACTCATAAACCCCCCCCCCCTCTTTGAAATTACTGTTGATCATAACAATCCAAACCCTGTGGCAGGATTCCACACACGGGCTGAAATGCTGTATAGGCACATTGTCTTTAAAGGATGACTCGCTGCTGCACTGCCGCCATCAATACAGACACTATGCTATTCCCCTGTGTGTTGACTAGAACCAGGCCTCTGATGGCGTTATTGCAACTGCATGCTTTCCTGGACTTGCCTTGGCTACTTTCCTCCCAAGTTCATTATACACACAATCTGTGACAGAGTACATTAGTTCTACGCACTGTACAGCTGCCAGCCTCTGTAATCTAATAGTAATGTATAAATTCCTTCTGGCAGGCCAATAAAACTCAGATTAGTTTCCCGGCAAAGGTACACTCGTGCAGCAGTTGACAGACATGTGAAGAGAGTATTAGCATATCATCGGCACAGGCTCTCCGGGGACGGAGACACTCACTGCTTCCCCTATCAACTCCACCGCCTGCGACATCAGCAATACAAGGAAACGCAGTGATTTGGTTAACAAGTACTTGATTTAATACGCGCTCAGTAGGACCAGGGTGTCTTATGGGTTCATCAGCATCGCAGGAGGTTGGGGAGAAAACCCCAGATTGTATCAAAGGGATTATACAAATGTGAGAGGAAAATCATTTATTTATTTTTTTTGGCTGTTTGACGATAAGTGTATTTTACCTTTTTGCATTATTCTGCTTATTATTCTGTGTTAGGTATATTATTTTTGGATGAAAAAAACTGAATATACATATTTTCTTCTCAGAGTCAGCAGGTGCCTGTTTTCAAGCAATCACAGGATATTACCTCTGAAAGAAGACATTTAAAACAAATAGTTATTTCTGAAATAACATTTCACACACACACTCCAAGCCAGGGAGGCTTATTTTCCAAATCATGATCAGACATAAAGATGATAATCTCCGTCATGGTGTCCTCGCTGCATTACTGTGTTGGGGGGGGGTCACCTTCTCGGGGGAGGCGTTGTGAGGCAAAAAGATGTTTTGTGGGCTAGCTAACATTAAACTGCTTTTTCAAGGTTCCCCCATACCTACTTCCCCCCATTATTAAACGCCCAGCCTCAAGGCCTGCTCTATATTCATGACATAAAACGCTGTTCATACCTAATATTTGTGAATAGTTCCCATCGTGTTCCAGTAAACAGTGGCTGCCCTCGCACCACTGGAGCCGCACTGGCACCTTTATTGATCTCCACGCAATAAAGGAGCACAAAACTACCTCTGGAAATTAGATTTTTATACTACAGAAATATGCTGACTGAAATTGCATTACCTTAGCACATTCATAACATTTTTTTTCTTAAACAAAGTTAGAAATCAAATCCCAGTCCTGGGGGTGTTGCTGTGTTTCAAGTTTACTACTCGCCACAGCTGCTATCAACAAAAAGGATCTTTAGTAAGTAAAAGGGAGGTTTATCCTCAGGGATTGCATTCAAAAACATCAATGCTTTCTTTTTTCCTCCTTTATGGTATGGTTGTTGTTTGAAGGAGACGTTGCATCCAAGTTATAAGTGTTTGTCACACTATGAGAAGTGGCAGTTGCTTTATCTGGGAAGCGGATTCAGATGCTATCAGCCCTTTTGAAGGGCGGCTGTCAGTTGTCATCAGTACTATACTCTACCTCCTAATTGGCTCACTAAGGCGTTATCTTCATGGACTGTTTAAATAATGGATGTAGCTGCCATGACATCGGGTTGTGGACTCCTGTTTTCACACTTAATCTTAGGCACCTCCTTTTTTCTTTTTAGCCAGAAGTGTCTCTTCCATGAACATATTTGGACGAGAATGTGGAGCTGGGTGGGAGTACCATAGCAGGCTGCAACCTCCTAGAGGCGAGCTACCTGTCACTCAAAGCTGTAACTCTTTAAAGCAGAGGTGGGCAATTTATTTTTGGTGCAATTGAACAAAAAATCGTGATAACCTTTCAGCATATTGTAATTAAAGTGGTCTGACAGATCATCACACTCTTGCACCTCCCTATAGCTCTGTAAACAGCCCAGAGAAAATCCAGAATGGCCAGGAAGGTCTTAGCCAATCGCAACTTATTTCATAAAGCTTAAAGGTAGACTCAGAGCTCGCCGTTTATCTCATGGACCGGTAAGATGCTAACTTCCCTTTTCTGTCATGTCTAAATGTAATGTAATGTGTATTTTGCTCACATAAAATTACCATAAAAACAGGTGATTTATAACTATGCTGACTGTTCTCATTGGTTTAGGTTTATGCTAACAGTGAAAAGACATTCACCTATGCTCAAGGCTACAGTTATTTTTTTTCTTTGTTGTAACTGTTAGTGGCTTGCTAGCTTGCACATGGACAGCAGACAGAGCACTAGCATGGGCAGAGCTGCGGAGTAGAAACACAGAAAGGAAGTAGAGTTGCTTCCATTGGAGTTTCATGCCTGATTTTTAACATGTGCAATTTTAGCCCTTAATAAAATGTAAACAGGTGAGTTAAAACAACCCCCCCCCCCCCCCCCACACACACACACACACACAGTCATTATGGCAAAAAAGTTGCAATAGCCAGTGTTCAAGCCACAGTTTGCTTCCTTTTTAATCATACATTTTACTGTGATATCAGGTTATTTTAACAACAGTTGCCAAAATTAACTACTCTAGCTTTTGATCACTTTACCCAAATCATAGTACACATAACGTAGCATATAATACTGTCCTATTGCATTGGGTTGATATGCACCTACTGCTAGGTGCAGTCTGCCCTGTATAAAACATTTTAATGGCAGTGATACCAACTGATAACATCCATTTAATGGGCTGATATCATCTGAAGCGGGTGCAGTGGGACTCCATGATTTACTTTGCTGCTTGTTTTCTTTTTCCTGACTGCTTCAGAATCAGCCTTTTTTCCAATATTGCCTTTAGATTGTGGGTGTAATATGACCCTTTTTTTTCCCCCTGCCATGGAGAAATATTCCCCATCAATATGCTCCCGCTCATTTTCTACACAACATCCATGGTGTCACATTTCTGGTGATGTGTCTCCTACCTTCAATCAAATGTCTTTTGTGCTCGTGCACTTCGTGCTGAGAGTTTGCATTTGTATTCATACATATTCACTGCAAAAGAAAATCTGCTGGTGTCACGCTCACAACTATGTGATATATATTTCTACCAATCGAGGGAAACAGACAAATGACCACATGATTACCTTCCACTGTTTCATGATCATTTCAGAATGACTGTAGGAAATTGTCTTAATGTGTCAGTTGTGTGTTTTTTTCCCTTTTCTTTTTTACCTGGACTTGAATGCACAGAGCTTTGCAGAAGTACATCTTAAAGAAGTGTTCTTTTATCAGAGCACTGTAATCATCATATTACACAGAGCAATTTAGCATCTCTGTATATACCTCTGACACACACGACATCATTTCACCAAGGCCACTTTTAAAGACAGCAGTGTCTCTTATAGACACTTTTCACAGCATATATTCTGACTTCTCAAAGCAGGAAAACCACAGTTCTAAATAACATTCACAGTCTGTGTCTGTTGATTAATGTACACTGTCCCTTCAATAAATTAATTCAATTCAACCCAGGACTGAAAACACTAATAATAATGTGAGCAAACACACTCTAGGGTATTTCTTTTATAGAGGAAATGTCAAAAGCTTTTTTTTTAATACTTAATTCTTTAATTATATTTTATACTTTCTCCAGTACAGACACTACAAGATGTGATGCCGGACTGTAAATTCCACTTCCCTTTCATTATTCTCATACAGGCAGAAGACTGTAAAATGCTTCCAAATTTATGCTGTTATGTTCTCTGACCCTGATCAATGTCAATTAGCTTAACGGTTAGTCCACTGAATATATGAGCGTATTGCCAAGAATCAAATTGTTGGATTCCCATAGATTGTGTTAGCAAATGTCAGGCAAGGAAAGAGAATAACTATCTGGCGCTTATGGTATAATATGATAGTTTCTGTATTAGAAAAGCAGATTCCAAAGTATATATCCTTATAAAGCCGTGAAAATGTTCTAAGATGAAATAAATGCAATTTCCATGTGTCAATAATGCGCAAAAACCTCCACAGGATCGCAAACTGGGCCAGATACTCTTCCAGCGTAAGGATACCGGCTCAAGTAGGGAAATCGGAGCTGGGATGGTTTACCATCTCGTGTGAAAAACAGGACCCCGATCTGAACCCTGCTCTGTGATTTTACACCCTCGTGCTACGCGGTCCTCTCGAGCATCAACCTCCCGGCAGCATCTGCCAGAGAGCCGAGGCAAGAACTCTCCTCCTGAGGGGCATTACTATTGATAATCAAGTTACGAATCATTTAATACCATTAGAGCCCTTCTACCCTTGCGCCTCACATGGAAATATCATTCCTGCCCTGATCCCCCCCCCACGCTGCGAGAGATTATCAAGGGTGATGATGCAGTGGAACAGCGGAAGATTTGTCAAGTTAATAAAATGAGCCCTGGGGAGAACTATTTCAAGGCATCATTGAAGTATGTTTAACGTAAGCGAGAGTTGATGGTGGCCACAGCGGTTGTGCACGGAATCCACTGCGTGGAAGGTAAATCAAACACTCGCCTCGCCTTTTGTTGACTGTTATTGCTCACGGTTGATGCTCGAACTCACATAATGGCTGTCTGACTACTTCTGGAGAATAGGAGGGAGAATTCATCTGACACAAACGGGCAGAGTAAAGAGCCATCTCCTGTCTTTGGCTGTGTCGGAGAGCACTTTTGGCTGCGCCTAAATGAATCGCGGTTGGTAGTTTACTGCACTTAGCGGCAATTAGAGAATAGGCTGCGGCACACCCCGCATCACAATGCAAGGCCACATTTACAGGGAACCATATCCAAAGTGACAGCCGTGCATCATTTCAGTGGCCACTAACGGAATTAACACATTATCAGCAATGAAAACATTAGCTTGTATTACAAGTATTTAATTTCAATGCTCAACATATTTTTGGATTATTTCTAGTTAATTTTTTGCCATCCAACATTTTTTTGTATATCCTAGGATGGTGAGGCTAATATAAAACAGATACATTCAGAGCCACAACCATTATTCAATTAATCAATTTAGTCGCCAACTATTATATTAATCACTACTTTGATTATAGATGAGTTGATTTGCTTTATTTTTAAGAAGAAAATGTACAGAAGAAAAGAAAAAGACTCCTACACATGGTCAATTGCTAGCAAAAAATTCATTTAATATCATTTATTGTGATGACATTTTGGTCTTCAGACCTTCATCAGTAAATCTTCACAGGGAGGAAGGGACACAGTTTGTGTTTTTAGATCCACGTGGACCAATTACATCACTTCATTAATTAAAATCACAGCTAATATATCACATCCTGGCATTTTTGTAGACTACAAAAATAGACAAATACATGCAGTCTATAAAAGGAAGAAGGGAGAAATTTCCAGGAAAATAGAAAATAGAACCATATAAATACAATGTAGATGTGCATCAATGAATAAGATGTAGCTCAAACATCTGACAAATAATCTGATAAAAGCTGTCAGAAAAAATATAACGGAAATACATTGAGAGTCATTTCATCATTAAAACTGATCATGATCAAATCATGATCATGATCGTGATCACCTCCTCTACATGATGGGCTGATAATTTCAATGCCACATAAATGTTCTATTCTTTAAATGCACATTTTATATTGACGTGTGGAGGCATATTCTCTATATGAAATATCCTATTGGTATGGGAACTATATTGATAATCGATTAATTAATTTGAGCAATTTTTAAGAAGAAAATGTCCAAATTCTTTGATTCCAGCTTCTTGAATTTGATTATATTCTGGTTTCATTAGTCTTCTATAATAATCAATTATCTTTGGGTTGCGCAGAGTCGACCTGGATGTTGTTGCATCTATTGCTTTAAAAGCAGTTATCAACATTGCATGCCATTTTATGAACCCAAAAACTAATCGATTAATTGTTTAAATAATCAATAGACTTTCAAAAGTTGCACCCCAATACAAGACACACTCACATTTGTGAAGCATGTATTGATATTTTTTTTATGTATTTGAACAGGTTGTAACATAATATGACCTTTCCAGACTTTTTCCGTTGACTATAACAGCCTATGAACTGATTTCTATGTGAAGGAATCTGGCCCTTTTTTTTCTTTTTTTTTCCAGGAAAATCCGATGTAGGAAGTTTTTGTTTTCTCTAGAGTGCCTCGCCTTTCTCTCTCTAACATCAACAAAAGACCAGCACTCACCACAACAAAAACACTGCTTAAAAAAAAAAAAAAAAAAAAAAAAAACTACAGATATTAGCTCTCCAGCTAATGAGACGGCTAGCTGCCTCCATCGACCACATCATTTCACAACAAAGCACCGCTGCATTGAAAAGTTGCCCACACCTGAGTATGCGTATGCATGCACACACACACACACACACACACACACACAGCTAAAACAAACAATATTTCCTCAACAAAGCAACAGAAAGCAAGCTCCAGAGCAATAGCAGAACAAAGCTTATTCTTCTTTTTTTTCTTTTTTTTCCTTCTGTTGGTAACATTAGTCCACAGCTAGTAATAAGCAGACATTTCACAACACTGCAGCATGTTGCTACCCTGGCCACAGTTCGCCGAGACTATTTGTGGGTCTGTTTTGGGTTTGGGTGGTTGATTAATGCAAAATGCGTACTACATTTGGACACCTTCCATTGATGAGCATTAACTCGCTTAAAGGTTGGTACTCTATTGAAGTTTATACATGTTGGATCTGCCTAGAGCTGCTCTGGGTCTGACATGACCAATCACTAACTTTTGGTCATGATGTGTGTCATGTCCCGGAAGGCACCAGAAAAAACTCCAGCTCAAAAGTTCCAGCTTTAACTTATCCCACAACACTGCTTAATATTCCACAATGGACCAAATGATTTCACTTCCCCTCTATAGACAACTCAATCGAGTTCACGACCTTAATGACATCATGCTCAGCCACGCCCCCTGTTCTCTGATTGGATGCAAAGATTTGTCTGTGAAACCATCATACCCAGACATATAGTATATAGGAGGGTGGAGCCAGGCTACGTTTCATCAGCTGTTGCTAAATAATGTTAATTCCATAAATAAGTTGTCTGACATCTTTTTATTTTATTTATTTTTTTTATTTTCTTGCTGATGTAAAAAGAACCACCACAGGCAAGTTTTGGTGAAACATTCTCACCGGCCCTGTCACATAATTCTCAGCAGTTTGATATGTCCTAGATGCAATTTAATGAAAGTATTTCATGATAACCATATTAATAATAAAAAAATTACAGCCTCTCTCACAGTTTTTTTTAGAGCAAGCAGCAAGTAAAATGAATAAGTAAATATGTGCGCAGTAGAAAGTGGGTTACAAATTCTCAGACACACATTTGATACTTTATTTCTTCTGCTGTAAATCTAATTTTCGGGTTGTAGCGACTATCGATCAAAACTTTACAGTAGTCTTTCTACTTTATCAGTCCCTGAGATGTGATTACAGATGCCAGTCTTTCAGTTCATTTGTAACAGGCATGTCCAAAGTCCAGGAAAGTTGCGGCCCGCATATAAATTCCCACTGGCCCGCAGCCTCTGTCATATAATCAATATTATATGGCCCACTAGTGCTGTTGTGAACTACACACGTACAAAAAAAAAGCTATTTTATATTTCACCAGAAGATGGCAGCAGACCCGTGGGCGTACTCTAGCAGCACGACCCATGACCTTTCTCAGTCTCTTTATAAGATGGCGACTATAGCCAAAAACTACCAGACGAAGCATGCTGCTGCCTACGACAAGCTAACTAGGAACGAACGATGAGCAACAGGGAGCTGTTTCAACAAGCTAGCCAGCTACGAGGTGCCAAGCACGGCAAACCTTTTACTGAAGGTGAATTTATAAAAGCCTGTATGATGAAAATGGTGGAGAAAATTTGTCCTGAAAATAAGCAATAAGCCAGTTACCTATTTTTTTTTTTTTTTTAAAGACTGAACGAAGAAATGAATGCAGAACTACTTGACCTCCAGACTCTTAAAGGCCAAATAGGAGGAACAGATTTGTTTTGTTTCTGTTTGGAATAAAATCACTGGGATAATGACTGATGGCGCACCTGCCATGGCCGGCGCACACGATAATTATCAACCCTCATCTGTGACAAATACAGTGACGAAGGAGACAACGCTATAAAACTCTACTGTATTATTCATTACCAAGTTCTCTGTGCAAAACATCTAAAGTATGATCATGTTATGAAACCGGTGACAAAGGCTATTAATTATATTCGCTCCAATGCCCTGCTCCACTGCCAGTATTAACAGTTTCTCCTCGACATCCACGCCTAATACAGAGATCTATGCAGCAGGAGGTTTGCAGCAGGCATCCCATTCCCGGATGAGGAGTTTAAATAGCGCTTTTTGGAATTTGCAGTGACTGAAAAGGAGATCACGTTTTTCAGAGTCGGCACCAACACCTCCCTCTTGTCAACTTCTACTGCCAGCTGGATAAAAGGTTTTTAAAGGTTTTAAAAGATATAAGCATTTGCAAAGAAAATGCTGAGCTTGTTTGGCCACCTACTTGTGCCAGAAGATATTCTCAGTTATGAACTTTTAACGAGAGCTGTGTGAGGACAAGACTAAGTCAAGACTCACACTTACGCACCAAAACCATTATCTTTGAACCAGACCTGGTCAATTTAATGCAGTCAAGATCCCAGTATCTCATTTTAAAGTTTTGTTCTTCTCAGTGAGATAACTGTTAGTGTTTAATTGAGGAGTTTACAGTAAGCATTTAACAGTGATACAGTAATCTGCAATGATTCAAATGAGCTTAGATGTTTTTGAATAGAGACAAACACTTTCTTGATTTTATGTGGTTTTCAAATCTGAAAAGAATGATAGTGATTCTGGTAAAATCCTGTCGAGGCCCAGCCCAGACCACATACCATCGTTGTCCGATTGCCAGATTTGGTCTCAATGGGACCAGTATGTACTTGCTGATGGTACTACCAGACACTTCGAATGAAAGCCCCCCCCTCAAATCACATCCATACAAGCACACATTCCTGATGGATTACTTATGTAACACGGACGCCATATTCCTCTGTTTACCTCATGATGGCCACGATGAAAGATGTAACAAGTGCCGCCGTTTTTTTAAAATTCCAGACTAAATCCTTCAATGCATTAATCTGCAACTCAAATTCCCTGGATCGCATTTCATCAACTCACCCGTTTCTCAAACAACATGCCCCCTGCATTGTGGTGCCGGATTTAGTCCTAAAGCAATCTTAAAGGTGGATCCCCCCAAGGGCGCCAAATTATGCACGCTCATGGTGCTACCAGGCACAGTGTGAAAAAGCCCCTATCAAAGGACATATATTAGCAGAAAACTGCGCTCTAGAACATGTTAACACTGTTGAAAGATGAATATTTTTTACTGTTATGAAGGATGAGGTTCAAGGTAGACTGATTATCAGCATGGGCATTGGTAAGAATTTCAACTTCTTCAAGAATGTTTATTGTTCCAGACCCAATAAATCAACTCCAACAAAAAAGAGGGGGGACAAACACATGGTTCAGCACTGCCGCCACATGAGGTGATCAGGAAAGAGAGCAAGTAAAAGGGTAGGCAGGCTTTAAATAGTGAGTGAACAGATGAATTCAATCAGGTAAATGAGTGAACAAAGGACTGAAATGAGCTAATGAGGTAAAGGAAGTGCTGTAAGTGAACATACGTGTCAAAATAAAAGAGAAAGGGCAATCTTTACTACAATTACAATGTAACTTGGCTTTATTTCCCTGTCCCTATTTCCCTGTCAGTTGTCAGTTAAGCTGCCTCACTCTCTTAACTACTGTAGTCCAACTATTTCTTCCCCACAAACCTTTGCGGTGCGGCGTCTCTCATTGGGCTTGTCTCTTGGAATTATGCACGTTCCATATGTCAGTGATATGTGTGTCAGATTCTGATGTGTCGACCCCCTGGGGGAGGGGCTGATGGCGTTCTTTCCCGAATGTCTCTCTCGGATTCTGCACCGTTTGTCTAACCGCTCTGTACAATAACGATTTCATCTCACTGATGATAATGTTCCTGGCTTTGTTATGCTCCAGCTTTAATTGGCAGAGAAAGGTTCAGTTTCATTCTCCGGGAGGTGTCAAAAGCCTTTGCTGGGAAAAGGAAATTACTACATTGACGTTGCATGAGGTAAAGAACTTGATCTTGAACCAACTCTTGGTTGTGTTGTGTTGAACACAATGAGTTTTATACAGAATCGCTTAAGGCAAATACAGAAGATTTATATGTATAAATACAATACAGGTCAAAAGTTTGGACACACCTTCTCATTCAATGTGTTTTCTTTATTTTCATAACTATTTACATTGTAGATTTGCTCTGATTACTGCTTTGTATACTCTTGGCATTCTCTTGATGAGCTTCAAGAGGTAGTCACCTTCATAGGTGTGCCTTATCAGGACTAATTAGTGGAATTTCTTGCTTTATCGATCAGAGAAAAGGGTGGCTATTTTGAAGAAACTAGGATATAAAACGTGTATTTTATTTCAACACACTTCCTAACCAGAGCAAAAATCTGATTTGTACTTGAAAATGACTCTTGCATTGTAAGTACCTCAGAATTGCAGTGAAGTGCAGTTGTGTTTATTGGGTTGTGTAATGGCTTACAGATGCAATTAGCTGGTTGGTTTGGGCGATGCTGGAGCGGCTTGAACTTGCAGCATATAGTGGCGGATGATGTCGAACATGTAAATGTGCCCACACAGGCTCGAAGCCTTTCCTGTATGTGGTTTTTATTGCTCTGCAGCGTGTTCTCTCCCGTCGCTGTTCTGGTGTTCTACATCCAATCTATTTCCTCAGTCTGAGCAGAAGTACAACAGGATTAAAGATGCATGAGATTATCCCCATGTCCAGCAGGGTGGAATGAAGAGAGATCATGTTGAGCACACTGACCTTGTTCTCCGAAGTTACTGGCCAGACCCTCACCTATGCAAGAGGGCTGCTGTATTTAACAATGTATGGGGCTACTTAATTAACGGCCTTGGTCTGCTGCCAAACTATTGTGCACGGACAGAGAAAAAGTGTCTTACTGACCAGCATCCAGTTTTTCTCACAGCTCGGGATTTGCCACACATGGTTTCCTGTGTTAAATGCACAACAGTAGATATAGTGTTTTAATATATCAATTAAAACACTTAATGATATTCATCACTGTTACTACGGAAACAGATTTTGTTGCTGCTTTTACTTTAGATTTTGACTGCTCGTGAAATCAGATTACTTTATCCTTTACCATCAACTGAATGCTGTTCGGAGTGAAAAAAATCTATTCTGCTAGATGTTGGTTATGTTGGCCCTTTTTTTGAATACTCATGCTTCTCCTAAACCTTATGAAGATGATACAACAGCCAGTTTCAAAATTAGAATTTTTTTGTTTTTACTATTTGATGTAAAGCTTCCACAGCCTTTATAGGGGATGGTAATAATTTACTGCAAGTACTAACTTCAGTACTAACATTGTACTCACGAAGCACCGCAATTGAAATCTTGAAACATAGCAACATGGCTAAAAATAGGTCCAACAGGGACGACATACATGTGGTTAGACGATTCTATTATTCTATTATTATTACTGTCTGTTAGACAGTTCTATTAATGCTAATTATTCTCAATTTAATGTCAGGATAATGGCAAGTGTGAAAAACTACCGCGGATATAGTTTGGGTCTAAAATGAAAAGAAAACCCAAAAAGCTAAAGTTAAATAAACCATATTTGACTTTTTTGGGCTATTTCTTTTTTTTACATGAAAATAAACATGGTTTACTTGTTGTCTAAACAGATTTACCATTATTACTAGGCCATATTTTACAGACAAAAATTAAAGGGGCCCTATTATGAAGAGTGTGCTTAGTTGTAAATATTTAGATCTTTATTGTTCCTAATGTACAATCTGTGAAATAAGACTACCCAAACAGGGTTTTTCAAAGAAGTGAGTGTGTGGGATGGCAGACTCCACTGCTGCTATAGGTGCTCTTGGACCATAAAATCTTGCTAATTTTATAAATAGACAATAAAATTTAAAATATTCATTTGGGAAAATAGCAAAATAGCCCCCCTTTCAATTTGTATGTTTCTAAATTGACATCCTTTTATATCTTGGGGTAGCACAACAAGCTGTAATCACAACTTTGACATTTTGATTATCCAAATGTAATTTGGTTAAAATCTGCACTACATCTGGATGGAAACCAAATTCAGAATTATGTGTGTAGCACAAGCACAAAATGTCTGGAGATCCTCTTTAAATGCCTTAAAAAATTCAACTTTTATGCCTCCAATGCTGCATTAGTGATGATACAATACATTCTGTAAATTCTTTATTCTTTTTATGTCAGAATGTATGTATGTATGATTAAAAGTAGGTTCAATAGAAAAACTACAGCAATAATATGTAATAATAATGATAATAATGTAAGCAGTAATATGTGCATTTCCATATTCCATATTCAATATGAAAAGCAATTTATTACCGTTACAATATCCGGTTTACAATTGTGAGGAAAAGGCACATTTACAAATCCCCATACATGAGGTTATCCTTTCATATTTTTGTGTAATCATACAGATCATACATATAGATCATAATGGATATACAGATCATACATATAGATCATAATGGACATACAGATCATACATATAGATCATAATGGACATTTCAACCACTTTGCCATTTTCTCTTCTGCCTCCACAGTGAGACGGAGACGCTTTGCCTTTCATGACAGCAGAATCGGAAGTCGCAATGAAAAACAGCGCAGCTCTCTGTGGCAGCGAGATTCTGGGCAGATCTCATCCATCATTTATGCATGGCTCTCCATTACAGGTTCATTTAAATGTGAGGATAGCATAGCCCTCCCTTTTTGGTGCTCTAAAGGTCAGTGATTGAATATAGTCCTCATGCAGAAAGTAACCTGATTTCCCTCTCATAGTTGTGCAGTAATTCCTGGGCTCTCGCAGTTTAGTAAATAACAGCGTGGACTTAGTATGCCCCAGAAGTGTTGCATTAATCTTTCTGCAGAATTGGTTGGATTACTCTCTGCCAATTTACGCTTTGGAATTGGGTTTACTATTCAAAGCATCGCGACATACTCCTGGGTCTCTGGGTCTCCTGCAAAGACGCAGTGCATGTTGCTGCTTATTTGATTCAGCCCAGCATGTGCCGAGCCTCCTCCAGTGTCTTGGTGGCAATAGTATCAGTTGACCAGCTGTTGAGAGAAGGAAATGGGGCTCGGCGTAATGACCATCCTGCGGTTTTATGCACCTGGCCGTTGGTTTATACTGAGTCTTTCGAATTAACTTTGGGCTAATGTCTCCAGGACGCCCCGCTGAGCAGGCAGCGTGGGCGGATGCTGTCTCATCCACTGTATCCTTCTCAAGATGGAGGAAATATGACTGGTGCCTCAACAAAGTGCCACCCGCAATTAGCGCAGTGATACGGTTTCTCCTTTCGAGCAAATAAGAAAGGTTAGGAACATGAAAGCGGAGATCGAGACCTTGAGGCTTTGTCACTGATTTCCTCTTTTAATGCAATTTGATTAGTGATACTTTAAGTGGTTAAGCTCGCTTAGTTTCCGCAGATCGCTACTTCGCAGCAAAGCATTTATGGATCTTGAACTGACATTGATGTGAGCAGCTCAACCCCTCATTTCAAAGCAACAGTATTTTTTTTCAGGACAGAAACAGCTAAGTAAATAGACAGTGAGATGTGAATCCTCTAATGTTCACTATGTCCTTGAGGGTCTTATTTATGTGTATGTTTCAGTATTTTGGTGACAAGCTTTCAATAATAAAACTGCAGGGAAATGTCTACAAATCAAATTTAACTTGTGACTTAACACTAAATATAGAATGTTGTCACTTTCAATCCACCTAGAGACACTCAAATAAATATTAACTAATCATTAGCTAGTGTGAATAGCGTCTTGCACCCTTGCAAGGGGCGTCAGAAGCCGTGCAGCCATGATGAGCCGCCATTGATGGGCTCTCCAAATCTGACAGATTTGAACTTTGGCAAGCAACAGAAATGGTGCCTGTTACTGACTATGAAGATGCTTTGTATGGGAATGCTAATGCTAGATATCATGTACCATGGGACACTGAGATTCATTATCATCTGTGGGCTCTTATTCAACATTATGTACTGTATTCCAAGGTTAAACTGGATGTCTTTATTTCCTTGATGCCTCTGTTGTTGGTATGTAATTAATAATTTACAAAACCATCCTGGGTATAATCCCATCCTATTTGTCTTGTTATTAACAGAGAAACATGGAAGTCACAATCTGCAATTTTTTGTCCCCAAAGACCGAACTGAACTGGGCAAGAAAGCGTTTCGGTTTTCACCACCTAATGCTTGGAACTCCAGTTTAACACCTTGTTATATGGAGCTAATATTGGGTCAAATGGTTTACACTTTAAAAATGAAAAAATATTAATATTAATTTCAAGTTTTGATCTTAAATTCTGAGAAATACATCAATGTAATCAAAATAAAAACAAGTGTACACTTTTTATTTTTCAGGTTAAATATAATTATGATCCAGTCTGCAAATTAGTTTGAATATATTATTTATTTTAATTTTTCAATTTCATATGTTCAATATTTCAATATAGTTCAATATTTAAGATTCGATATATATATATATATATATATATATATATATGGTTTCAGATTGTGTCTTTTCCAGATTGTGCGCTTAGACGCTCACACTTCACATTTCTGATATCCACGTAGCACCGTAAATGCCTCTCACATAGCCTTCCTGGAAATGGCGCCCAGTTATTGCTGGCTCAAGAAGAAAAGTCAGGTTGGGAATCATGATAAATATCATAACGAGAGGTTGTTTTGTATACAACATACAATGTTTCTGACATATTTAAAGTGGTAAATTGCCACATTGGCTGCTCCATGTTAGGGACGATGCCCAACACGTCTATGTATATATTTCTGAATTCAAAAATCTTCTGAATTAGATCCACTCACTATTTCTGAAAGCTCAGGCTCCCATTTTGCCTATTCTTTTCTGGTAATTACTTTTAACCATTTATTTCATAAGGCATTCCTACTTAATAAGCCAAATTAAACAAGCTTAAAGAATTTCTAGAATTGTCTTTGCCTTTTAAAGCCAATCAATTAGTTTTGCTGGCAGCTGCAGGGCTGAGAAAATGGGCCTAATCAGAGGTTTTCCTACCATGGTTTGGAGCTGCAGTTCTGGGAACATAACGACAGGAGCCAAGAACTGAAAAGTGATGAATTTAAAATGACTAAAACTGTAGGCTATAACTAACTTATTAGCTCTACTGCTCAAAATGAGAAATAATGAAATTTTTAAATATGGCCTGAGCAAGATGTGTTGTTACATGATTAAAACCTATATATATATATATATATATATATATATATATATATATATATATATATATATATATATATATATATATATATATATATATATATAGCCTTTATTCATATGGTTGTTTCATGGGGAAATTCTCACAATACTAAAGCTTATTCAGCTTTATTTTAACATGCACAGGTATTGTCTATGTCTAGTATTACTGAATGTCATGACTTCTAATTTAAAAAATGACTGGGCCACATCCCTAAAGTAGGCCTTGCTCCATGAGCTAAGACCATGTGTTTGTGTTCATCTAAATAGGGCATTCTTGGTGTGTGCACAGGAGCCTTCAAGCGTCCACATCACTCGTGTAAGTAAGCGGACCACAATTGGCTCCTAAACTGTAGTTGCGATATCACAAATCATGCTTCCAGCCTTAAACAGAGATTTATGGCGAGCGCAGAGAACCTTCTGTCTTGCCGCAGACGGATGAGAAAACACACTCTGCTGCAAGCTCAGATATCCAAGTGAAGCAACAAAAAGGAAAAACATGCTTTTTGAATGACTTTAGACATTATTATTATTCATAGCCATTGTTAACATTCATATCAAAGGAGGTGAGAGTTAAAAAATGAGTTAAAACTAAAGCTAAGAGCTAAAAAAAAGTCTGAGGCAAAAGGGTTGACATATTAACTCGTATTGCTGTATAATTGTGAAGAGATTTTGCAGTCTGTACAATTTCCATTCTGTCTATGCTGATCCTCCGTGTCTAAAATACCTGCAGTTGTAACCTTTACAGACCAGCTGATGGCCTGTAAGTTACTGCTCCTCTCCAACATCCCTCCTTTTTCATGTCACATTTCTCTGCAGCTCAAACCGCCCGTGGAAGTGTTTTGCAGGCGTCTGCACTTAATATGCCACCGCTACCATTACATCAGTCTTTTCCCCTGGAATTGGTAAATGCATTCAATACATGATTTTGTGTCACTGAAGCAGCTTTTAAAGCATTATCTGTCACGCCGGGCCCCCGGATGAATGGAAATAATTAGCATGCGGCACACACGCGCGTCTCATTTGAATGACGACTGAAGGGACATATTCACAAAAGGACATGTAGGCTTTCTATAGTCCCGACTGTGCAAGACATCAGACAGCTTTGATAACAGCGGCCTGGTGGTCACCCCAGCTGGGGGGCTCAGATGAACCAAGAGAGACAGCTGGAGGCCCCGTAGAATGGACCATCCACAGCACAGCAGGGACTCTGTATCATCTGTTTTTCTATTACCCATCCCTTCTATTTTTTTTTTTTTGGGGGGGGGGGGGGGGGGGGGGGGGGGGGCCTTACGGGTGTCGAGATGCGTTCAGATCAGAGCGAGCCGAGCTTAACTTGCTGGTGCTGATAAGCTTTGACATCTAGTTGTGTATTTATTTATTTAGCCCCCCCCCCCCACGCAAAAATAATTTTGTTCATGCCTTGATACGTGATTTGGGTTAATAGAATTTAAATAAATTCTCACTACAATCCCCCGAAGAGCTTTTAAGCTAACGGAGATGGCGGAGCAGTCTTTAGGACTGTGATGGAAGGGGCTATAATTACATGCCAAAGATGTGTTTTTTTTTTTTATATCAACAAATAACCAGGTGTACAAAGCGAGCTCTGTGGTCTCGGAGAAAACGGCGGAGATAAAGCTTCTCCGCTTTTCCTTCCCCGGCGTTTGTCTCTTGACTCTAATCCCATCAAAGTCTCCCCTGCTTTTTGTTTTTCCTGTTCCAAATGATCCTCCTCTGTCTTGGGCTTACCTCCCCTCAGGATTGGCATCTTGGAGTACGCTCATCTGTGATTACTCACTTCCAGACAAACATCTGGGAGCGTAAATACAGCTAATCCCCCTCTATCACCACAGTCTCTCCAGTACAGTTAGTTTTTTCTGAGAGCAAATACCGAAACAAGGGAAAAGACTAGCGACACGTTAAAGTTGCCTCACCTTACTGCATTATAATGGAAACATAAAACATACTGTACATCACAATGGCTGTTGAACTCAAGGCATCAGTGGCTCTAAATCTTTTCTTTTTTGTCTGACTTGGTGAATGACATGTGAACATGGAATGGAAGGTCAAACATTGGCAGCAATGTTTGGCCTTGGCAAATGAGGTCATGGCTTCTTTCTACCCATGAAAATTTGATCTGCTAAGTTTGTGGTTAAGCTTTGGCTTATTATGCACCTGAAATAGTTTGGTTAGAGAAAGACTTTGGTTAGAGAAAGACAATGGCTAACCCATTCATCCAGAGAAACCCTGTTGAATTGCAACCCCTCATTGTAGTATGCATGAAAAGTCAGAGCCATGCAATGTTTTTCATTAACACCTAACAATCTTGTTATATTTATATTCGGAGTGAGACATTAAATGTAAATTACGATTAATTAATAACAAAGAAAATAACACATTAAAAATATGAATGCATTTTATCACAGTTTGCATGACAAACAACATGAACCATCAGTGAACCACTGATGCGCACAGCTGCTGCTACTGAACAATAAATGTGCACTGCTGGACGGTAAATTTCTGTTAAAAAATGACCCGATGGAAGTGTTGGCAACAGCGTTGTTTATTGCAAACCGTGCAGAAAAGAGTCTGCATATCACAGAAGCACCAACCCTACGATACCGTTTAAAAGCCGAACATGTCACAGGCAGTAAGCACATAAATTCTGGAGGCGTTGGCGGTTCCGGTTCTGGTCAAGTACAGCCCGAACCTGAACAAATGACCTTCCTGAGTTTCCTCAGGAAGAAAATGAGTATGTCAACATCGGAAACACTGACGAATTTCCCAGCACTGTAGACCACGATAAGTAGTTGAAGATAAGGGTTTAGAAAACATTCTACAGATAGCAGCTAAAGTTAATTATGTTGCTTTTGGGGGATAATATTGTTATGCGATTAATAGTGATTTATAATTACTCTGCTTCGCCGGAAATAACATTTTAATGACTAAAACTATGGTTTATATGGACAAATATGCCAATGAACAAAAAAAATATTTATCCTAGGTGAAAAAAATATTTTGTTGGTTATTCTAAAGACCTGAATGATTATATAGATATATACATTCCAGGGTTGAAAGTCCTAAGAATTTAAATAAAATGTCTTCTTTCTGGGAGGGTTTGTTGAAGTAGAGTTTTTCTTTATTTCCAATGCAGTACCCTTCTTAAATCTCACTTCTAAAATATCAAAAGGCAACTACGCTTTGGTTAAGGATGAAGACGTATTATGAATTTTTTGAAAGGTTAAACACACTACTGCTGTGACCTCCTCATCAAGACACAGTCTAGATCCCAATGCCCGTTGAACACAACACTTTAGTGGCATGAAATACTTTTCATTTTACTTGTTGGAGGAAAAGCGAACATTAAATGGAAGGCCAAACATTGACAGCAATGTGTGACCTCGGCAAACAAGGCTATGGCTCTTTTAGTCCCATTAGAAACCTTATTCACGTATTCAGCAGGGCCATTACTTTGACAAAGGAGAATGAATCTGTTGTTGAACAATACCCACTATATTATTATGAGAGGAATGACTGTAAGCTTATACTAATAATAATAATACATTTTATTTATTGGGCGCCTTTCGCAGCCTCAAGGTCAAGGTCAAGGTTATATTGAACCATTAGTGAGTACTGTCACTGTCTTGATGGAAGGGTTGGGGTTTTGATCGTCTTTCTATTCACTACTGTGTCCACTTCCTGTTTTACTTTAAAAAAAAAAAAGTTTTTTTTCCAGTATTGTTTCATCTTGTGATTAAATTACTTGAACTTCATCCTGTCTGCCAGCTCTTTTGCATTTGGGTCCAATTTCACTACACATCGTGACAGAAGATACTGACCAAATGTGGACCCAACAGAAGGAAACCCATACTGTGGAACTTGTTTGACACAAGGGGGACCTTTGTCTGCCAGCCGGGCCACCAAACCTACATCCCTGCTGCCTAGCCAAGCACCTGCTCCAGTCACTGGGATTGAGGTAATGTTGCTCTGGCAACAATTCATTCAGCATAGAGTCGCAGTGATCTCCTGTTATTGTCACTAGGTGTCCTGACCTCCTGTCCTTTCTGGGCCGCAGCGGTTACCTGTTCCCACTGGGCTACAGTGAAGTTATGTCCCTGTTGCAGCTGTCCCCAGTTGCCAAGTTGCAGCTGTCCCCTGTTGCAGTGTTGGCGATCCGGCCAACACCTGCTCCAGGTTTCCTGTTGGCTGTCCAGCCGATGCTGTCTCCTGTCCCTGATCTGCATCTGTGCCTTGTTGTCAGGCAGCACCTGTGACTTTTGCCTGAGTCCACAGCATCCCCTGAGACTTTTTGAGACCTTTTGCCTTTTGTCGGTCTCCTGCTCCAGCCCTATACCCCTATTACTATGCCAGGTAAGAAATTAAGAACAGTTTCTCATTTCCAGTGGCAACCTGACGAAAGGCACAGTTGGGAGACAGTGGGTAAAGGCATTACAAAGTTTAAAAAGAATATAAAACATGTTCCCCTGCTTTACAGATGCAATGGTTAAGCTTAGGCTTATTGTGTACCTGAAAATATTTGGTTAGAGAAAGATGATTGTTAAAAAGAAATGAGCCTTGACTGAATGGGACAGAAAGCAAACTGTGGTCCAACTCCCTTTTCAGACAATATATCGGGCAATTCTGTGAAAAACAGATTGCATTTGATTACAGCTTTTTATTTCCAGTGCAATAACATTCTGAAATCCCTTTCTACAATATCACAAAGCAGCTATGCTGTGGTTAAGTATGGAGATTTATGAAAGGTCAGATATGTTCATATAGCACCTTGACGTCTTCATCTTGACTGACCAGCTCACTATATTTAATATAGGGCACAATTCTAGTTTTGGAATGAATGTTTGCATTGGAGGTGAATTGTAAGGCACAGAATCACCCAGCGTGGACAATTGTTACTTTGATCCTGGTCTGAACCTGCCATACATGTCTTGATTATGCCTTGTCTGGATTTCAGTAATTCCCTGTGCTTTGGTGCCAGTTAGAACGCTTTTGTTTGCAACATGAAAGCAATGCAAAGACTTTTTCCTGGCACTAAAGTAGCACAATGTGGTAATTCAGGGAATTACTGCATTGTTGACTTTCATTTTGCTTTAACTTCATTAAACCTTTATTCAACTTGATTAAAAAGCAATTTACCGTAGCTTTGGAGCCCTACAACTATAAAAAAAATAGAATAGAGGCTCAAAGATTAGTATTATGAATAGATCATGTTCAGGTTATTGGAATAACCTACTGTAGGATATAAGTTCAGCTAAATTTGAATACTCTTCAATTTTTTTTTTTACTGACATCTATCTTACCTCATAAACTCATCCTTTAAGCCATTCAGTTGTTCTTTCAGCGGTTCTGTAATGATTTTTTTATTAGTCAGTCAGTCAGTCAGTCATTTTCTATACCTGCTTATTCCTCATTAGGGTCGCAGGGGTCTGCTGGAGCCTATCCCAGCACGTTACAGCGAGAGGCAGGGATACACCCCAGATGGTCGCCAGCCAATCGTGGGGCACACACACCATTCACTCACACACTCACACCTACGGGCAATTTAGAGTCGCCAATTAACCTGAGCATGTTTTTGGACTGTGGGAGGAAGCCGGAGTACCCGGTGAAAACCCACACAGACACAGGGAGAACATGCAAACTCCACACAGAAAGGTCCCAGACCCAGGACACAAGGTGGTCTTGAACCTGCGACCTTCTTGCTGTGAGGCAACAGCGCTAACCCCTGTGCCACCATGTCGCCCTTTTTTATTAGTCATAGTCTCTATATCTCTTTTCAACTCTTTTTACTCTGGGTACCTTTTTTTTCTTTATATTTGTAACATTTGTTGAATCTTTTGTAATTTAGCATGTTTTTTATTCCTTAAATCACTTTGTAAAATCTTTCTGAAGGTTTTGCATAATTGTTTATTGTATAGCTTGGAACAGCTGTAGGCACTCTATGTACATTATATCACAATTACTGCTCACAACTTAAGTGTGTATTATGAGTCCTCATTGCTGAAGGTGTGTAGAGGCAAATAGAAATGATGACAGGCTTTATTTCTACATCCTAGCCCCAACTAGCAGGTGGATCCTTTATATCATATATACATCAGTAATGAGGAATAAATTTGAAGTAAATGGTCACTTTAGCAGCACATCCCACAGTCGTACCACTTTACACATGAAGGTCTACCTTGGAGGAAAGGCATTCTCTGCCAAATGCAGAGGATGAAAGGCGGGGATGGTGTTTGTGGTTGGGCTCTGGTTGTTTGTGGGAAACCGCTGCAGAGTTTTCCATGTTCCACTCTTAACAACCTGGCTGCCAAGATGAGCTGACTGGCTTCATCATCTCAGTATTTTACATACAGCAATCAGGCATCTTCACAGTGAGCTATCTATCTGAGTGAGGGCTAATTAATGGTTCATCCTGATTTGATATGTCGAGTATGTATTGATAATTTTGATCATAATTCATCTAAAGACGAGCACATAAACAAACATGACACACATTTCTACCCTGGGGCAAATGATTCAAAGAGAAACATGAGCCACGACACAAACTGTGATTCAACTCTGTTAGAGTGAACAATGAAACCATCAGACAGGAGAACTGCTTAGTAGTTATGGAGGTACTTAGTCACAAAGAGCTTTTCATCAGGTCTTTTCATACTTGACACCTGTTCAATAAAAAGCCCTCAATGTAAACCACATTAACTCCACAATAGGGTTTTTTCGCTCCGCCAGCGTGAGGTTTGTTTGAAGAGTTTGAATTGGTGCCACGTGTGGCAATCTATTGCTGTTTGTTCTAATTCAATACATAATCAATTTGTTTCAGTCAAATTGGATTTAAGCCAATCCAGTGTCACTAGTGGCCTGTTACCAAAAGATGATGACATTCGTGAACGTTGATTAGTTTGAGGTTTCTTTTTCAGCATATCGTTTAGCCCAAATGGGCTAATCTTCCAAAAGTCCAAAATACAGTTTATTTATGCAAGACAAAAAAACAATTATAAACCTTATAAATGAGCAGTCTGATATTCTAATTGATCTGTTAAGAAGAAGCCATCTCTGGCTCTTCTGTCCCTCAAGAGAAGGAGGTTGGGGCTCAAACAGTAGGACAGCAAACTCAAAACTGATCAATTTTTTGTGTGGAAGTTTGTGTCTTCCAATTTGATGTGTGCAGAAATGTGTCTGTTATACTGCAGCATCATGGTCTCCTTGCAAATGTTGGATAAGGAAGGTAAACTCGGCGAACATTCTTAACACGCAGTGCTCTGGCGCAGCACTTGCACCATTTATCAAAATTTCAGACACAGACTTAATAAACTGATGGAAAAGCTTTTTTTTTTATACAATAAAGCAGCTATGCACAGCAGTTACTGTAATTGCCTACATTAATTTATAGATCAATCTATTGTTTAATTAATAAAAACACCTCTTCTCTCACCGCGGCCCCTTGTGCTCTGCACTGGTACCACACAAAGTGTGTTTAAGGTAAGGGAAATGCAAACAGACAGTGCTGCCTGCTCGTTGTTCATTGCAGCTCATGAAAATATGTCTCTAAACCTGCTGCAATGCTGTCTGTTTGTAGCATTTTGGATGTAGTAAAGACTCTGAGATTGAAAGGAATTTTACCTGACAACGTTCACTAGCCTTACAGCTTCCAGTTTGCTGTCCCCTCCACTTCCAAATTCAGATCCTTCCCAGCCCATATATAAATGAGTCTGATAAACCATTTGATGGACTGATAACATCTGAATTCACAGTTCCATGAACCTCATTTGAAGCAGTCAAAATAACATTCATTCAGTTATATTTATCACCATCTTCAGGCAACTATTTTGCTCAGGAGTTGATGATGACCAATGAAAAGCTAAATGAGAGTGATTGGCAACAAAATTCAAAAAATTGAATATCGCTCCATTGTTTAATTTGTTAATGGGTAACTGTTTTAACCATACCTGGCCATATTATATTAATAAAGTGATAAGGCCGTGTTGTGTTCTCAGTTTGTCAGGCTAACTCCAAGTTACCAAAAAAGAAGAATAATAAAAAAGAAAAAAAAATGTTTTGAGCAATGCCCTGTTCAACAGCCAAAATGTCTTGCAGTAGAGTTAGAGTTGAGTCCAGGTCCAAAGGTTCTTAGGGAGATTTATATCAAAACATGTTCGGGACCAATAACAAAACAGGAAATAGTCAGTGTATATCAAGCCAAGTATTAAAGCAACACTTAAAGAGGCAGTTTCCAATTAAGGATTGGTGTCTTCATCTACAATAGTTAACTCTGGTTCAAGAAGGGTCTTTCTGAAGCACATCATGTATGAATTAGTAACTTTAATGACAGTGGAATTGAGTTAACTGAAATATGATTCAACCGTATATCTTTGTTAGTTCTAATTAGTGAGAGTTTGTGCACAGAACTGGCCTGAGGCTGCTCATAAAAAGCTGTAATTGAAACCACATAATTTAGTCAAATCAAACCGACAAAACACTGAAAGCAGTAAAAAAGGACCTGGGCACAGACACAAATCCTTAAAATGATCCAGGCAAAACCTGTGTTCGCATGCAAATATTTTACAATTATGAACATTTTGCACATACAGTATTAACACATATTAAGTAAGACGTTTTTAAATTATGGCTGACTCTCCCTCTAGTCTAAAACCTCAGGGAGTCGTTGGGGTACAATAGATAACCTGTTGATTTTAAATTGAGCCTGTTCTTCGATGCTATCTTGCCATCTTTTGTTTTGTCTCCTTCGTCTCCTTCCACCTTGTATGGTTTCTTGTAAGATGGTCTTCGTAAGGCCTGAGGATCTGGTTATGTGTCCAGATCCTCAGGGTAAGAAGGTCATTGTGTGAGCAGATGAGCCTTGAGGTTGGCTGATCTTTTGCAAAACCTCCTTGTTTGTGACATCTTGGGTGTAAAAGATACCCATGTTATTTTCCTACCATGTTGGTACAAGACATGATCCAAAATGCATTTTCCACTATATGCCTGATTTTAAGTATTATACATATGCTGTTGCAACGATGCATGTGTGGGTTCTAATAGAGAAATTGTGTTCACTACATTTCTATTTCTTTGTAAATACATGCAAAGGTGTTCTGAAAACCAATTTCATCAAGATGATTGAGTGGGTTGCTCTTGCCCATAAGTCCTTGCCTGGGTGGCGACAGCTTTTCATTGAAACCATTTTAAAATGGTGAATGTCTTTCTTCTACCTTGAGAGCTATTGTTTTCCATTCATTTCGCTGCTGTATGAAAATCTCATTAGGAACTTGAAACTTGCATGGCTTAAGAAATCCATCAATACGTACACAAAGTCTGCTCATGGTGTGTTGTCACAGATGGATATGAAAAGTCAGAATTGTGTCAAGGTTCAACAGTGACATAATTTTGACAAACATTTAACCAAACCTGCTGTTCACCATGATGGATGACTAATCTGAAGTCAGAAAATACTGTCCTGAAGCCATGTATAACAACGATTTTGGGCTATCCAAAATAACTTGGGACAGTTTCTGGACAGAAATGGAGATCCCAGTGTTTCCAAAGCTATTTGAGGTTGGATTTTACAGAACTGTCATTGCAAAGCTGTGCACAAAATAGTAATTCTGTTTGATGGAATGGGTTTGAATATGAACACAGTGTAAACATCACAGGACCCCGACGGCATTGGAACTCGCTGATACAAAATGTATCTGTGACAATTTCAGATAATAAGGAATGAAATCCAACTTTAAAAAGCTTTAAATATGCTTCTTGAAGTTATAATCCTTAAGATGTTTATAAAATCAAACCTCATGTTTGATACCACATATGGTCAGCATTTAATCCTGCAAAGGCCATTTAGTATATTTTAAGAATCAAAATGAATCATATTGATAGTTATGTTTTCCCACACTCTCCAGAACAATGCATTTTCTCATCTATTGCTATTATTAGGATGACATTGGTGTTTCGATTAAAAAAAATGTTGTACTCTTACTATGGTTAATGTTTTCTTAGGTTTACACCAGACAATTACTTGTTAGGTTAAAATAACTACATAGTTAGTTTGGGATTTAATATTTTTGCAATCATCCAATTCTACCCATTATTCCATTGATTAATCATGTAATCAGTCACCTTGTGTCTACCAGAAACCTCCTGGACCATCCTTATACTGGATGGAACTCAAGATCACAAGTTGATGTTTTGCTCAGACTGTGATAGACGGCGATGGGCTGATGATTCATCCGATTTATTTTTTTTTTTCAAAGTGCCAGCCCTTTTCCTCTGCAAAATGAAACTGTAAACTTTTCTAAACACTTTTTAATCAGATCCCAGATGGTTCAGTGTAACAAACCATCTGGCCTGTGTTAGGTCACCAGTTCACAATCCATTCCATCAAATCAACCCTGCGTCCCCAAATCACAAACTCTGCACCACATACCATACCATAGTGTGAATAACAAGGAATATGCATCTTTTTATCTTTGTACTGAGCTATCACATAAGTTCCTGAGAGACATCTTGCCAATCGTAGATGGGTAACCATGGCAGCCTGTGCCAATGTCACTTCTACAGACTGTAGTACTAATTTAAAAAATATAGTAGGTCTAACAAATTAAACTTTAAAATTACATTTAAATTGAAATGTTATTGAGGATATGCCAGAGCTGCCTTGCTTGTTGCTGTCTGTTATGTTGTTGCCGCCATAGTCTCCGATGCTTGCATACTGTAACATTTCCCTGTACATAGTATAACATATTATTGGTTTTAGACAAAAAATGAATCTAACAGGTGTTATAGTGTACAATACTAAATAGCATGTTAGTATCAACAGTGTAAGTGTTAGGACGGCCCGGGGATTGAACCCGGGTCTCCGGTGTGGCAGGTAGATTCTTAACCACAAGGCCAACGAGGAGACTCAGTTGCAGAGAGAGGCAGACAAGGCGAGGCAGACAAGGCAAGTCAGTTCAAGAGTCTTTTTTCTTGAGTCAAAAATATAGGAGATCTTACAAAGGCGACAACAAAAATAACAATCCAAAATCCAACGCTCAGAAGATTCAATAGCAAATAAAACAAAGGTCCAAAGTCCAAAAAACACTTCTCAAAAGCAAGGTCACAATCCAAGAACAGAAGGTCGAAGAACAAGGGTCCCAAAAAGAAAACTTAATCCAGAAAACAAAACTGAACAGGCCAAAAACTAGAGCTCTGAACATTCAAGTGGTTCTACCAATGACAAGGTCAAGACTGAGCAAAGAACAGGAAACTGAGCAGGCTTTTATAAGGGAACTAAACGATACACAGGTGGCCATAATTAACTTAACGAGAGACAAACAAAACATGGCTGAGGACCTCTAGTGGTGAAAAGTTCCAAAACCTCACAGTAAGTGTAATATGAGATATTAATCTATATAAAGTTGTATGGATTAAACAAACTTCAGTGGTTCATGTTTGGCACCCTGGTTTAGGTAGCCAGAGAAAAGTGAGTCATCATCCGGCGCTTGCTGAATACAAACAGGCACAGGACATTAGCTAATATAGGCTCTAAACACAATGTTCTCCTGCACAACCGGATGTTACTCACAGTTTGACAAACAGTTTGTACTGTCACACATGACGTTGATCTGTGGTGAGCGATAAACCCTCATCTCATTGTTCCTTAATGGCCTGGAGAGGGAGACGCTCAACTGCCTCCGCTAACTGAGGCCATTCCCCCCAATTTGCTGTCATGGCCGTTTTTTTGATTCTGATCCAGATTCATTATCCTTATTTAGCCATGCATCAGCATAACTTTCAGCTGTAAATAGTGCAAAAAAATGTTTAATTGCTGGGGCCAAATTGCATTTAAAGCTCATTAACTGCTATGACGTCCCCATTTCTTACAAGATGCCTCAGCTCTGTGCTGCTTTAATGCTGCCAAACACCATTCACAAGATTTTTACCTATAGGTTGTGTATATGGGCTGAATCCTTAGTGACTGAGAGAGGCCATTAATAATGAGTTGCTTAAATTAAAAGTGAATATGAGGTTTGTCTATCTTACTATAGTATTTAGCATGACAGCATAAGGAAGCTACATGCATATTTCATAGTTTGTTTTCAGGCCCTGTCTTCTATTAGTCATTCCCAGCTCTCTGCCTCCTGTTATTTCTCATGCGACTATGATAATGGGTATCTGTCACTGTAAGAGAAATATTGAAGATACACATCAGGGAAGCCACATCCACTCTCATTTCAAAGCAAAGCTAATTTTTTAAGACAAATTTGTACCTTCTTATCTCTTCACAAAAAGCGCCGGAGACAATTTATCTCCTTGAAGCATTGCGAGATGAGTTCAAATTGTGCAACAGAGATCGGGAGAGAGGAACATATGCTGTTCGTGTAGTAATATACCAGACCCAGGTCGGGTTAGGTTGCTCTGAGGTAGCAAGAAGTAATAGGGTTCAAAGCATCTCATGTGAGAGACCATATCATTCTATATCCTGCAGTGTATTTAGGATATCAGTCAAATTAAATTCAGCCACATTCATCAATACTGAATTTACAATAGAAATTCTATACATTTGACAGTTAACCCTCATGCCCTCCTTAAATTTTGTACTTCATGACACCTTCTTAGCAAAAATGTCCATGCACAAACTGCGATCAATTCATCATACATCAATATTATTATTTTTTTATTTATTCTTTTTTTTTTTCATTAAAGAATGTCTTAACTGCTCACCAAACATTCAATCTTTTTCAGGATTATTGCCCTTTAAATGCCAGTTGTATTTTTGTTTGTATTTATTAAATGGTAGTAGCATGGGGCTTTGGTGGTGATTAGAGCTTGGATATGTTAAAGATTAGCAACAAAATAGATTTGATTGCATTAGTATTTTTTATGTAGAGCCAGCTGCTCCCTCTGAACACCTTCCTGGCCAATAGTGCTCCATTGACTTCCATTATTACCACATTTTTTCTCAGTGCAATTACAGTATAATATATGCATTCTGTAATGTCACCATTTCATATTGAAGAAGAATATTTATAATACATTTTGTATTTGTATGTATTTGATTCAACTATTAACCCATTTTAGGCTGATGCATAAAATTATTGTATTTTTGCCTGTTTTGTTATGGAGCTATGGCCCCAAGGTGTGTGACTGTAAGGATCATTTGTCTTGGAAACTGTGTAAAAAACAAAAGTAGTAACACAGCCGAAATGATCAGTAAATTAAAAAAAAAGTTCTCATATTTTTTCCAGCTGAAAGCTTTTCATGTAATTGCCTGGGAAAGTCCATCTCTCTGGGATTCATGCATTTCCTGTAAAATAGAAGATGTATATACTTAAATTTTCTTTATTTAGATCCTGCCAAGTCCTCTCAGCCCATCGTTGATGGTCAATGCTCGTAAGTAGGTACAGGACAATCACTCAAGGAGCTTTTGCTGTGCCCTTTGAAAAACATCTCTTTGAACGGAACTCTGGAACTCTTGAGATCCCTTGAGTGCATCAAAACATGGTGTAAACATAAGACTGAGATATTAATAGTTTATCCTGTTGGTAAACAGTTGCTTGTTTGCACACAGACAAGTAAGTCATATTTCTGTCCAGTTGGTGAATATAAATCCAGCATTCACTTTTAGCTCTGTTTTGGTCTCCACCAGCTAAGTGAAATATCTGGCTCTTTAGCTGTCAATGTTTCACTATGTTCACGAGATAGTCACTTATTTTTTTCTGTCGTTTGGAGCATGCGAAGATTGTATAAGTTGCTTTTTCATTTATATCTGCCTCCATCTGATGGAAACAAAGCGAGATGAGACTGAACCAACACAATAAGCTGAAAGGTGCTAAAATGCCATGTAGAGTTAGGAAAAACTGCTTGGGTGTAGTTGAAAGTGAGTATCGGCAGATATGTCACATTTCACACAATAATTCATTCTGTTGTTACTATACAAATATTGATTTGCACAGCTTTAATGTCTATAAGCAGAAATATATCTGAGATCCTTTATGCCTCATGCAATACAGTCACTAAATGCAAACCAAGTAAAGTAGACCTCTTCATCTATCCATTTATTTATTAATTTTATCATTGTTGTGGTTACTTCTAACACACATATTTAACATTCAAAGCTTATTACAATGGCTGCTGCTGTTTTTCTGACCCCTTTGACCAGTTTTGAGTTGTATGGTGTAGTGTATGTTGGTTTCTTTGTGATGTCCTGTGATGTTTGAAGAAGCCAAAGAAACATTCCCACTCAGGTGGACAATACAGTTAAATTGAATTGAACTTTAATAGAACCACTTCGTCTCTGAGTGTTTGATCTGGAATGTTCCCAGAGTTTGATCCTAGTGGTTTCCGACAATGTCACATCCTGTTTGAAATATAAAGCCATTCTGTGTATATATACATTATAGCCAATGTATAGCTACTGTGGTCCTGTTCTCTGGGACAAGGGGCCTGATGACCTGAGATACATCACTACTGCGCCCACATTTAAAACCAAACTCAAAACATTTCTGTTTTACCAGACCTATAGTTGAGACTGTTAGTGGGGTGTATGTGTGTGTTTGTGTGTGATTGTGTGCATTTGAGTAAACAATGTTGTTTCTAAATGTGAGGCACTTTGAGTGTATGTGCAATGAATTGTGCTATGCAAACAACATTGACATTCACATGAAGAGTGTACACCCATGTGTTAATGAGTGTGTGATATGTAATTTGTGCAGTTTTTCTACTCTGCTGGTAACTTATAGTAACTATAGTTGCCATGTGCACAAATATTCCCATAAACAGACAAAATAATATTCTTCCCAGGTAGAAAAAAAAATATTTATTTATTTATTTATTTTGGCTATTCCAGACACCCGAATGATTAAATAGATGTCAGGGTTGAAAATTGTAACAATTTAAATAAAAAGTAGAAAATAACAGTCATACTTTGTAACTATAGTTGCCGGTGGGCTTAAATGGATTAAAGGATATTTACATGTCACTTTAGGTTTATTGTCTTGGCCACTCTACATTGGAATTAGAAAGATGATTGGTGAGCAGTCTGCATCACCTGAAATTGTGAGGCTATATTAATACTGATATATAATATTTATATTTCATCAGGTACGTAAAGAGCAAACATGGTGATGTCTTCCTTCTTTATGTGGGACTCCAGGAGGGAGATGAGATGAAGGAAACAAGCCGGTGGCATAATTTAGCATAATTGGCATAAAGCGAGGGTGTTAGGGTGAAAGAGTGAGCTGTCTGCCTGGTTGAGCTTCAACTGTTCCATGTGTGTATGCGTATGCATGTGTATCATTCCATCTGTGCTTTGGACACTCGGCTGCTGGCAGGACACACTGTGCGTCCTGTAACCCCACTGAGAGTCAACCCAGGGGCACTCCATTGTGAATATCACACCGTGTTAGCAATACTATTATATGTGTGTGTGCGTGCGGGCTGAATTGTTTTGATATTTGCCGTTTTGTTCCAATAAAAAAAGTAAGTAGATAAAGTAAGCAAAGACACCGTGAGTCTGGTCTCTCGAGCGATTCAGGGTTGAAGTGTCTGCTCACACTTATGCAGTGGAGCCACACAAGCATCTGCAATTAACTGTTTATTCCAACTCGTAGGAGGAGAGTTAAAGGGGCTGTTGTCATTGTTAATCCAGTAAAAGCCTGTCAGCCTGCTCCAATTTGGCTCTCAAAATCAGACAAACAAATTGGTTGTGTGAGTTCTTGCTGACAGCCAGACAATCTGTGTATCTGTTACCGAGATGCATTACCCGCCTTTCCTTTTTTTCGTCTGACACTTGAGTATCAAGCCCGCTGTCAAAGAGGATTAAGGCTCTGTGAACATGTCAAATGGAGCGCAATAAGCAGCATTGTATACTGTACATGGAATTGTTCTCTAAAATGGACACATCATGCTTTTTTCTGGTTTACTGGTTTCTATTTATATACTGTTATGATGTCAGATGTCTATCAATAAACATGGTCAAAGATCCACTTGAGGTAAACATTGGGCTTCATCCTGACCTGAACACAATTGTTTTTCTACATTGCCAATGAAGTGACTCAGCTCATCATGCCTGCCCATAAACAGCTGTTTGTTTAGTAACCTTTTACTAGACTAAATGAACACTCTAAGCAATTTCTGTCAAATTTAGAGGAACTAACCTTTAGATTTTGAAGATTTTATAACATAAAAAACAACTACCAAACATAATATATAACAAAAAAATGAAAAAGCAAAACAGACAAAAAGCATAATAAAGAAAATCTATTTATTCATCAATAGAGGAAAATGGTTGAAATTTCAACACACTCTATTCCTCAGGTGATTCTTTTCTCTCAGGATTTCATGGACCATGAAAGACCATGGACCATGCAGGAATGTTTTGTGTCAATTTTGAATTCTGAATTACAAAATTTAAACTTGGGTAGACGACATCATATTGCAGGTGTCAATAAATAAAGAAACATGGGAAGAACATCTGCTGTTCCTTCCTTATCAATGTGCGATAGATATAGGGGATTATATGCAGTATAACATTTTATATGTTTGCATATCTCCACACATTTATAGTAAGACTACAACAGGAGCTTCTCCAAATTGCCACAAATGCAAAATAATTACATTGTTTTCAGAGTGCAAACATATTCGGCTGTTCTGGAAGCCAGGCAATATGCAAAGAAATGAATATGATAATAGGGCAGCAACTGCTCCCCAGCCCATTTTGTCCCTATTAGGAATTATATCGGATTCTTTGCAGCTACACAGAAATCGTTCAATTTCTCATATTATTGGAGAGGAAGTGGGCTGGGGGTGATTCTCCTTCTGTTCAACTGTGTAAATCTGTGATATTTTTCTTTTGTTTCACACATATATCAAAATAAATAAATACATACAAAAATGAGGGTCCTGCATCTGGGACCTTTCTGTGTAGAGTTTGCATGTTCTCCCCGTGTCTGCGTGGGTTTTCACCGGGTACTCTGGCTTGCTGTACGAGTGAATGTTGTGTGTGCTCCACGATTGGCTGGCAACCATCTGTGGTGTGTCCCTGCCTCTCGCTGTAACGCGCTGGGATAGGCTCCAGCAGACCCCTGTGACCCTAATGAGGAATAAGCGGGTATCGGCGCAGTGGAAACAACCTTTTTGCCTGTTACTGACTATGAAGATGCTTTGTATGGGAATGCTAATGCTAGATATCATGTACCATGGGGCACTGAGATTCATTATCATCTGTGGGCTCTTACTCACCATTATGTACTGTATTCCAAGGTTAAACTGGATGTCTTTATTTCCTTGATGCCTCTGTTGTTGCTATGTAATTAATAATTTACAAAACCATCCTGGGTATAATCCCATCCTATTTGTCTTGTTATTAACAGAGAAACATGGAAGTCACAATCTGCAATTTTTTGTCCCCAAAGACTGAACTGAACTGGGCATCTTAAATTCTGAGAAATACATCAGTCAGTCAGTCAGTCATTTTCTATACCTGCTTATTCCTCATTAGGGTCGCAGGGGTCTGCTGGAGCCTATCCCAGCGCGTTACGGCGAGAGGCAGGGATACACCCCAGATGGTCGCCAGCCAATCGTGGGGCACACACACCATTCACTCACACACTCACACCTATGGGCAATTTAGAGCTGCCAATTAACCTCAGCATGTTTTTGGACTGTGGGAGGAAGCCGGAGTACCCGGTGAAAACCCACGCAGACACGGGGAGAACATGCAAACTCCACACAGAAAGGTCCCAGACCCAGGACCAAGGAGGTCTTGAACCTGCGACCTTCTTGCTGTGAGGCAACAGCGCTAACCCCTGCGCCACCGTGTCGCCCAGAAATACATCAATGTAATCAAAATAAAAACAAGTGTACACGTTTTTATTTTTCAGGTTAAATATAATTATGATCCAGTCTGCAAATTAGTTTGAATATATTATTTATTTAACTTTTTCAATTTCATATGTTTCAATATTTAGGATTCGATTTGTCTCAGTTGTATGCTTAATCTTTTTAGATTCAGATATTTTTTTTTTTCAGTTTCAATATATATATATATATATATATATATATATAGTTTCAGATTGTGTCTTTTCTAGATTGTGTGCTTAGACGCTCACACTTCACATTTCTGATATCCACGTAGCACCGTAAATGCCTCTCACAGTGCCTTCCTGGAAATGGCGCCCAGTTATTGCTGGCTCAAGAAGAAAAGTCAGGTTGGGAATCATGATAAATATCACAACGAGAGGTCGTTTTGTATACAACATACAATGTTTCTGACATATTTAAAGTGGTAAATTTCCACATTGGCTGCTCCATGTTAGGGACGATGCCCAACACGTGTATGTATATATTTCTGATTTGAATAATCTTCTGAATTAGATCCACTCACTCTTTCTGAAAGCTCAGGCTCCCATTTTGCCTATTCTTTTCTGGTAATTACTTTTAACCATTTATTTCATAAGGCATTCCTACTTAATAAGCCAAATCAAGCAAGCTTAAAGAATTTCTAGAATTGTGTTTGCCTTTTAAAGCCAATCAATTAGTTTTGCTGGCAGCTGCAGGGCTGAGAAAATGAGCCTAATCAGAGCCTATCTGGTTGGGTAAATATGAAATTGTAAATTATTAATAAAAAATAAACTAGAAACTAGTTGGTAAATATAGAAAAATTTCACTTCAGTGAACTTAAGATACTCATATACATACATATACCCTCTTATTCCTCATTAGGGTGGCAGGGGTCTCCTGGGGCCAATCCCAGTGCATTACAGACAAGAGGCAGGGACACACCCCAGATGGTCGCCAGCCTATCATGTGGCACACGCACCATTCACTCACACACTCACACCTATGGACAATTTAGAGTCTCCAATTAACCTCAGCATGTTTTTGGACTGTGGGAGAAAGCCAAAGTATCCGGTGAAAACCCACACAAACACACGAAGAACATGCAGACTCATCACAGGAGGTCTTGAACCTGTGACCTTCTTGCTGTGAGGCAACAGCGCTAATCCCTGCACCACCATGTCACCCCTCATCGTAAAAGTTTATTTCAGTAATTCAAAAAGTGAAATTTCATTTTAGACTGACATTTTTCAAATGTTTTTTTTTTCTTTTAATATGGAAGCTTATAATTGACAACTAATGAAAATCGTATAAAATATATTATTGGAATATTTGGAAAAGGTTTAATATTGAAGACACCTGGTGCCACATATTAATCAGCTAATCAAATCGAAACACCTGCAAACACCTTTAAATGGTCTCTCAGTCTAGTTCTTCAGGCTACACAATCATAAGGAAGACTGCTGACCTGACAGGTGTCCAAAAGACGACCATTGACACCTTGCACAATGAGGGCAAAGCACAAAAAGGTCATTGCTAAAGGGGCTGTTCACGGAGCTCTGTGTCCATGCAGATTGATAGAGAGGCAGAGGGAAGGAAAAGATGTGGGTGAAAGAAGTTTACAAGCAATAGGTATACCCGTACCCTGGAGAAAATTGTGAGAACAAAACCCATTCAAATGTTTGGGAGATTCACAAAGGGTGGACTGCAGCTTGAACAAGAGACAGCGTCAGAAGTGTCTCGCATGGGCTGAAGACATAAAAGGCTGGACTGCTGCTGATGTCATTTAGAAATCAAGGTCCCAGAGTCTGGGGGAAGAGGGGAGAGGAACATAATCCATGTTGCTTGAGGTTGAGTGTATAGTTACCATGGTCAGTGATAGTCTGGGGTGCCATGTTATGTGCTGGTGTTGGTGCACTGTGTTTCAAGACAAAGATCAATGCAGCCGTCTACCAGGACATTTTAGAGCACTTCATGCTTCCTGCTACTGACCAACTTTATGGAGATGCAGATTTCATTTTCCAACATGACTTGGGACCTGCACACAGTGCCAAAGCTAGCAGTACCTGGTTCAAGGGATATGCTATCCCTGTTCTTAATTGGCCAGCAAACTCATCTAACCCCATAGAAAATGTATGGGGTACTGTGAAATGGAAGACGCGATACGCCAGACACAACAATGCAGAACAACTGAAGGCCACTATCAGGCTCTCCTAACATTTAAGTCACACATAAATCAGTCTGAAGTAATATTCAAAAAAGAAATTAACATTTGAAATATATCTGTCTGTGTGCAATGGATGAAAATAATATACAAGTTTCCTTTTTTGAATAGAAATACTGAAATAAATAAACGTTTTCATGACATTCTAATTATATGACAAGCACCTGTTGGAGTTAAGAGCATTTCTGCATGAAGATAATTGACTGAGCTGATTGTTTAGCTCATGTACAACACCACTGTTTAACGCTGCTCTGATCTGCTGCTGTGACTAGACAAATGCCTTTTTCCAGAGTTGTTGTCATTTCCTTTTTGAAATTAATTTAAAAATAAGAGAATGTTTTAAAAAAATAATAATTTCCACACACCGGATTCACTTGAGTTATGGTATTTGTTGCAAAACCGGTGTATTTTCCGCACCAGCTTTGTATTCAAAGGTGCATTATGGCGGATCTTCACCTTTATCCACCTTTTTATGGGTGTCACCGGAGCCGTTTACAACTCTGGAACAGATCAATACAACTCACAGCCCTTAAAATTACACCGGCCTGTATAGTTGACACGAACAGTAAAGGCACATTTTTATTGACTTTTCATTTCAGGGCCAATACAATTCCAGCTTGCTCTCTTTTTAACATTTTAATTAACACTTTCACCACAGCTCCTCTGAACGTAGAGTACGTACCCTCTCTGCTGACAAATGCCCCCCATATAACGCCTGTGCCTCCACATGGTACTAGTCAAAGCTGCAGTCCTGATCATGATAAATGACACCCCCCCACCCCCACCCTCCCAACCCCCTTCGGTTCATTTTTTTTCATCCACGGTAGGTTGTCGTATCTGTAAGGAAGAATAATGTGCCGATGTATCCAGCAGACCTCAAGGATGAGCACCTGTAGTTCAAAAGCCACAGAGAGAGCCAACAAGGCCGAATTGTTTTAGAGGCCGCATAAGGCCAAGCAGACGGGAATCTATGAGTCTTCAGTTCCAGTCCTTGGATGTGTTCGACAACTCTCAGCGGAGCCAAGCATCATTTTTCTCAGTCTGCCTAGGTCTTTTTTTTTTTTTTTTTTTTTTGGTTTGTGTGTATATTGTTTAAGTTTTCTCTGTGTATCTCACAGGTGAACAGAAAACACATCACTCTGTTAGGGAAGGTTAAACTCTGTCTCTGTACATTCTTGAAATATATATTATAAATGAATGCAATCAATAAATAATTATAAAAAAAAATATGTAAATCACACTGATCAATAATAAGAAGCAAAACTAGTTACATATATAAAAAACAAAGTGGAAAAAGTAAACTAAAGATAAAAAACAAAGTTTTGTTGCAAAAATCAATGCATTTCTTAAAAATAAAACATATTGAAGAATCATTCACATTTATTGATGTGACTTTTTGAAGGGAAAATAAATATACATTTTCTACAGAACATCACAAGAAGATTCACAGCCTCAAAAAATATTGCTAATGTATTCACACACTTCAATGTTCCACACACATTTCAATCCGGACAGAGATGTGATATCTTTTAGAATATAGAAAAATATAGAAAAATAAAAATCATAAAAAAATGAAATATTGTTTGTTAAAATAACAGTGATATAATTACAATGGAATCACTTTAGTTATTTTTGACTTTTTTTTTTTTTACAAAATTGTTGTATTTTAGGAAAATGAGATTGATATTTGATCAAATGGCTAAGGTGACTGACTTCTATCAGTAAATTAACCAAAGGAAGTCAATAACTTGACATTGTCCGAACGTGGCAACTTACAGACAAAAGTACAGTAGTTATTTCAGGCTACAGACACTTGCTGCAGCTCAATCACACAACCAAATCAGATAAATCAGATGTCCACACATGCAATAACATAACTATTAACATTATTTTACTCACAGTATCAAAGCATTTTTTCTTTGTCTTATAAATATCCTGAGGTGCTTCCCCATCCTTTACCTTTATATAATTAAGCAATGCTGTCAATAGCAACTAATCAGTGTATTGAAAGGTCTGTACAGTGTGAATTGTAAAACTCCCTTTGGTGTAGTACGGATTAGTTTAGTTTTTTTTTTTTATTTATTACAGGCTAGAGTGGCTATTTAATTGCAGTGGACTCCATTTAAATGACTCACTGATAATGGAAGGTTAGAGGTTTTCCCTCATTTCTAGAAACACTAGATCACAGTACTTTCTCATAGCAATGCAATTGTGTTGCTCCTTTCACATGTGCTGACAGAAACATTAGCCATGGGTGATTTTGACTAGGAAAGCTAGATTTGTTCTCGAACTAACTACTAACTATGGACCACAGTAGGGCTCTACTGCCCTGTTGCAAATAAGAGCATAACACTCATTTTGAGTGAAATTATGGTCTTCATGCTTTAGATACATGCCAGGAACATGGAAAATGGGGCTAGATGTCCAAAAATATCAAAATATCACTTTAAGTGGCTTACAAAAACCAGAGAAATAACTTTCCGCTATCAAATTCTTGTTCAATGTTAAGTAATAAACTATCGCACAACACATCTTTTCACATGTAAACATCTTCTCAACTTTAAATTTAATGAACATACCACCAAAGTAAGAAGAAACACACATGCCTTTCCAAAAAAAGATTTTATTTAACCATTTTTAAGTAGATTATATAAATATTTCACTAAATTTACAAAAATCTGAGCATTTACAACAAGCATTTAAAGGCAACAGTCTTGCCCACTTATTGAATACAAGGAGAATACTGTGGTATTCTGTGAAAATTCCTGCACCATATATTCACACAGGGCGACATCTGCCAACAATTTCTTTTGAAACCATGAATTCCTGTTGAGTTGTTGAGATATTTTTTACATGGACCGGCAAACTTTTGCTTTTATGTCGCTCCGTTTAATGCCGTGAAATATATCTGCCATGATATTTTATTATCTATAAAGGTCTGGTTCTAAAAAGCCAGTATTAGCTACTGTAAATGCATTGATGTTTAAGGAATTCTGGAAAAATAAACTCTCACCTGTTCTTTTTTAGAAAAATAAAAATAAGCATTGTTATCAAATTATATGTCCCGGGTAATAATTAATTTGACCTTCTTTGCAGTGAAAGACTTCAATTTAAATTTGATGCAGTAAATTTAAACGAATGACACGATCGTTACAAAGCCTGAGTGAAGCAATGCGTTTCCCTGTTAGGCACCATGCCCTCCTAATCCCGGGATTTGCATGGTCTACCTCTCATTGAAAATCCTTAGCATAGCACGTGTCACATCTGCATGCAAGCGAGAGTCACCTCATCTGTTACAGAATCTCCTGGGGCTACCTACAATAATCTTCCGATAGACGAAGCCTTAAGGCAGTCTGGCTATCAAACGCATACACCACTGGTTTGTTTATGGATTTCCAGCACGTTCCCTTGAAGAAATTGAGGTTCATCCCCACCGGACGTCCCACTTTACAAGGTGCTCAATACTTTTTGACACGCGAGTGACGAGGGTTACCAAGCTACCTTGCTTCATCTATATATATATATACAGTATATAAATATAAATATACATTTTGAACATGTGTCAAAGATGTGCACTGTGAACTCCCTATAGGAGAAAATGTGTTTGATAAAAATCCAGCCGTGTGTCTAGCATGATAAATGGCACCAGTCCATATGTCCTCTACCAAAAATGCAGCGAGCAGTAATAAGAATACAGTAACTAGTGTTATTCATCCTGTGCCTGGAAGAGCACACTTCAAGCGATGTAAGAGTAAGAGTCGCGCCGGCGGAGTAATAACTGAAAGGTCCTCGCATACAGGGTTGCATGATTCCCGTCCCGTTACTGTACACATTGCTGCCTAAATCAGACGAAACAAACTAAACGAAAAGACAAATGGCAACGCATTCTATGGAACTGTGCAATCCACCAGCGGCCACTTGCACAAAGCCTTCTAGTTAATCTGACTGTAGACTAATTCAAACATGGAAATAGTTGAGCTGATTGCAGCTATCAATATAAAAGCTGCTACAGGATAATGCAGAGGAAAGCATGGAAAGTTCTAAGCAATTGATCTAAGGTTGAAACTGTTGAAACTCAGCTTTGGCAAGCTTTCTGCTTTAAAGGTGCAATATGTCATTTTCTGTCTCTCAAACAAAACAACAACAAACAATGAGAGATAATTACTCACACAGCGTTGCCATCACACAGTGGCCATCTTCTGTCGGTTCGCTCACTCCCTTAGAACATTATGTCTATGGTGGATATCAGTGGCGATTTGTGATCTTTCAAACAGGGGAAGCTCATACATCATAAACATCAAGTTCCAAAAAGTCATTTCAGGGAGATGTTTGTCGTCTATCGAGATGTTTACCGGAACTTCTTTTATACTATGTGAGTGGTTTTTTTTATAAATATGCGAGTGAGAGCGTGCAGGCAAAACAGTAACTCGTGCATTATATGTGAATCACTTTGATTCGATTGCGCAGGCACGCGAGCGAGTGAGAGAGAGAGAGATAGAGTGAGAGAGACGCGATCGATAAACATCTCCCTGAAATGACTTTGGAACCTGGGGTGTCTGCGTTATATAGGCTTGAAACCTGTCAGTCAAACTACATTCAGATTTTCCTCCAATCACCATGCATCACCACTACATTCTGATTTTCCTCCAATCACCATGCGGATGCTCAGCGTCCAGGCCCCGCCCCCACACTCCATCGACTCCCAGAGACGCTCAGCGTCCGGGCGGGCTCTAATTTTCAGCATTTATCCAATGGGCGCCGAGTTTCAAGGCGAAGAAAAAAAAGCCCATTCACTCTCAGAGACGCTCAGCGTCTATGGGGAAATGCATTGACCAGAGACCAGGAAGCGGTATGGGAATGTACGGACATGTCATTTATTTATTTATGATAAGTAGCTGATTCTGAAAGAACTCGTCTTCAAGATGAACATGTTCTAACAGATTTATAGTCAATATAATGTTAATACAGCTGCACAAATTTGGCCATTTATTTTTTGACAGGGCAGGGGAAGTTCAGCTTCCCTTGCAGTCTTAAAGAAATCGCCACTGGTGGATATACTATCAAAATAACCCTGACTTTACATTGCAATGATAATTAAAAGAAAAGCTGCAATTTTAAGATTTCCATTCCAGTATTTGCTACGGTAATAACATGTGGAACAAACAAACCATTTGGAAATTGGTCAAAGTTTCAGAGAATTATTATTTTTGTCTGTTCAGATCACTTGCTTCTTTACAGTTACAAATACCAGATTAAAGCTGGGAGTTGGATCATTTTAATATAGCTGCCATTGAGGTACGCCGGCATGTGATCCACCCCTGTGTTCTCCTGGATAAGATTCCTTCAGTGTTCATCATTCAGGAGGTTTTTAACCCAATTAGAGACAGAGATTAACAGAGAATCAGGCCGACACTACGATTGAAGTCAAGCGACCAAATGAAAACAGACACAATTATTATAGATTTCTCTAGGTTTGAAATTTGTGGAATAATTTGAAAAGTACACAACTCACCACACAATTGTGAAAGAAGCGAAAGAAAAATAATACATGTTACGTTTTTTTTTTTTTTACAAATAAGTGTGAAAAGTTTGTCAAACACGTGAAAACATTCAAGGGGTATGAAGACTTCCGCTTAATACAGGCCTCGTCATTTTTAGACATTTTATTGTGGAAAAGTTACATATTGAACATGTCATTCATCTTCCTTGTTTATTTTTATATCCTTGATTAATTAAAGTTTTTATTCACTTCAATCATTCAAAGTATTTAATCAAATTCAAAATTTACCATGAATTTTACTGTAAATGGACATTTTTAAGTGTAATAATCTGTATATCGGACAATGTCAAAACTGTCAACCATACAACCCTAACAACTTGGTAACAGATAGTTTAACTCTCTTAAGGTTTTAAAAATTAACGCACATGCTGTCAACAAGTTTTATATTCTAGGTGGATTAAATATTTACAATTTATAATTCTTTTTCGGTTACACCATTTGACATTTTGTGTCAAAAAAATCACATGAAATCATGATTTTTTGTAAAAAAAAAAAAAAAAAAAGTGATACAAATGGACTTGTAAATGACACACACACAAAAAAACATTGTACATTTCGAGAAACCTGATGATTGCTTCTTAAAACTGTATTTTAAATTTTTTTGGACTTTCTCGTCTTACCAACCATGATTTGTCAGGGACTCTAATATCATGTGGGAGTGCATATGATATGCTTTCTTTATGCAAATGTATCATTTATTGGAAAATCAATTACCATGGAACAATGACAGACTGCCAGAAGCCATCACAGGTTCACCATTGAGCTTCTTAAAAATATGCTCAAATCATAACTTAAGGCAAATGCGCTCTCAACATGTGGATACGATGATCAGCTAAATGTTTCATCACTTCAGTACTGATGAAGTCCCCTCACTTCAAAAGCAAATCATAGAATGTAACAATAAAGGCAATAACAATAAAAAGAATGAAAAAAACTGGAATGGACTTTGGCTCTTGGGTCATCATACAGGTTGTGTATCTTGGATACGCTGGTGGCTCCCGATGGAATTCAGCGCGAATCTGAATTATGTGTCGCGGACCCCTCGTTCTCTGTTAACTGGAGTCACATTTATCTGTTGCTGCCCGTAGATCCGTCTGTAGGTTTCCCCCTCGCACATTATGAGGCGCGGTCGGCTGTGAGCAGGACCAGTCGGGACATAACGAGGCCGCCCGCGTCAGCATCAGCCCCGCGCGCTGTGAGAGAAAGGCCGTTGAATGTCATTACCCAGAATGCCTGTTCACGTATGCATGCCCGTTGATCAAAGAGAAGCTGAATCCGCCCGCCGCTCGATTCCTCGTGTGGGAAGCTCTCCCCTTTTGAGAGATAAATGAAATGTCAGTAATGGCGCAGAGTTTTTTTTTTTTTTTTTGAAGTGGTGTGCCAGCAGTGCGTCAGGCTGTACATCCGTGAATGTGAGTTGTACATCACTGTCTGCATCACGTGAAACAGGAGAGGAGACTGTGAGCATTTCAGGTTCCGCCGCATTAAAGTCTTCAAATTGCCTGGAAAAATACACCCCGCACCACTTTCAACATGGCTGCATATCAGTTGAGTTGATCAGCAGATGGAGTCTTTTTTGTGTGCGTGCATGCGTGTGTATGTGAGTCTGTTGCTCCTAGTCGAGAGAGAGAGAAGTAGCAGCTTCTTTTCGCAAAGGCCTTGGCAAGGCGGTCGCTTTCTGCTAGTTTACGTCAACCGCAAACTGTGAATCAGGCGACCGGTCCGCGCTAGTTAGTTCAAGGATGTTCTTTCCTTTTCATTTGACAAAAAAAAAAAAAAAAAAAAAAAAGATTTCAAATCCCACACTCTACGCCCGGGCTGAGCCAGCTGACAGCTGCGTGGTGGCCGAGATCAGCTTGTTCGCTTGCATGCGCCTCCAGCAATGCAACAAATTGCCTGTGAGTTAATGCTCTTTTCTTTTTTTACCCTAATGAAGTTTACAACCTTTTGCAATCTCTGGGTTTATTTTCAGCACAGACTTACTTATGTAGCACCTCCTGATGAATGCAAAAAAGGAAAAAAAAAATAATAAAAAACAAGTTTCTGTCCTGGGTTGATCTCAATCACCTGTATTATCCTCTAAAAAGCATTTTTTCCCAGTTAAATGAGGACACCTGTAAGTTTGACAGCAACACACCAATTATCTTTGCCCACTGTAGTCCTGAGTCTGAGTTTACCTCCGTAAGTGCACAAAATAGTATAAGGTGTGCTTTAGATTTTTGCTTTACAGGTTAGTCTCCCTGCTCTTCTTTGTTTTCCGCACATACGAGCCAATATTATGGTAATTTCTTTCTCCACATTCCGGTAACTTCTTTTAATTTTATCATATTGTTCTGGGAAATCTCATGTTCTTTTCAGTCTAGTGAGTTGATTTAAATGTAGACTTTTCTCAAGAGGGATAGGATGAAAGCTTTCTGCATGAAGAGAGTATTCTGTCCTGTAGGTTTGCTGTAAAAATACAAGGGAAAGATTTTTCCTTTTTTTTTTTTTTTGGTAACATCGCAGGTTCAAGACCTCCTTGGTCCGGGGTCTGGGACCTTTCTGTGTGGAGTTTGCATGTTCTCCCCGTGTCTGCGTGGGTTTTCACCGGGTACTCCAGCTTCCTCCCACAGTCCAAAAACATGCTCAGGTTAATTGGCAACTCTAAATTGCCCGTAGGTGTGAGTGTGTGAGTGAATGGTGTGTGTGCCCCACGATTGGCTGGCGACCATCTGGGGTGTATCCCTGCCTCTCACCGTAACGCGCTGGGATAGGCTCCAGCAGACCCCTGCGACCCTAATGAGGAATAAGCAGGTATAGAAGATGACTGACTGACTGACATTTTACACTAAGAATATCCATTCTTTAAGGCTGTAGTTAAATGTGAATCTAAGGCCTGCGGTTTAGAATCATCCAAAAATTAATAGAGTGGGAATTGGTCTTTTCCACTGCTCATTGTAGAGGCAGAGTTCTGGACGTCTTCATATGTCATTAAAAAAAAAAGTAGTTTCTCTGAGAACAAATTAACTAGGAAAGTTGTAGAGGGTGTACTCACTAGAAATGTTAAGGAAATGTTCCAATGTGTCTTGGTGTTGCTGGTGGTCAATATGTGTCTATAAGGACTTTACATCTGGATCACTTGGTGAGAGTTGTTTGCATGTATCTGAAGTATAGAGAAAATACTGATCACTGAGCCCTACAATATTGAACCTTGTAGTGATTTCTGGATTTTCAATACAATGGAAGTGCACAGGGCAGATTTTAGTAACTCTTTCCCAAATGGGAAGCACAACAGGAAGCTCATGGTTTAATCTTAGTCTTTCTTTCTTACTTGTCAATATGTTTCCCTGCAATTTATAAACAACCTGCTAACCAAATATTTACAAGCTAGATATGTTCTGGAACTATTTTTAAAGACCACCATACAACTATCATAATCCTCCGTCACAAATAGAAGCTCATCATTCATTCTGAAGCCTTTCAAAGCAAGTACACATGGATGAAATGGTACATCTTAGTGAGACAGGTACATTCATACACAAATACCCACCAGTATTTTCAGTTAAAAGTTAATATGTTTTTCCAATAGGATTCAAATCTGCTCTGTGCAGATCCATTATATTGAAAATACAGTTGAATGGAAATTGCTACAGCACTCAATACTGGAGTGATCGGTGAAATTATGGTTTCCATGCTCCAGATACAAGCCGAAAACATGGGAAATATGGATAGATGTCCAAAATAGCTAACTATTCCTTTAAGGAAAGTTAAGAACTGAGCATTGTCTTTAAAACAAGAGTTTTCAAAATCTTTAAAGTGGTAGTCTGCAAAACTTTATATTGTATATGTTCGACTTCCAATTGTAAGAAACAATGAATGTACCAGATGGTTATTGTGGCTTTTTTTCAGCAAAAATGTTGACTCCTGGTGAACTATCACTATCTATAAAACCCCTCCTTATGTAGGCTAATATTCACAGTTCTTTGAAGTGTTTCTTGGTTGGATCGTAATTCAGCTTTTTGTAAAAAGATGTTTTCAGATTGTCTGAGTCTGTGGCATTATTGACACCTTCTTAGGGAAAATTGTTGTGCCAGAAACCTTTACTCTGCTGCTCCCTCTCTGTTACAGCTCACTCACTTCATACCTAGGGTGGTACGACCCTTAATGAATATAAAAAGATTGTTTTTTGGCTGTTCTCTTAAAATACTTGGAGCTTGTGATTGCTACTGACCTTAAAATATTTTAACATTCAATTATAGTTTAGTGGTTTGCTGTGGTCCACATTAGAAGGCATTAACCTCAGGTATAATACATGCAGGACATTGTTTATTTGGAATATTCATTGTTCGGATGAATCCTCCGTCTAGTGACCACAATAGTCTGTCATGCAATAACAACATATGCACCACACAGTCATTTTGGGAAATGCTACACTGATACACTCTGGATCAGCAACCAACATAACAAGCACATTCAAAGCTGCTTAGGCTCAGGTTTGATCCCAAGGTCCATCAGTGGATACTGAACTCCAAATTATTCCTGGTGGTTAGACCAGCAGCTAAGATAATATCGCAATGCCATAAGTGTGTGTGTGTGCGATATTGTCTGAATGGCATAAGCTTCTTTGCACAAAAGCAGCATATCAATGCAGCTATTGGGCCATTTACCAGAGTGAATGTAACTAAGGACCATGCTCTATTTTCCTTTTTCGGTCTCTGCAGTATGCGGTATAATAACAGTGAAATATTAACACTGTTGGAGTCTGGCATCCACACCATTTCCTAACACTAACCTTTTTATCCAACTATTTGAACTCATAGCCATTCATGAAATTTGAAAACAGGAAATGAGACACAAAACTGCACCGATAATTCTGGAACTTTCTCGTGCCTTCATGTGCCCTTCCTAATTAAGGAGTGCTTCTCAGAAACTGTGAAGAAAGAGTAAATAACAAGGTCTTATTTCCAACCCCAGAGTGTGTGATTAAACCGACTTGACAAGTTGTATTAATCAAAATAAAACTTCTTTACTGAAAATTTGTTTTTCTCTCTGCAACTTACTAAGGTAACCTTCCCAACACCCCCCTCCCCCCCACACACACACAAGAGATACAAGCAAAATAATCAGACTCCATTTTCAGCAATAAAGCTCTGATAAAAACCATTGTTGCTGGGCAGGTAGCATCCACACACTGAAGTTAGCACCTAGTTGTTGGACATAATGGAGCAATTGGCAATAATGAGCCAGATCTTTCTCAGGGGTCGTTGGAGAACACGCCGCAGCTAAAATAAAAGAGTGAATATGGGACTTTAAGTGTATCAAGTTTATAGAAAAACTCCATCAAAGGAATGTTAATGTTGCTTTGTGCCTGTTGGATGTGGAAATGAGCAACTGTTCACTAACACAGTCACCATAACTGTATAATGTGATAATATTTCTGTAATGAAGGTGTTAACAACTTGAGTTGCTGCCCCACAGGTTGCAGATTGAAAGTTAACTTTGTAGCTGGTATAGATATTGGCACTCATGCATTTCTGCATGTAGCTACTGTCTGTCTTTACAGACTGTAATGGAAGTGTAATAGAAGCTCAACCTCATATGAGGGGAAGCAACACGGGAAAGCTGAGAGGATTAGATGATGAAAACAGATCTTCTTTAAGACAAAGCTACAGCTTTTTTGCCATTTACTGTACGTCAAAGGCCCTCTAAGAAATCTGAATCAATTCAGCTGTTCCATTCAGTAATGAATTATCAATGGATAATATTTTTGGATTTGACCTTTCTGTATCATATCATACACTGGTATATTTAATTGAGAAATGTTAGTAGAAAGGGGAAAAAAGGATAGGGGGAAAAAAAGTGATATGTAGTTTTCAAAGGTAACTTTTTTTCCATTGGATCGATACAGGAAGCAGAGTAGGAGGTGCAGGCAGAGGCAGGAGGAATGCCAATCACAGACACAACTATGGCTTCATTATAGCCTTTCTCTGTTTAGTTTGTTGATGGCAGCTGTTTGTGTTAGTGTGATGGAAATATTGCATCAAATTATAATAATTAAAGCAGTGATAAAGTGATTTAGGCTAATGCTGGATTGTGCAAACTAGTCATGCATTCAGGGCCACAGTAAAACAGCAGCTGCATATGCAGCACTGCTGTCTGAAAGTACAATAGAAAGGCTAAGTGCTTCCCCCTTTCCGGTCACCTCATGGCACCCTATTTCTGAAAAATTATATATCGCGGTCAATGGGGAGTGACAAATAATTTTTTAATTCAATTTGATTTGTGCCATGAATCACAGAAGTTGTCATCTTGTGTCTTTCTAAATATATATTTTGGTTTTGAGCTTCAACAGAGTACCTCACCTTTAGGTGAGGTAATGCTTGTCAATGGAGAGACTCTCTGTACAAAAGAAATGCTACAACTGCATTTTTTGCTTACTAATGATGAAGAGTGACATATCTAACTAACATTACATTATTTAATTGAATATGTAGGAGGTTCTACTATATTTCTTTTTTTTTTTTTTTGTCACATAAACCATGAAAAGACTCAAACTACCAATGTGTCACTTCTTATACTTCTAATTGACTTACCCAGTCTCATTTTAATAGGACAGGAACCTTTTATAACACAGTATGTGTAATCAATAATATTAAATATGGCTCTGTTCCATTTAGTTTTAGACATTTCCAGAGCGCTGTATATAAATGCCTCACTGGAAATGGAACTCAGCCATTGCCAACACGAGGAACACTCATGGGTAGGATCATATTTATTGCTGGTTTGGATCTTGTTACAGGGTTTGTTTCTTATAAGAAAGTACGTAATCATGTCAGTCTGTCCTTTAAAGGCCGTGCCTACCCTAGCAATGGTGTAATTTAAAATACAGCAAAGCAGCGGCTTAGATGAAGTGCATACTGTACCAATAACAAGATATGTTTCCGAACCTGTGCTTCACAGGAGATTGTAACAGTTGTCAATTAAACTAACCAGGGAATGAATGTCGAACTTTGTGTTTCATGGAAATTTGATCACAGCCAAATGAATCCTATATTTTTTTCTCCAATATTGGCACAGCAACATCACAAGTGCAATACGATGCGATTTCCACAGGTGTGACCGATGCCGCACTTAAACATGGTGATAACCTGATCCGATATTTGCCTGAATTTTCTCTTGCTGGATTTGTTCCATTGTACCACATGCCCTCCTCCTCCACGGCCTGCTCCAGAAACAGGCCATTGACTCCAAGCACACCGAGGGAGTCATCTTCCACTTTACCAACAGTGTATCAATTATCAGGTAAATTAAATTAGGCCATATTGTCTCTGTTTCATATTGCGGATTACGTGAATGTTTTTTAATAACACCAGCAGCAGTTCACCGGGGGGATGGGGGCTGATATTGCTTGTATAATTATATTTTAGTATAGGCTAATATTTTTTTTTAATTGTTTCTGGTCCAGGTATCCCCAGCCTCTGCAGGCATCACAGTAGCACACTCAACCAACAGAGTAAGCAGCTAAATATTCAACATAAGAAAATATAAACTAGCTGTATATATCCCACTAACCTCTTCTTTGTGTCTCTGTGTAGTTATAATGTTGTAGCATTCTGATATGAATCCGAAATATTCTTGATGGTGTTAAATATTTGTATATATTGTAATCGAGTATATATTTAAGTAATATTAGCACAAGACTGGTGGAAAAAAAAGCTAAGCAACACTGGCCGGGTACTCTATACGCCTCCAGATCCAAGCAGGAAAACTAGTGCCCCAACTTTTCTTTTGAAAAGTCTATATAATTATTTCATGAGAGTTTGTTTCTTGGCGGAGAGTTTGGAGAGCCGTGGTTTTATTAAGGGGATATTACCTGTGGCCATTTTCCCCAAGTGACAGTTAGCATCTGTAACAAGAAACCCAATAACATAGCAAAGGGAAAGAAGTCCTCCGCAGCAAGGGAAACATGGTTGGGAAAAAAAAAATACATTCAACACATTTGTTGGACCTCGAGGATAATGCGCTTCAGTGATAAACACTCTGTAAACTTGTTTTTTTTTTTACTTTTTACTTGTTTATAGCACTACAGGGCACCATTTGAAGAGCGTAACATCAAGGTGTGTGTGTGAATGTGTGTGTGTGTGTGTGTGTGTGTGTGTGTGTGTTATTGATAGGTGTCCAGGCCACCCTCAGCTGCTGTGGCTGCTAATTGAATGTTCCACCACAGCTCCAGTACTTCCAGGCTTTTCTGCAGGATCTCGTAATTGAAATTAATGGCAGCAAGTGCATCATACCTGAGTTATTGGTAGAACTGGTATAATTATGAGCATAATGAAGGTGCAAAACACAGTATGGCACTGTTAATAATATCTGTGATTATGCATTTCTGCTGGTTGAGAATCTTTTCTGAATATTCATCTCACAATACTGTTCATTGTCATTGAATAAAATGGAACAACTAAGGGGTTTCTATGCTGTTGAGTTTCATTCAACTTTTTTTTGTTCTATAAACAATGAAACGCCAAAAAGACAAAAGATGTTGGTTGTACATTGATTTGGTTGTACAACCATTGAAAAGATCGAGGCATGGGGAAGGTGCACCTCAGGCTGTATGTAAGGTGTCAACGCACAAGCATCATTTTTTTTTTTTTTTTACTTCTTTTTGATTTATTTGAAAAAAGTTTACCAAAGGGAACGTATACAACCCCAAAAATTCCATGGACCGAAAAGTTATGACACAGTATGGCACTCATATAAAACTAATGAGGATAAAACCACAGAAAGGTCGAAGACTTATTTCCACTGTGAACCCTAAGAACACCAAGACAGACACTCAGCAATCAAGTGTACATTAAACTTCAACACAATCACTACTATAAAACAAAGACCCTCCAATGAAAAGTCTATTGCTCCAGGATCCAGCAGCCTCCTTTTTACCACAACTCTGAACTGCTTTTTTTACAGCTAATTGATTTAAGTGAAGCTGAGAGACTATTCTGAAAAAGTGGTTTTCCCTACCAAAGTCCTTCATTTCAAAGTGTTCTCACAGTGATCACTGGCCCCGGTCCTTTGGTTGTGGATGTGACTAACACATTTAAAATAATCAGGTGTGGAGTCACAGGAAATGTCATGAACTAGACTTTTTAGAAGTTTTAGCGTGGCTCCTGTCCTACTTGGTGAGCTCTAAAATAGCTCTAAAATGCTAATTATGCTGTAACGCATAATTAAGATTACATTGAACTAAAACCACAGGCAGTGTCTCTGGGGTTGCAACATCTGGGCACCTTGATTTACTCAAAACCTGGTAACTGTTGACAATACATTACTGAAAAATGTTTCTGAAACATTGATTTCAGTTGTGCAAGAGCAGATCCTTGCACAACACCACCTGATACTGGTTGGCTGCAGTAGTCTCGGTGTGAGCCAAGTTGTTTTGTATCCCATTTACAGAACAGTGGCATGTGTGGGAACACCATTGAGAAATTCAATGCATACACAGAACCAACAGCTTGGAGATGTTTGTTGAATTTGACAAAAAAGCGTATTGGATTAGAATTGTGGACTATATCTTTGATAACAAATTTGATCTTTACAAAAACTAACCAAGCTTTGCTGAGACTAAAGCATAAAATCTTTGCTTAATCTTTAGCTGTAGAGGGATATTATGGGGAAAAACACATATATGCTTTTGACAGTGTGGATCCTTTTAAAAACGGACATTCTGGAATTATCTCCCATCTAGTATTCAGTCTGCCAAAACTGTCTCTGCTTTCATATCCTATCTTAAGACACATTTTTTATGGAGTTGCCTGTTATAGATCACATGTGAATAGCTTATGAATGAATATCTTATTGGTATATTTCATTTAGGTTTGACCATTTTTTTCTTATTAATTTTTATTGATGATTTATGCTGATATGCTCAAAATCAATATTGTACTGATGGTATGATGGTATGTTTTTCCTAATTAAGACATCCATTTGGTGATTTGTTACATAATGCACCAAATTATCACATTTTGTTTATAAAAGGTCTTATCAGTCGCATTTTGTAACTAATGCAATATGTAACAAATTATGAATATAAGTATGGCAAAGTTTATTACATATTGAGATAAAAATGTATTACATTATGACATATTGCACTGTTACATAATGTTACTGGGATTTTTGTCTTACTATGGTGTCAGGCCTATTTATCACACATGAGGCATCATGAATCTGAATCTGTATATATTCTTCAATCAGTATTTACCTACTTGCATTGCTAAGACTTTTTTGCGATTGCTCTTGTTGTGTTGTCTGAGCAGTAACCCTCCTCCTGCACTTGAGTTGTGCATATTTGAACTAGTTGTGAATTTCAGCTCTCATCATCCATGAAAACAAAGGGCTGCCCACTTTGTTTTATTCTTTTGGTTAGAGGCACTTATGCTGAATGCTCTCCCAATCATTTTAAATAAAAAAAAAATAATACGAAAGGTGAATCATTTTGAGTGCTGTCCTTCTGCACCTTTAACATCATTTCTCACCCTGTCAGAAGTGGCCAGCCCAGAGCATGACGTGCTGGAAGTGGTTAGGAAATTTAATGTGAACATGAATTTGCTCTCATTTTCTCTATTTCTTTATTTTCAGAACTGCTAACTTTTTTTTTCCTCTCTTGCTATGGCACGTAACGAGATCAAATTTGTGTAAATGCATCCTCTTCTCTTGAGCATGTCACAAATCACATGTTCAATCAATATCAGAAGAAGCTTCCATAATTGGCTGTTTTCTATGCCACAGTCATCACCTTAGTTACTGTTGCTACACCTGTTTAAGCTTTCTCTGCTGGCACGACACAGCTTGCACTGATGCACCACTTGAAAACCTGAGTATATTTTTTTAAACAATTAGTCTTATTTCCCACAGCAGAATGTTAAAAACAGCATTTTATTTCTCACCAATGATCAATGAATTCTACCCTTCCTTAAAGTTTCCAGATTGTTTTATTTAAAAATAAAGAGGAATGCATACAATATGTGAAGTCTCTTAAACTTGACTTTAGGATAAGGATTAAGTGTCTGAGGGAATATTCAAAATCCGTTTTTTTAATAGGTTATTTTATTTTATTTATTTTCTCTAGCAGTTTTTATTATCATTGTGCTCTTGTGTATATAATTCATTTTACTTTAAGTTTGCTTTAAATTAAGCTTGGTATATAATTTTATATATATTTGGCTCCTCTATCATTCTGATATGTACTGTACAAACAGCATCATACACACATTTGATTTTACTTACTATGTATTTATATTGTATTTATTTTATTTACTTCTTTTGTCTCTCCCATTGTTTTAATATACTAAATGTATTTAAAAAAGGTATGAAAATATGATTGATGCATGAAAAATCTATTTTCGATAAAAATGGAAAAAAAAAAATCAACGGGGAAAGAAAAAGGACCCTGTCAAAATATGCACAAGATTGCTACATGCTGTAATGCTGGAATGACTGAAGCTGAACCTGCATGTCTCTAGCCAAATGTCAGCATCCCCACCAGCCGATGACTCACATATTACCAGTATTACTTTATACTATTTTGAATAAAATGGTAATTCTAACATCAGTCTGTTTGGATGTTTCCAATAGAAAATCCAAGCAACACAGTGTTTGGATTTATCCTTTAAGGACAGGTTTATAATTTTTTCAGTCTCCATTAAAACAACAGGTGTCTGTAGAAACAATGAGCAGGGGGGCTGTAATCATTCCTCCTCATACTGATCAAACTATCCCCTTCAAATGTGGTTTCAGTGTGAGTGATGGGGAATAATATCCACAACCTCTCTGTAGTCATTTTGTGCAAAAAAAAGGAAAAGAAAATGTTTAAATGTGGATGTGAGGTTTATATGAGGCTGAAGCATTCAGTCATATTAAGTGGAAATCTGACACATTTACAGTCTTTGCCTCTAAAGAGGCTGTAACATTGAAAGGCAGCCTATTTACCTAAAATGAAGCTTTGTATTATTTTCAGATAATTTTTAAATTCATGTTTGTACATGAAGAGGATGGACTTTCATCACTTAAAATGTACGAATTATGAAGCGATCTCCTAATGGTCAGGTCAGGTGTTAGTTATTATAGGCGGTTAGCTATACAAGCTAGAAAGAGTCAAAACATATACAAAACAAAACATATACAGTACTTGGTTGAAATGTAATATTAACAACAAAACTACATCAGCCTCTTACGACTTTAAGTTTAAAGAGGTCTGAATTAGCTATTTTTCATTTATTATTTTAACTTCCATGATGTCAAAGTCATGCAGAACAGAATGAGGATGGTGTTATTTCACCATTCATGCATTAAAAGGGTCAATCTAGACCTAAATATATGCACAAGCACTGAAAATTGTTCTTCGTTTTTTCTTTTTTAATAGGGCCCCATTAATACTTTGTTTTAAAGCCACCCTCTGAAACTCCCGAATGCCTGACTATCGCTCTTTTCAGAGCACTGTGCATGGATTTAATAAAGCTCAACTGATTGCAAGTATTCAAAACAAAGTGCAAACTCAAGGAATTAATGTGTTGCCGTGGCAGCCTTTGATTGAACTTTATAACACTCAGGGCACCTCTACTACACGACGGAAATATTCAATCCACAGAAATATCCAAGGCTATAAAAATGCTTTCAATTCTGAATATGTGATTTCTGTCTTGGTCCTGTTTGGCTCACTTCTGGCAACCAGTATCCAACATGCATGTAAAATTAGATTGATCTTGCAAAGATATGCGGGTTGTATATAGTGAAAAATAAATATTTTAGGCACTTCACATGCAGGAAAACTTTGAGGCTTGTGCTTTCAAATTCATTCAACATTTAAGTGTTGGCCCGCTGCCAACAATGTTATCTCAAGACGCCTGCCATGAACATGGCGGTTGTCTTTGATAAACGAGTTAAGATATAGGTGTCGTCATGGAAATGCAGATGCTCAAATTCAAATTTGAGTCTTCTAATGTGCTGAAGGTTGCCTGCCTCATGTTTACAAGGTTGTGTGTGTGTGTGTGTGTGACTGTATTAAATTAATATTTGAAGTAGGACTGCAACTAACAAAACAACTATTTTGGTAGTCGATTAATCTACTCACCATTGGAACGATTTATTGTTTAGAGCTGTCCCTCCCAAGCTGGAACCAGATAATTTCGATATTTTCTACTTAAAAATGACTGAATACGATTGATTATCAATATAGTTGGCGCTTAAAGTTGCCAAATAAATTGATGAATCCACTTATCATTGCAATTCTAATTTGAAACCATTCGTGCTGGTTGCACTCGTTACAAAACCTCACATCTGTGTCAAATAAGAGTGAAAAACATAAGTGAAGGCAGAATATCTGCAAAACAGAATCAGGCCAAGAACTTCTGAGCTTCTCTTAGGAAAGGAAAAGGAAAGCAGCCAGAGGTATTCCATATATTAGCAGTAGAGTTTTTCTTTCTTTTTTTTTTTGGACAGAATGGCACAGATAATAAACAGGAAATGAAGAGGCAACATCTTTGGAAGCATTTATTTGCCGTTATTGTCGTGGAACAGCAAACTGATGACTTGTGGAAGACAGCATTCATCAATTTATATCTGTGTATTTATTTCCTTAATCACCGCATTTTCTCTTCTTTCACTCTGAATATGAAACAAGGACATTACATTTGACACAGATACATGTTACCAGGGGATGATTTGTGACTGCATGTGTAATATATTTGCATGTTTTGCCACATGAGAGTTGTGCTTAGTGTGTCATTAACATGGACAAATTAAACTGCAGATAATAGATGTGAAAACGGTGACACACACGTACAGTGGTACAGCGGTTTGTGACTTACAGATCTGCGCTGCAATTTGCACAGAGCGACTCATTCTGGTTTTAGCTGGATGACCTTGGCTGGAATCTTTTGTTTTAAACCATCAGTTTGACAATGAAAATACAGAGTGATTACAATTTTGTTTCTCTTTATTTTAAATTACCTAAATAGTCTATTATTATTCCTAATGGCATTAATGTGGGATATACAACTTATGTCCTCCTCAGACCCAGGAAAAAAAAGGGTTTGGATTTAGATTTTTTGTTTTGTTTTAAACTCTCCTCTGATGCTATCACTCAGTCAAGTAGCTCCATCTCCTCTCCGCCAAGTCTTTGAGTTTGCAAGCATTCTAGGACATGTCATCGAAAACAAACAAAAAAAAAAAGCTAATGACCAATAATTTGTTTTCGGTAACACATTCATAGTAAAAGTCCCTTGAACTACTCTCGTTACTACTACTCACCACTCAAATGATCACCCAGCTGCAATAAGGTGTTTAGGATTGAAGCTGGTTGACCAAAATGCAGGAGACCATAGTCGGAGCAATTGAGGAGAATTGAACTAGACAGTTCAACCAACGCGAATGAACAGAAAACACAAGACCTGAAATACTGAATGGATGTAGGAAGTCAGGTAGAGAAGCACTGGTGAGGGGAATGAGGGGAACAGAAAAAGGCTGGGAAAACACCAGGAAATGGGGCAGGGCTAAGAAATGTGGCGCAGGTGTGGAGGGAAAACAAGGCAGAAACAGAGCATCAGAGCTCAAGGAAACCAGGAAAAAAAAACAAAAAACAAAAAAAAACACTCAGACGAAACTGACTGAAACGTGACAGAAGGTCAGTTTATTAATGTGCTTTAGTGGTGCACAGGTCACCAAGCAAACAAGCAATTCATCAAAAGGCAGAAACTACCTGACACAGGTTATTCTCGCAGCCTTCAGGGGTTGCAGCAGGGACAACAAGAGTTTTAAAAAAATAATTATCCATATGCTTATAATTTATTTTTTGTCTCGTTTTCTGCATTCACATTTAGCATTTCCCTTGTTAAAGACAGAAAACATCAATGGCATTTCAAAAGTATTCTTTAGCCCATGATTTCCGCTACATCTCCCTGTTTGTTTCCAATAAATTATACATTAACTAAATTAAATAAGTAATGTCAGTAGCAGCTGTTGATGAAATCAGAAGGGTGGAATAGTTATATGTATTTGATTATTTACCCTTATAAATAACTGTATTTTACTTACAAGGATAAACTCACTAGAATATGGTCTAACTGGGTTTCGTTTGTAAAAAAAAAAAAAAAAAAGAGACAATTGAAAGTTTGAGTGATCATGAACCTTCCCAAATGATAGTCTAAAATACAGATCCTGAAACAACTCCTTCAACAACAACCATCTCATTGAAATAGTATTTTTCTGTTTCAAATGCATCCCCAAAAGCTTAATGCAACTGTTATTTTTCTTCTTCCCTTTTATTCATCCATTTTCTATACCCACTTATTCCTCACTAGGGTCACTGCATCTGCTGGACCCACATGCCGCTCACTCACACACTCAAACCTACAGGCAATTTAGAGTCTCCAATTAACGTAATCATGTCTTTGAGCTGGACAAAAACCCACGCAGACACAGGGAGAACATGTAAACTCCACACAGAAAGGCCCCGGCTCAAGGACTTGAACCTGTGACAAACCATCCCCTGTGCTCAACTGTTTTTTGTTTTTTTTCATTGCTGTTGTAACTGTTAGTGGCTTGCTAGGTTGTCATTGAAAACAGTGATTAGTAGCTGTATATTGGCTTGCTAGCTTGTGTGTGCACAGCAGGCAGAGCAGTAGAGCAGAGGAAAAAGCATGGAATGAGCAGAGTTGCTTGCATTGGAGTTTAATACCTGATTTTCAAAGGTATACGCCCCGGCTGTAATAAGACTATGTAAGTGTCAATTATCACATTATTATTATACTTATTGATTCATAAGAAACATGTTTCTTATGAATCATAAGAACCTTAAAACCTTACTAAAAGTCTCAGCCTATGAGTTTCATATTGTTCATTAGGCTATACACATTTATTTAAGTTTAACTAGGTTGTCACATTTTTAAATCTTTACTGAGCATGTTTGCTACTAGTATAGTATATAGTATGCCCTTAATGTATGTTTTAGTCTTAATAAGGTATTACTGAAGTATAGATACTTCCAATACTAGATATTTATGTTCTGGAATTGATTCTCAAATTAACATATAAATATTGGGGTAATTCTGTAGTTTATCATTAGGAGGAATACAGTAGACCATAACTCTACTCATCTAAATAATTCCCAGTTGGTAGGAACTATTTCTTCTTCCACCCGTCATAGTCCTGTATGTGTAATAGGGCTGTACAGATGTGTAATTATCGCATATACCAGTTAAAATGATGCAAACACAGCCATGTGTGAAGCTATTACAGCTCCACAAATGGCAACAGGTATGACGTGTGGAAAGACAGTTTTTAGACATAATATGACATAATTATACATAATTAAACCAGTCTCTCTCGCATTCATTATGAAGCTATAATTTGAAATGCACTACTTTTTATTTAGATTAAACAGATGTTAATTGTTTGTAGAAAGTATTAATACGGGATCAATTATCATCCATACCACCCTGAATTTTAATTCATTTTGGTTTGGAAAAGAAATTAGTGGCATCACTCATCAGTACTGCTACAAACTGTAATCTAACAGTAATCATGTTTATTTCTTAACCTATATAATCTTAATAATGCACGATGTTAGTAATCACATTATAAAGGCCTTGTTACACATTAATTAACACAAACAAGCTCACAAACAAGCACCTTAATATAAAGTGTTTCCAAAGATTCTTGTGACAGTGGCAAATAAAATTTCAGGCTCATCCTTGGCCCCGAATGTGATTCTCTAGTCTTTAATCATTATTACTGTATAACAGAACAAGGGTGCCAACATTTATTAGGAAGGTTTTTGGCAGTCAGGAGCCTCCTGAGCCTGAGGAGGAAATAATCATTTATCACTCTGACTGCATGTGTGTGTCAAGGCTCCACTGTCTTGAATAATTATCACGTTTAAGATATTATTAATATTATAATTTTGTTTTTTTTATCATATTATCATACATGTTCTCCTCTTGGGGCGACATGATGGAGCAGGGGTTAGTGTTGTTGCCTCACAGCAAGAAGGTTCAAGACCTCCTTGGTCCTGGGTCTGGGACCTTTCTGTGTGGAGTTTGCATGTTCTCCCCGTGACTGCGTGGGTTTTCCTACTCCGGCTTCCTCCCACAGTCCAAAAACATGCGACCATCTGGGGTGTATCCCTGCCTCTCGCCATAATGCGCTGGGATTGGTTCCAGCAGACTCCTGCCACCCTAATGAGAAATAAGGGTACAGAAGATGATGAGATGTTCTCCTCTTATCCCCACGTGTGGCAGTTATGTTGGACTTGTGACTGCTGCATTACAGTTGGAGAAGATGTTTTAGAGATTTGGCCTACATGTGCCTACCCATTGGTCTCCTCCTCTTCTTCTTCTTCCTCTTTCTCTCTCTCTCTCTCTCTCTCTCTCTCTCTCTCTCTCTCTCTCTCTCTCTCTCTCTCTCTTTCTCATTGGTTCGCGCTCGCCAGGCTTCGGTATGATGAAGCCCGGAGAAGGGGGGTAAACTCGGGAGCGCACATCTTCCCTCCTCTACGCGCACACACACGCACACAACAGCAAAAGTGAAGTGAAGATGCTTCTTCCCTTTCGAACAGTCCAGCCCGTAACGCGTCCACTCCTCTCTCCACCTCTCCTGCTTCTTCTGCCAGATCGCCAAACTGTCCCCGTCCAGGGTTTATCCTACAGGAGGAACTTGCGCGGCCGGGGCTCGTCCAGCTCGGAGGAGGCGAGGAGAGGCGGCGGCGGCGGCAGCGGCGGCGGCGGCAGAGCTCCGGAGCTCCGTGAGCCCCGCAGCGGACCGGCGGGCAGCTCCGCGGCGGAATGGGCGCGCCGACAAACGGACGCTACCTCTCCAGGACCAGTATGGGCCTTCTGCTGCTGGTATACTGCACGGTGTCCGTGATCTCCAAAGGTACGAGCCGCGGGTTACACTTCGGGTGTCATCTGTTTTCTTTTTTTTTTTTATAATTATTATATTATCATATATATACGCCGTTTCTTCTTGTGCCATCCTCACAGATACGTACCACTTATTACGCCTCTGTCGTGCTTTTTTATATTATTTTATATTATTTTAAGCTGCTTTTGGTGCGTTTGGAGGTTTTGCAAACGCAACATTTGCGCGCGTTGCGTTGGATAACTCGCGTTCGGACTTATTGGCACAGTTTTGCGCCGATCCTCTCTTCCCACCCTTGGTGCGCAGCGGAGCTTCTGCTATTGATTCATCAAGAACACTGTCAAGTTCCCGCACTGTTTATCTCCTCACCACACACACACACACACACACACAAACGCACACACACACACATCCAATCGATGTTGATCGTCCCGTTTTCACTCAGTTCACGCAGCCCTAATGCATCCATCAGCAGGGACCGCGCAGCGTTGCGTTCGGCTTTTTTCCCTTCTTTTTTTTAAGCAGCAGCAGTCACGCCTGTGCAACAGGCATGCCGGCGTATTTTGTTTTTACTCAAGGAGTTAACTGTGAACGTCTTGTTTTCATTTTAAAACGTAGTGTCTTTGGGTGAAAAGGGAGAATAAGGAGGCTGTGTGTGCTTTTTTTTTATTTTGGGGACCCAGCAGGGCGCAGACAGGCGTTTAATTCAAGCGCAAAAAAATAGGAAAGGCTCGCACTGACACTCCTGAAAATGATTTTTTTTTTCTTTTTAAAGGGTGGGAGGACTGGATGTCAGCGGGATGCACTCTAGAGGAACCTTTTCATAATTGATTTACACTGGGCTATCACGGATAGATGTGGGGAAAATACGTTTTGTATCTTGCAGGTGAGAATATACTCAGCTCGGGCAGAGGTGCTTTTGATGTATTAGTTTGAACAGAGAACCCATTTAGAGGGGCGGAAAAAAGGGGACAAAAATCATTTGTAGATATAATGTAGAGGATTTTCTGTAGTTGAGGAGGGTTTGGGAATTTTGAAAAAAAAAAAAAAAAGAAAAAAAAACTCTGTATGTCCCCTTTCTTCGCATTTTTCTTTTACAACACAGGAGCTCCACAGCGGTGTGTGTGTGCGTGCGTGTGTGCTTTTCAGATGTCCGCTTGTGTCTGAGCTTGATCTCGTGACTTGAAACATTCTTCACTTGCACCCGTATCACAAGCAAAGCTACACACACACACACAGGCACACACCACACCAGTGCCTGATATGGGTTATAGGTGAGTGTGTGCACACTGATACTGTTTGATTCTGATGTGATATTACTGTTTCCCCCCCCCCCTACCCGTCCAGGTCTGTTCCAAACTCACTGTGTGGCAGCTCATGGAGCTGATCTGAGTGCAGTAATAGATTGAGGTCACGGCGCCGTGACCACAACCGCTTGAACACAGGGTCTGTCAGTTGTGCGGAAGGAACACTCCAGCTGTTTGTTGGTGAAATCTGGTGGGAAGCGGTGGGGAAATGCGCTAGCTATAGAATCTATTTTCTGCTTCATGGGGGCGACCACGTGAGGCCGACACAGTGGTTTTCTGTGTTTTTCTATGTTTCACATGCAGCGGAAAGAAAGAAAAAAACTAAATTCTATGCAGGCAGTTTGTATCAAGGTGAGCAGCTTGTGATCCCATAAAATGAAGCAGTTTTTACCTTTACTACAAGTCGCATTAGTAATATAGGTGTCAAAAATAATGTCATATGTCATATATAAAATATCAGTGGTGGAAATTAATTAAGTATATTTACTTAAATCCTGTACTTAGGTAAAATACAATTTTACAACTTGTACTTTACTTTCAATTTCTATGTGATGCTACTTTGTACTATACTTTTCTTTCAGATTCATATGTACCATAACTCAATTACATTTATTTGACTTTAGATTAGTATTATAACTGTTGTTTAAATTGTCTGCTTTTTCAACTTTTGCATTTTAGTGGAGGTTATATGAATAAAGACATATTCTACTTACATAATATGCATTACTATTCCTATTAATCCACCCAAAGTATATCAAATTGTCTCTACATTGATGATGTTTATTTAGTATTTAAACAAGTAGTATAATATACTTTAATAATATAACCATCTGTATATTGAGTACTTATACTTGTGATACTTGATGTGCATTTGATAGTACGCCTGTACATTTGGTTAAGTAACATTTTCAAGACTTTTACCTGTAAAGGAGTATATTTTTGATGACATTTCTACTTATATTTAAATGATCTGAGTAATTAATCCACCACTGCATAATATAATTCTTAAAAAAATAGATTCATAGATATTATTTAACTTCACCCACTGAGTCATTATATCCACAATTCAGATCCCTGTTTATAAAAATATGTCATTGTGGAAATATTTTGTGAAAACACCAATAATCACCTGTAAATGTCAGTCAATGTCAGGCTGCATGTGAGCAAGCTGTGACTGAGGTATTTTTCATCAGTAAGTTTTACATGGCTGAAAAGTTCAAATAATCCACAATTTCACATGAAAAGCAATTATTGGAGAAAAAACACATTCAGTGTCCTTATATCTTGACAACGATTGTTCTTGCGACTACTCAAATATTCTCTTGTGGGTTGACAGCATTGTGCATTGTGTATACAGCAGATGAAATGAGCTGATTATACAAGGAGATGTGTACAATACTGTATTTATCCATGGTGTAAATTAGACTGTTTTGAACGTTACCATCGATAAATGTCGGCGTTTGAAACAAATAGACTTCATTACCCAGAAACCCTTGCGGGAAACTGCCCCCAGCACTTTTGCAAGACCGTTTTAATCCTGTTTTTTATCTCCTTTGTGGAGTGGGGAGACTCTAATTTGGGAAAACAAGGCACACCTCGGCAATTAAAGGCAGAGGCTGTGCTCTGTTGATGCAGCCTAATAGCAACGATACGCTTAAAAAAAAGTCTTTTATTGCACCTTTAATACTTCCCCTTCTGTCTGCGGGAATCAAAATGACATTTTGATGCTGTCTCTGGCTCCTCGCGCATGTGGCGGAATGATTTCCGAGCTTTGCCATTTGTCCGTGTGTCACATCAGTCTCGAAAAGGCCACGGAACATAACGACAGGTGTCAGGCGGACATTTCCCCACATGGCTGACTCTATGAACCCCCAACAACAGGAAACACACAGCAGCATCAGCAGCAGCATCAGCAGCAGTAGCCCAGACCCGTGAAGGGACTTGACAGCGCTACCTCGCAACATCGGTGAGATTTAAGCTCTTAGCGATCAATGGCGATGTTCTCCTGGGCCCCGTCGGCGGGGGAACAAGACTCACGCGACGGGGTCACGCATAAGGGGGCGGGGCTCCTCCAGTGTGACACGGCTGGGGTGAGTGTGTGCGTGCGGCGTGGCCCATAGGGAAACGTTAAAAGGCTTTTCTATCTTGTCACATAGTTCCGGTCATAAAACACAACCACACATCAGAGACATTTCATGTCCCATCTCCCCAAGCTTGGATGTTCGATATAACTAACAATCATTACCACATATTTATCTCCTAATGAAGCCCTACCATAGCCAAAAAAAAAAAAAAAAATTCAGTTTGAATGCTCTGATATGTAATATAGCCTCATAACCAGGCTGATGATGAGGCTCTTCTTGATTTCATTTGACATGCAGGCGTATTTATTTGGGACTTGATTAATTTATGTGATGTGCGATTCAGAAAGGGAGCGGGTGTGTATAGCGTAAGGGGAGAAAAATTGAGGAAGGGGGATTATCCGATGTTTGATTGAGGATTGTCGAAGTCACCTGGTTCGTTTGCCAGTAATTCAACATGCACCTGCCGTAACTTTCCCTAGTGCAGTGTATGATTATGAGAAGATGTAATGGGATTAGTGTTTCAGAGCCGCTAATGTGGAGAGAGGGAGGGTGATTTTTTTTATTTGTGCATGCATGCATGCTTGAACACATGCCCAGGGCCCCTGGCACCAAAACGGTGTCCTCCAGCTCCACAGACACACAGTCATGTGACATCCTACCATAGCAGCCTTCACCACATGGTCTCCGATACCCTGTCAATTCTCTCCCGGTTTTTAGTTGACCCTTGCTCCAATCACTACAGATTCTACCTTGCCTTTTTTTTTTCTTCTTCAGTTTAAGCAAGAGAGAAAAAATTAACATGCACAAAACTGCGGCTAAACAATCTCAAGGTTTTTTTTTATTTTATTCATTATTATTATTTATTTATTTATTTATTTATTTTATTTTGCTGTGTACAGGGCTTTCATGAAAACAGACAAAGGTCAAATCTGTTTTTTTCCCCTCCGGAGAAAGGTAAGGGGCTCTTATATTTTCCCTGCCAATCCCAGAATGAATCATCACAGTCAGGCTGCCGTGGGTGACAACGTGCGCAGTTCAGTGCCCAGATTTACATTTAAATGAAACCAAATGGCTGTACATTCAGAAATGATATACAGTAATGATGATGGTAATAAAAGCACAGTCCTTTTTCATATTGGACCGGCTCCTGCTCCGGAGCGCTGTCATTGGGAGGGAGGGGGGGACTGCGCAGGTACATTCTGTGAGTTATGTCTTTGCTATGTCAAGACTATTACCTTCACATTTCAACGAGTGGATTCATCAAGGCGCTGCCTAAGAGGCTTAATGTAGTCAGCAATCAGCCCGCAGCTCATTGGGTCCTCCTGTCTGCTCTGTGGCTGAATGCTACTTAGACATTCAACTTTTTCCCTGCTCCTGTATATCACCTGTGGCAGGTTTGCAGCGTGAAGGCCTATCAGGCTGAAATGGCAATTCAGAATTAAATTATATCACGCATTATTATAATATGACATCACATACAAAATTTAAAGCTGGAGCAATTTTCCTATCAAAAATGGAGCGAAACTGATGCCTATGGTGACAAAGCTAATAGAATTTAGAGCTGAAACTAGCCAATTGTTTGGCTCTAACAGATTTAAGTTATTGTTTTTTTTCTAGCAGACAACGTTATAATGAAGATTTGCTTCTTGTCTTTGTCACACATGATAATAAGTTGAAAATCTTTTGGATTTTGGAGGCTGTTGGTCACCTTACCATCCCCATGTGATATCACCTCTGGCTTTAGGAGATCATTATTATTTGCTACAGTTTTAAGTTTTTAGTCATGTTTATGTTAACAGCTGAATATAATAATGTCATTGCACAGGGAAATGCAACAGAATGAAGGTATGATTCGGTGCAATTTGAAAAATAAAAAAGACAAAGCAAGAAACAACAAATAGCAGGTAAAAGGAAAAATACATGAATAGAAAGAATGCATTAACTAAATAAACCTCAGATTCATAAAAGAAAGAAAATAATTAGAAATTGCACGACAGTGTATTGTCACATTGCGGTGTTCAGTGCAGGAACATGATGTTAGAATGAAACTATTGTTCCCATGTTACAATGCTGGTTTGTTAAAAAGTGTAGAGCATTTATGTAGCATATAAGTTATCTGATAAACTTTTAATTGGGAGCTATTATGGCATTCATTGCAAATTGAATATCCAAAAGTTTAGACTGTTAACCTAGTTTGAACAGAAAATAAAGGTCACATTACTATTTTTTTTTTTTTTTTACAGAACTCCTAACCTCATCTCACAGTCTTCTTCAACAGATGGAGTCTGCTCGCTGATGAAAATTAGAACGTCCAGTGGAAAGCAGCAGAAGTCAACATTTATTTAACAAACAAATTAATCATCAACACTTCCAGATGTCACTCTGGCCTTGAGAAATGTTAATGAGCACTTTTCTGCAATTTCATAGAGCAAACCATGAATCAGTTAATCAAGAAAGAAGAGGGGGGAATCTGCAGATTAATTGATGGTGAAAATGAAGGTTGCGGCTCTTCAGACGTGCGAGTGAAAGCAAAGACATTTCGGCGCCGCCGCTGCATTGGCAATGATCCCGTAATGATTACAAACAAGCAGCAGATACTGACATTTCACTGATCTGTTGCCGTTTCACTCCTTCTCCGACGACGAAGGTTTTTTTCACTTAAAAACTCCTCAGAAAATACTTGAGTCATGATGGCCTAATCTGTCCTACATGAACGCCGAGGCTTCCACCCTGCTTAATCTGAGGGGATGGCAATCAGAACAGGGTGCGAAGGCCCCTCTCAGTCATGCTGCTAAATCATGTAACAAAGCTGCGAGATGCTGTTCATCCATCTCAGTCAGGAGATTCAATCAGTTGTACTCTTAGAGCAACATGTCTTCATACCACAGCCCCGTTTCGCCCGCAGGGGAGTGGATTTCTTTTTAAATATCGCAGTCTTTGTATGGGCCCGGGGAAGATACGCGTGGACACAGTTTATTTCTTTTCTTTTTCTTTTTTTTTTGTTTTTCTGCACTTGTGAAAGAACTCCCTGAGGGGGAACAAACACTTTGGATTTAAACATGGTAGGCGGCAGATTCGCTGTACTGTGTGCTACTGAGCGGTATTTGTCTCACCGATAAGGGCTCAACTTCGGGTTTGAGAAGCAGGGGGGCGCACAATAAAACAGGGATTTGGGGGTCCTCCCCCAATTTAAAAAGAAAAATGAAAAATTCCGTGAATCCTGTTTTCTGCATCTCTACAAACATTTAGGGATGTCAGAGTAGTACTGAATATGAAAAGAAAAATCGGTCTTGCTTTCTGTATTGTTTACCCCAAAACTCCACTGAACTTCACGTGTTGAATTATTCAATTATGTATATACAGTGCATACATTTTGAAAATGGGACCGGTTATGATGCATTATTGTGACACTATTGGAGACATTTGCATTCGAGCACAGTCAATGAATGTGTTAGTTGTTTTATTGAATTTTATCTTCATATTGAGTATTAGGGGTGACATGGTGGTGCAGTGGATAGCGCTGTTGCTTCACAGGTTCAAGACCTTGGTTTGTGTCTATGAGTATTATGTATACCTGAGATAAAGACTTAAATAGATAAAATCTCTTTTTTATGACATACCTCTTAAGACACTGTACCGTGAGCGGTACAAGGCATTTGTTGTTGTTGTTGGTTTCTGTGCACAACTAATACAACAGTTATGGTCTCGAAGTTGTTTCGCATCGATTGACACCATGCGCGAGCCAATCGAAGCATGGGGATGAGAGATAGCCAACTTGAAAGCCAAAGACGACCAACTACGAAAGTTTGACCATCGTTTTGATGGACAACAGTGTGACCCAATGGAAATTTCCCATGACGAGACCATCCAAATCTGATATCCAATAGCCAGGGCTTTAGAACAACATATGACACGTGGGAAGATGGCACACCATCTTCGCAAATAAGACTGAAAAAGGGGGTGCATCTTTGAGGTAAAAGCGGCCGTAACACTTTTTAGTGCTTATATAGAAATATTGAAGTCTCTGGTGTTCCTGCTAACACAGAAACTAAACTGTAAACTAAAACCACCCACTTATTCCGTTGCCTGGCCTCCTCTGTAGTGTTGCTGAAACCTGGTTGAACACAAGCCATTTAGAAATGATTCCTGTTGTGATGTCACAACAGGAGTAGAAGTTAATAATAACCACTCCTGGATCCATGTACTTTTACTTGACTTCTGATTCCCCGAGAAACCCCAGCTTTCTGAGTTCCAACAGTGCCAGACAAATTGTGTATTTTAGTAGGGAGGGGAGAGGGGCGGGGGCATTTTCCTGCTACAGGTCTGACTAGGTTTTTTAGACCATACAAGCATGCAAATTGTTATAGATGTTGAAAATGTAAATATTAAACTGGTAAAATGGCAAAATAGGGGCCCTAGGATGTTGGGCCTTGTATAGGACCTTTCATGGTCTGGGAGCGCTTTATATGCCAGCATTCACCCATTCATCAGGAGCAGTTTGGGACTAGACTTTTAATAACAATAATAATATAGTCTTTTAATATCAATAATAATATAATAACATTTCTTTATTCTTCTCCTTCCTCTTTTCCTTCAACCCTATCTCTATATCTATCGTGAAGTGTGTCCACCTAAAGTTATTTGGGGAGCCACGGGATGAGAACATTGTTCCTATGACAACAATATCTTGACAATTTCTTCCGATCTGCTCCCACAAAATGACTTTTCTGTCTTTGTTATGATAGTTTCTGTCTGACATATCAAAATGCTCCGGACAGACATGGCCAGAACAAGCAAAAACCTCTCCATGTTCTCGGCATGACGAGTCCCAGGAGCAGTGCTGACGACACCAAGCACCTTTCTGAAAATAAAAAAATAAAAAAATAAAAAAAATTGCCCCGAGAAAAGACACTGGCTCTCAAAAAACAATACATAGTCAGATGGACGCAGGCCATCTGCTGCTGTTGGGAGTTTCATTTTCGTGGAACTGCTGCTTGCAATAAGGTGTGTATGCATGTCCACATCCACAGATGCCAAAATATAGTATAGAACCATAGACAGGGTGTCTCCATGTGTATATATATATATATATATATATATATATATATATATATATATATATATATATATATATATATATACACTGCCATTCAAAAGTTTGGGGTCACCCAGAAAATCTAGTGTTGTAAAATGAATAGAAAATTACTAATTACATTAGCCTTTTGACGCATTGAGCACCATGTATCATTAGAACACTGATAGTTCCTGGAAATGGAAATAACATTGCAGCTAGAATAGTCATTTACCACATTAGAAATGTATATAGTTTATTTCTGATTAGTTTAAAGTTATCTTCATTGAAAAAAAACTTTTGCTTTTCTTTCAAATATAAGGAGGCATTTAGTTGGTATTTTTTTAATGCAGCAGAGGTCAAAACAACAGCCAGCCCAGAATAATGCCCAAAAAATATATTAAAGTGTAAATATCCATGGAATATTCATACATCATAAATAATAGAGGAGAATGGAGGTGGTGTGTGTAGTAATAACAACCATGTAGAATTTCTGAAAAAAAAAAAAAAATCCATGTGTGGGTGCTAACTTGTTTGTACAGCGGCACGCGGCAGTAATAAAGACAACGATTTACAGAGCTGTGCTTAAATATTCATAGCTTTTAATCGAAAACATCATCTTCATTTATGTAAACTTTGTGTGTAACTCCTCGAAGGTTCTCACATGTGCTCCGGATAAACATGTTTTTATTGCTGTGAACTGTAATTAAAAAAAAAAAAAAAAAAAGCAGCAGCGCTGCATGCTCTGGCCTTTGCTTGCAGGGCAAAACGCCGGCGCTGCAATGCTGTAGCAATATACTGCACATTTAGGGGTGTTGGGGTGGTGCAGGCTACATGATCACCTTCGAATCTGTGTTTACAGATGGCAAGCATTAGATGAGCTTTTTTTTTAAGGCCTTTAAGGTAGTGTCCTATTTAGCAACCCTCCACACATCCATAAGGTCTGCTGTGTGTGTGCTAATATGCACACGTGTAGTAATTAGAAAGATTTGCACACACTTGTATATTATATTGTATATTATACACATATTACTTATATTGTGGGGCATTTCGATAGCAACTGAGTCTTAACCTCTATAGAATCAGAGTCAAGAGAAAGGCGAGGCCTCATCACTTATCAAGTCGGAGAGAATTCAATATTGTTATCGAAAAAGATGTCCTGTTGATGTATGGGTCATGGCTCGAATCTATGTCAGACGATCTCAAGTAAATGGCCTTTTGAATGACTGGAGTTTCTTAGTGAATCTCTCATAGTCTATCCTTTGACACTAAAGTAAATGAGTGTCATTCCATACCTTTGAAAAGCTTATGTTTTCATTGCGCTATCTTTCTGCTGCATTTTTTTCCCCCCAACAACTAAGGGATGACGTAGGTTTAGGTGAGCATCTGTTGTTATTGACTTCATACGTTGAGGCCGGTATTGAGTGTAGTAAATCAGAGAACAGGGATGTTGAAATATGTTTTTCTACTTGTCCCCACAGTTAAATGTTTGAGCTTCATTGTGCAGAATGCGGCTGTTTTTACATACATCACATACAAAGTGCAAAGTTTCTATGTGCTCACTGAAAATCTGATGTTTATAGGGCAGGGACAATGACCATGATTATTCAGATTACATGAATAGTTTTGAAATCAATCCTGGTAAAATATTGAGTTTAACCACTGCAGCACCAGACCTATTTCTTCCTGCTACAAATGATAAGAAATATTTAATCACCCTATAACCACGAAGGTTATGTACCCCGGTATGAAAAGAAATCTACATGTGAGGTGACTGCAGAGTGAATCAATTTATGATTCTGTTACAGATTTTGTTATAGAATATTGAAACATTATGTTTTACTATAGATACAGAGACTTCATTTGAAACTTAAACAAGAGCAAACTGAGCCAAATCAGAAAAAATAGGCTAAATTATCTGCAATGATTATAATAATATAATAATTAAGTGTTCAATCATGAAAATCACATCGATTGTCATTATAGAACCTGAAGAATATATTTTGTAAGATGTTTAAATATGAGATTATAAATAACCCAAATCACACAAACTGCTCAAATCTAAATTAAATATCAAAATAGCTGTTAGTTGCAGCCATACTACTGATATTATAATTGTATTGCTGTTTTCTTATTGTATTGCTGATGTGAATAATGACAATATATATATATATATATATATATATATATATATATATATATATATATATATATATATATATATATATATATATATATATATATATATATATATATATATATATACTGTATATATCAATGGTGTAACAAGTGTGTTATAAAAATACTTTGTTTAATGTTGTAGCTGAGGTTTTCTCATGCGATATATGCATACAACTCAATGCTGCCCCAGAATATGGGGGTTTAGGATTTAGGATTGTGGTGTAGTGATTGGTCCAGTCACTCAGCAGTGCTAACTGGCCATGACAAGCACACTTTAATTCATTAAAGGCCAACTATTTTGATAATCGATATATCAATTTGAGCCATTTTTAAGAAGAAATCATCCATATTCTACGGTCCCAGCTTCTCAAATCCCAATTATTTCCTGATGTCTTTAGTCTATAAAGTAAGACTAGTAAACTAGTAAAATGGTCTGGACAAAAAGAAAAAAAATCTTCAATCTTCAGCTTCGGGAAACAGTGATCGACATATTACAGTTTCATGAACCAAAGAACTACTGATTAATCATTTCAATAATCAGTTGGTAAATCAACTATCAAAATAATCAGCTGCAGCCAAAATTATAACCACAATATTTGAATATTCATAGATTCTGGAGTTTTACTGAGCAATATTTTATAATTTCAGAATAATTTAAAAATAATTGAACTTTTTTTTGCATGGTAACGCTGCATGGTAACGCTGCCATGTGAGCTGGCTCCACTCAGAAGACCCACTAGGTGTAGGAACCTGTGCCCAATACATAGATCACAGGTATTTTTCGCGTACGCTTGATGCATGGCCACTGATGCCAACGCATGATGGTTCTCTGCTGTCACTGTACCCAGCCGCATGGCCTTGGGTTAGCTGTTCAAACACGTCCTCTGTTGATCCATGGTGGAGCAGCAGACCTACTGGGAAAGAATATTGCTGAAGGACAAGTTTGTGATGAATGGACTGCCGAGCACCAGTCTCAGCTCACTGTGTCCTGTCCCGCCTGGAGGACCTCTCGGTCTCGCTGGTGGGCTGGTGTCAGTCATTGGACCGTACTCTATGTGACCAGTGGTTGACATACAAAGGTGCTGCAGAAATGGCCAGGGAAGGGGTTTAATAATAGATTTGTCCACATAACAGTGGCAGGCATATACTGACTTGTTGATGATAAGTTCATTATTGGGCGAATGAACATTGTATCTTACACCATTAATCAATTGAAAAAATAACTGGCAATTAATTTTGATTCAATTATTTCATCGTAAATGAAACCATAAAACACAGTTACTGGTTACAGCTTCTCCACTGTACAGTGGATATAAAATATCTACACACGCCCGTTACAATGCCAGGTTTTTGTGATGTAAAAGTACACTAAGATAAATAATTTCGCAACTTTTACCACCTTTAATGTCCAATAACCTGTATCACACAATTGATAAAAAGCAAACCTTTAAAGGAGAAATGAAAAACAAACCTAAAATAACCTGGTGGCATGAATAAAATCCTACTTTGTTGCAGCACCTTTGGTTTTTATTACAGCACCCAGTCTTTTGGGGTAGGAGTCCATCAGCGTGGCACATCTTGATGTGGCAATATTTACCCACTCCAAAACCACTCTAAATCTGACAGTTGTGGAGGGTATCTGCCGTCACAGCCCTCTTCAGACCTCCCCACAGATGATCGATCAAATTCAGATCTAAGCTCTGGCTGGGCCATTCCAAAACCTCAATCTCATTCAGGTGAAGCAGTTCTTTTGTTGATTTGGATGTGTGCTTAGGGTTATTGTCATGCTGAAAGATAAGGTCCTTCTTCATCTTCAGATTTCTGAAGAAGCCTGAAGGTTTTGTGCCAACACTGGCTGGTATATGGAACTGTTCATTATTCCCTCCACCCTGACTAAGGTTTCAGCTGAAGAAAAAAAGCCCCAAAGCCTGATGCTGCCACCTCCACGCTTCACAGCAGGTATGATTTTCTTTTGGTGATGAGCAGTGTTGTTTCTGTGCCAAATAAACCTTTTGGAATTATAGACAAAAAGTTTAACCTTTGTTTCGTCAAGATTTTTCGCCAAGACTTATCTTCTTGTCTCATCATCAATTTTTGATGGACCTCTTGTTCTTGGTAATGTCACTGTTGTGCCATATTTTCTCCAATTGATGATGTCTGCCTCCACTGTGCCCTATGGTTAATTTAATTCCTTGGAAATTCCTCTGTATCCTTCACCTGACTGATATCTTTGAGCAATGAGATCCCTCTGAGGCATTGGAAGTTCTCTGTGGACCATGGCTTGAGGTGGACGATGTGGCTACAAAAATGTCAGGTGCGACAGGTGTGTTCTGACTTCAATTTAACATGAGTTACTTGGTTAAATCTGAACACAGCCACATACTCAGCTATTAGAGTTTGTGCACATTGGGCAACCTTATTATCTTGTTATCTTCACCTCCATGAAAGATATCAGGTTGTTTTTCAATTGCCTTGTACAAGTTAGAATCTAACTTGTTTAACTTGATTTTCCACCTTTAATGTGATCTGTTAGACAGATAGTTTTTTTGTTAATGATCAGTTAGATCACATTAAAACGGTGTGAAACATTTTGATCTTGATGTCATTTGTTTCACATAAAAAATTACATTTTAACAGGGATATATATACATTTTATACCCACTAACTGTTGAATGTTTTATTTTTTGTCATTATTAATTTAAATCTCTGAGTTTTGGACTGGTAGTCAGATTAAAGTAGGGGTTTAAATATTAATATTAATATAAAGTTGATTCATTGAAATAATCTGCAAATGATTTATTTACAATCTTAAATGACTTATTAATCCATTTATTCCCATCAGTCACAGTTTTGGGCTCATGTTTTTTTTCTTTTCTTCAAGAAATTAAACTTTCAAATAACAAAAAAATACTTTTTTTTGTTAATTATTTATTATCTTGATTTATAATATTGATTTTGTCTGAATCGTGTGAAAGGTCACAGGATCTACTACTCTTCTATTTTGACAATTATACTCCTAAATGTCTATTTTGCTCATAAAAGGTGCAAATTCATTAACATTAAGTACAAAACAGAGCACAGTTCTATAGAAAACACAGCATGTTGCTGTTTGCCATGAATGAATGAGTTGACTTCAGATGAGTTTGTCCTGTTATAGGTTCAAACATTGTTACATGGAGCATAGTAATAAAGTTATGAAGTTGTTTAAAATTATAAATTCTAACCATTATATATATATATATATATATATATATATATATATATATATATATATATTTTTTTTTTTAAATTGTGTGAACAGGTCTAATTGTAGCTTTTGTATGAATTGTTTTCCACCGGTCACTACCAAGAATAAAATCTAATATTTCACCTACTAAACCAAGAAACAATCTAAAAGGCCACGATGTTAGGAAAGTCTAATATTAGTAGTAATAGTAAAATCCATGTATTAAAATTACAAGAGAAAATTTGTGATTAAATGAGTTGTTTCTATGTCTCAAACCTGCTGTTCCTAGTTGTAGTGTAGAGTAGAACTCTGCTGCTTGTAGGTTGTCAACACAATCTGTGTCTTTTTTATCTTCCTAACTCAACAAGACATGAATTCACCGGCCGTCTGAACACTGGTATCGGAGCATGGCACCAGCTGTAGCCAGATGCAGCCAGCAGTGCGCCGGCCGGCACGTATCTGTTCAACAGAAAACAGGTCGGCTCCGTGTCACCTTGTCCGCATGATGTTTTCGCCTTGCTGTACTATTTTTTTTTTTTTCCCAGCGCTTCAGGCTCACACACCTTTTAACAGCAGGTTGAGGCCCAGAGAGGAACAGTCGCAAAATAATCATTACAGGCAGAAAGCAGGGGCTCTAAAGAAACACTAGCACAGTCTACCAATAAGTCACCTGAAGCTCATGTTATGTGAGGTGGGAATATTGTTTTCTTCCTGCAATTCTATCTTTTACAAATGACATTATTCATTTGGAATATACAAAACATTGGATGAAAACATGTTACACTTTAATATTACTGTGAGTGTTTCTTCAAATGTTTCATCAAAACACAAACCACTTCTGTTCCTGATACCACACAATAGATATGGAAAAGTGTCAACAGAATCATGTAGAATTTACTTGGAGACCCTGCTTTCCTTAAAGGACAACTTCTGCCCTTTTAACATGGACGTTTAATGTCTATCAGAGTTATCTAAACAGGAATTTCTCAATTTGGTCCAGTATTGAGTAAGAAGCAGCTGCCCACTTTAGAGATTGTGCTACAACCGAGGCTGGTGCGGCATTGAGGCCCAGCTGTGTCCATCCTCTCTGTAAGTGCTATTTTTTAGCCCCTGTCAGTCTTATGTTGTTTATTATAATGTTGCGTTTACACCAGAAGATGAAGAATTCTTCAAGACTGACTGGCAGCAGCTGTGGGGTATGTGATATGACTCCAGTTGCTCTGCCTGTTGAGAAAAAGGAAAATCATTGTTTTAATCCCGAAAGTTACAGAAATAAACTCGGTGACCGTCTCCGTATTATCTGATGTGACTGCGGTGTCGTCCTTCCAAAATTCAGCAGCAGTGGCGCCCCATCTCGCAGCCAGAGTTGGCAACAACAACAAATGTTTCCACACCTCCTGCAGCAACACAAGACATTTGCGTGACTCATGAAGGTGTATACCCTCACTGTGCCCTATGATTAAAGCAAAAAATATTGCTCATTGCCAAACACAGCTGGGTATACATACCCCAAATATATTTTATCACTCACACATTATCATCTGCAGTTTACACACATTAGATGTAAGCACCACCCAACATGGACATGAATAAGCCAATGTCTTATAGCATCAAGCCAGTGTAGTGTGTTTAATGTGAAATGGGTTGCTGTTTTTTTCAGTACTGGAGGAAATTAAGACATCCCAACCCAGATCATTTTTACTAAACATTTAGTAAATTATGGTCCAACTTGAAATTTGCTTTTAACACCTCAAGAGTGCAGAATCTGAAAAATAATTAGCTGCCTCTAATATAACTCTAGATTAGAGATGGGCCGATCCAACTTCGATATTGACAAATCAGCTGTGTCCGATCCAGTCATGCATCTAGTTACTTTGATTCTATGTTTGCAAGCTGGTTACGTCATCACACAGAGCAGCGCAGCATTCAAGCAAACAGTAACATGGAGCCACCACCGGACCAAGTCATTTGGAAACCTTTTAAACTTAATAAGATAACAAATCCGGCCGCTGTGTGCTGTATCTACAACGTGAAAATTGTGAGGGGAGGTAGTAACGCTGCTAAATAAACACCACAAACAACAACTGTTTCCCAGACTCTGAACGACCCGCTGACAAGCCGCTAAAGGATATGTTTATCACAGTGAGAAGTTCTGAGTAGAGGGAACGTGTTGGTCTGATGAATCAATGCTCCCTCTTCACAGTAGCAACCATACACCAGGTAAAAAAACAAAAGAAAGTTTGCAAACAGGCAACAAGCAAAAAACACCTAAATAAGACATATTTAGGACTGGATGTAATAGACTTTTTTTCCCCTGTTTTTTTCTTTCGTTCTTGTATCAGGATGCAGTGTGTGTGTTTGGAGCTTATCGATATCACGGAGCAAATGCTTTTATTGCATATGTTAAAGCGCAAAATAAAACATATTCTGGACTGTATGTAGCAGACTTTTTTTTCTTTTTGCCTATTTTTCTTTCGGTTTTGTACCGGATATTTTTGCCCTTTTTTCCCTTGTACCGGACTTTTTTCCCCCTGGTCTTAATCCTCCTTCATACAACCGGATGTAGCGCATATGTTTGGAGCCCATTGATATCAAAGAGAAAATGCTTTTGTGGCAAAAAAGTGGAAGCAGAAGCCGCCCCCCCCTGCCAGTTAAGCGCATCTTTAAGTGCGCCCCTTTCACATTTATATCACTTTAATAAATACAATCCGTTTCTCTATCAAACTTTTCTTATTGTTGACAATGATTAAAGAGTAACAGCACATAGTAAACTAATGATCACTTTGATACAGAAGGCGGAATTGTTGCTACTGTTCCAAAAAGTCGTTCATTATTTTTCAATTTAATTATTCATCCCACTATAATAAAGCTCCAGAAAACGTTATTTTCCATGTCCACTAAAGACATGGAAAATAACGTTGTGTGGTGATTCGACCTCATGCCCACACAACAGTCCATTCTTTCAACAGTAGTATCAGATCGGTATCGGATATCGACCGATATGTATGTATTGGATCGGTATCGGATTGGATCGGAAAAACCTGGATCTTTTGTCACTCAGATTATCACCTGCAGTTTCAACACATTAGATGTGAAGCTCAACACAACATGGGCATGAAAAAGTCTTATAGCATCAAGACAGTTTGGAAACTCTCAATCTGATCTGCAAATAATTACTTGACATAACTCAGTCTAATTGTAGTTAAAATATCATTCACAAAACAGTATTTGTCACACATGGATTAGCCCACGGAGTAAAGCCTCAGAGTTGCACTGTTTCTTTTTTTCTTTTCTTTTTTTTTTTTCCTTGTGGATTGACTGACCTAAATTTAGCTGCTGATCAACATTGGGAAAAGTAAGTTTTTCTCCTTGGGAAAGTTTCTTTTTCAGTTTTTGGGATTTAGTTCAAACTTTTCTGTATTCATGAGGAGGATAATTTCCTCCCAAATCAGTGTGCGAGGCAGCGGTGACAGAGACAGAAGTTAGATGAAACAAGTCAAGAAAGTCTGAAGTCTAAAAATAGTGATGCTGACTGCGCAGAATCAAAGCACTAGATCAACAAATTATCAATGTCACACTGAAGACCGTTTTCATGATATGAATTTCTACAGTTGTTTGGCAGTGACATGCACATGGGACTGTTAATTAGATCTAAATGTTGCAATCTCACATAAACATACAAATATCAGTCAGTGGAAACATGATAAAGGTGCCAAAGTGACTTTAATTGACACTGTGTGGGCCTTTGGTGATATGAGGTTCTAAATACTACACATGGGAAGCTTAAGAACTCAAATCATCACATTTTAATAATACAGGCAGCAAAGATTGCTCAGTGTTTTGGTAAATATATTTTTTAATTAAAAGGAGGTAATATATTCTAAATTCATCTTGTAATCAATAATTTGGTGATGGTGGCTGAGTTTAATCACATTTTAAATTGGATAAAATTTTAATTTATTTTGATGAGACAGAAGATGATGTTTGATGTACTTTGATCACCAACCAGCCACGTGCTTCAACTAACTGGATATGTATGTGTTGTTGAGCTTATACAGTATTTTTTACTTATAACTTTAAGGGTGATTGTTAGACTACAGGCACTTTCATGTCCTTTGATCATATTTTATATAAAAAATGTGGAAATTTCACACTTTCATAGATATCTTTAAAATGAAAGTTCTTTAGAAAATGTTTACTGGTAGTCTACGATAGAACCTTTTCAACATTGTTATATACGGAAATATATAATGATTTCCTTTCCCATTCCCAGATTTCTGATCTTCAATAGTGAAAATAGAGTGTAAAAAATGTTCAAAGTTGTAATTTTTAAAAATGTGATTGAAGTACTAGTGAAAGTAAACAGTGGCATTACATCACATGTCTGATGGAGGAAATTTTGAATTTTTAGGTAAAATATTGCTTGAAATGAAAATATGTTTATTGTATATAATTTCCAAAAATGCTATAGCATCAATTGAGTTATATAAATAAGTCGATTTTTAATATACATGGATGTATTTTGCATGCATGAAATGCTAGATAACAAATTATGCTAGTTTAGATTTTTTTCCAAAATAGATTGTAATTTCCACCACCAAAATATCTAACACATTGCCTTCTTCGGTTGCAGTTACAAAGGTGTGTTGGAAATTACGCGTAGGTGTAATTCATTGATTGTAAAGCTACATATGTTGAATTTGCTTATTAAAATATACAATGTTATTGTATTAATATCAATTCTATCTTTATTGAAATGCATTTGTCATGGGGTGATGCCACAAGGAAATTAAGATGGCAATATGGAAAGAAATCTGCAAAATTTGGCCTTGAATTACATGTACACACACACACACCCTCACTTTCATACATATACATATACATTATCTCACACACACAATGATCATTCTAAATTTAAAAAAAAAATGCTAAAAAATTCTAATCACTCATTAAAAACCTATGCATCTCTTATGGGATAATTTTCCACTTAATGTAAAAAACACCAGAAGTTATTCCCTGAAATATATTTAACCATTTCAATTATTACATGTCAGGTTGAGGTGGATGTAAGCTTTGTGTTTAGTCCTCATCACAATTAATTTACTTAATAAAATAAATCTATGGAAAGTGTAATATAGACATAAACTGGAAAATCTCTATGTGAAAGTGGTCTTGCATTGATGGGAAATTATGTATATGCTAATATTTTAAAATAAATGTCAAATATTTACATGTGATGGAAATTACATTTGCGCAAGGGGGGTTGGGAAATCTGTAAAGAAAACACTAATTTGTCTTGTAATATTAGTGTATCTCTTTATGGATCATCAAATTAGACTTGTTATTCCAATCTATTAGACTGTGGCAATTTCACTTTTTTTCTCCAAAAGTGCCTGTAGTTGAAGAATCGCTCTTAAGGCAAGAGTTGAACTATTTTAAAAGGTGCTCTAAGAACCAAAACATACCTGTGAGTCATATACAGTATATGTACGAAGAATGATTAAGATCAGTGCTACTGCTTGGTTGAAATAAAATCCTGCATCCACAGTGTCTGTACAGGTTGGGGGTTTCCACTTTATGTTAAATGTCAGAAAAGAGAAGTCATAGAAGTCATAAATGTTGTGGTTATACAAAAAAAAAAAAAAGAGATTACTCAATATCCCGAGAAAGAAACCTCCTTTTCAGCTCAGAGTGAACAATCAGAACAATTTATTCGGGATTGACAAGGCAGGGTACAGTAGCTTAAAAACACAGCAAATCCATGTTAATGCATGAATCTAAGGATATCCTGCAAAATGAACAGGTCATTTAGAAAACAATTTAAGACAGGAAGAATAGAGGAAAGCGTGTCTTTTCGTACTGCTGGTGGGCACTGCAAATTCCCTGCGCCGGCGAAGCGAGTAAGTGGGTGTGGAGGTGAGTCTGCAGGCATGAGACCGTGCAGGGGGATGAACTGTCCTTGAGTCTGATGGTGAGGATGTGCAGGGAGACCGTATAGCTCAGCATTGGAAGAGAAGGAGACGGAATGCAGCATCGTCTTTGTACCTCCTCCAGCAAGAGAGGCCTTTAGACAGCCTACCACAAACTGGGCTGGAGCATTCAAAGAACGGATGGATGAACATCTAAAACGTCACAACAGAGACCAGCTGCTTTTGGACATGCCGAGGTAAAGGATCGCTGATTGTGTCTTGGAGAGCATATAGTCAATGTAGGCATCCCACTGACAAGTCTGATAATCACTAGACTGGGAGGGGTTTGAAAGGTAGGGACTCTACTGATGTTTTGTCCTGAAATTGTTGGAGACGGAGAAGAGGGGATGTTGTACTCTCTCCTGGAACCGATTAAGAGGAATGTGGCCTTAGCTGCCTTCATTGCCAGTGAAAACTCCTCATTCAACCACAGAATCCAAGGCCCTGTAGGCTATGTAGAGGCCCCATCAGGAGCGATTGTAAGGTCATTGGCATGTTTCACCAGGGAGGCAGAGGTGAATCAAGGCTGTTGATGCAAATGAAAAGAAACACAGCAACCCTTTGCTCTCTGTCTCCTTTGGGTAGCTCTTCACATTGAGCTGAAGGCCATGTCAGCTGGAGTATGAAGAAGGTGCAAAGCCAGTTTCAAGGCACAACAGCTCACGGTTACTGCACGTTTGCCTCCTGTGTAACCTGTGTAACAGCAGACATTTTTTTAAGCAATATCTCACTCCCGGCAGTGGTATATAGTGATTATATCATGGCAAAGGAACAGCTGTGATATAATCAAAATGTAAGACCGCCAGGAGTGAGATATTGCTTTTTGAAAATGGTTACCAAGTATTACAATATAGAAATTTTAGACACGATCCAATAAAAGCAGTTTTATTAAATAACAATTACATTACAGAGTAATTTACAAGAAAGTAGTTCCCTGCTGCCTGTGGCTGCTACACACACAGTCGTAAACCGCTAAACCAACCTTCAAGCTAGCAACAGGAGTCACTTGAAGGATCTAGCAGGTGTCGGTTGTTGGTAATTCCACATAGGCCTCAGCCTCAAGCTGTGGTAATTGCTGCTTCCCTGGAAAACACAGCTCATTTGTCATTTCATCATGAAGCTGTGTACTAAACCCTTTTCTGGGAAATGTGTAGATAATCTTAGTTTTGTCACATAAGTTACCTCTTAAATGTAACTATTGACTGTTTCCTAACAAGATTTTTCTCCTCCATACATTTTTGAATATGTCTATATGTTACATTCAACTCCCAAGTCCCAAAGTTAGCAAGGTGTGCTATACGCTGGTAGCTTCATGTTAAAGCGTCAAAGAGTCAACTTACCTATTTCTACCAAGCAAATTCATTATTCTGTCCCACTGTTGCAAATTAAGGAAACACTCTCTAAGAAAACATTACAGAGGAGGAAAGAGGGAGACAAGCATCACCACTGATGAGAACTGTGGTCTTAACTTCGAGAAAATACGCCGCCGGCATGACAACGGAGGCTACCAATCGTTTTTATTATGGTCACACACAAAAAAACACAGCAGTAAATTGGACGCTTTCCGAATGCTATGCATGCATTTTTAATATTTAAAAGCCTCCCAGCTTTGCTTTCCTCCTCAAAGGCACCTTCTTGACCACCTCCCTGTTTTATGGTCCATCCATTTTTTGACAGTCTGTCCGCTCATAGCCGCATGAGCCATGTTTCCCGTCCAACATCACTCACCGCGAGCATCAACACGGATTGACAAATGATTGGGACCGGCTCCTCGACAGTCTCGGCAACTGTGAAATGGAGGGTAATATGAAAATACATTTAAAACCTGTCACCTGGCGCGGCGTAGACATCAGGCATCAGTTTACAGCGTGTGGTGATGGGGCCTCGGCATATTTCAAGATAGACTTCTGGACGGGAAAATGAGGTAGCCATGTTTTGATGATAGGAGACATCTGCTGCTATCTCCTCCGAGTTTCCTTGCTGGAAGACGATGAAACACCTGGCATGTTTTTTCCCTCCACTAACCTTCCACTATTCAATGCTATTTTTACATCGCTGAGTAATGCATTTTTCTTTGATTCACTCCATATTAAGCCTGTTCGCAACATGTTTAACCCCTTGATGCCTGAATATTCTTACAATTGTAGAAAAAAAATATAATAAATTACAGTAAGTAGATTGTTAATTTTTCTATAGCACATAAAATGAGTATGATGCCAATTAGGTTACAATGGTAACAAATTGTAATTATCTTTTATTGAAGCAACAAAATTGTTTACATTTACGCTATTATTTCCACTATAGCTAAGTAACTATATACTAACTATACTATACTATAACTAGAGACCAACTAGAACAGGGGTGTCTAATATACGGTCTTTGTCCACTTTGTTTGAACTCTGAAACGTCATCCACTGGGCCGATTTGGACCCTTTGGCCCTTACTTGTGGAATTCACAGTTGTGGTTCTTGTTGAGGCACAGATGAACATTGCACTTTGAGCATTTGAATACGGTCTGGTCTTTACATTTTGGGTATTTACAGCGTTGTCGCTCAATTTCAACCACTGGCCATTGACCCAAAGCATCTGAAAGGACGTCCTGTGTTGGAATAGTCTTAGCTGGACTTCCATGTTTCTTCTTTTGAAACTCACTTGCAACAAACGGGCATTGGAGGGGAAACATGCATATGCTACCTCGGCCGCAGTGGAAACGGCATGAAAGGAATTTGCGACAATCGGCGTAAAGCGGTTAAACGAGAGTTTGGCTGTTTCACTGCTTCTCTCTTCGCACTCCTTTGTCTTTGCAGGTAGCGGCTGAAACACGTAACTCGTCCGTTCCTCTTCCCGCTTGAGGCATCCTCCTACTGCCTTCTTTTTATGCTTCGTGCTTTCGTCTTTTGAAACTCATTTTTGGCTTTTGATACAATCTCTGAGCCGTCCGGGGTCAGCACCGCTGCGGATTACTCAACCCCTTCAACATGTACTCATCTCAACCTTGTGGGCCACGTTGCATCTTTGCTGATTTGCGGCGGCTTGTTCCCACGCACCATCCCGGGAAAAAAAAAAAGAAAAGAAAAAAGAAATTCTTTGTGTTGCTGTTTTGTTCTTGAAGCCGCACTGATGTTAGATTGAATTAATAGCGGTTATGAAACAACGTGGCGTGCACTCTAGCACTCTGGCCCGAGGCTGCTGCTGCTGCCTGTTTTGGAACGTTGGTGTCTGTGTGATTCAGTGGGCCTCTTCCTGCAGTTTGTGACATAAAATGCCATCTAGATGAATGCTGTCTAAAGAGATTCTTTCGCTAATTGGATGCTCAGCGGTAACCAGTGTTCGGTCACGATGGCAGTCACGCTTCCCTGGCAAGTACTTTGAAGTGTCGTATAAAGAGATCCCCCCTGGCCATCACATTTGATGCATGCTGTATGTTATGCTGGCGGAGGGCAATGCCATTTGAAAACAAGTACAGACCTGTACCTACACATTAGTGTCAAAGGAATATAGATTAACTGAATATTCCCTTTATGTAATTAGAATCTGAATTAGGATGGTCTTCTTTATGTGTCTCATGATGATTGAAGCATGAATCTGTGTATCTGAAGGTCTGAAACAAGCATCTGACGCTTCACATCATCATATCAATCTTATACAAGAAAGTCCTGTTTTTGCCTCTGGCTGAGTGTTTACAACACTCAAAAGTAGTATGCAAACCCTGGTTGGAAACTAGAAGACTATTTTGACCCAACAAGAAAAGGAAAAAAAAAAAAAAAAACTGGTGTGACATTATAAAACTTAGAAATCCTTCTCGAACTACAACACTGAAGCTCTCATTTGTATATATCTGCAGTATTTACCAATTGTGAACTTATTTTAAAATGTGAATATTTTTTTTGTGATATTCACTATAATTATAGATGCATAGATAAACAGTTCTAGGTTTTTATTATGTTTAAGACATAATCCTCAAAATTACAACAAAAATACTTGAAATATTTCACTCTGTGTAATGAATCAAATTATTGACTTTAAGTTTCTGAAATAATTGACAAATGTTATTTTATGATATTGTAATTATTCAATATGCACCTGTATGTACGTTATTCAAATATCACTGGATGGACGTGCAGAACACTAGAGTTGTGGCACTTCATCAATTAGTTAGTCAACATATAATATTTATATATTTTATCTTTATATATTTATAATCCTCATTTGTCACATATAATCATGGTGTAATCAGTGAAATGTAATCCTATCAGCTCCTTCAATTTGTACAATGAATTAGTTGCTTTTAAATGCCAAACCTTTGCTGGTCCCAGCTTTTTAAATGTGAGGAGTTTGTGGTTTTCTTCGTCTTCTGCATGAATGCCTCGAGTGACAAAACAAGACATTTTAAAGAAATTACATTTAGAAATCATAAAAAAGGTAATCTTTTTGACATTTAATTAAAAAGTTATTCTGCAGATCAATAGATAATGAAAATAAATAGCTGGATCCATACAGTGAGTCTGTAGTAATGAGCCTGGAAATAATAATAAAACAAGGTTTCAAGAAACAACGAATATCGTAAAATGCTGAAAATTAATGGTGTTAGATAAATAGTTCTTAAAATGATCAATACGGAATAAATTATTTTCATCAATGCATACTCATAGCCCTTTAAAAAAATGCTAATTTTCAGACAGCTGAAGTAATTGCACGGCTGTTATAAGTAACAAGACAATTTCTTGGTCTTTGGGAATGACAGTTTAATTTCATCTTCTCAGCTGAGGGATGCACACTCGGAGAAGAGTCATCTCTTTCCGTCAGCCCCTTCATGCTCAGGGCATATGAAATCCATATCTGCTCCGGAAGCCAAAGAGCCCCTGCAAAGTTGCAAAAATCCACCTCCCAACAGTGAAAAGCTTTTAACGTCACCCACTAGCAAGTCAAGCACACACTCAGGCGGTGTGAGTATGGAAATGGAGTGTCTTTTTATGTAATGAACATTTCAACATGATTAATAGGCAATGGCACTAACAAACTCTATCAAGGTGTTTTTTTTTATTTATTATTTTAGTTTGTGCATGAATGTGAATTTGGAATACAGCCTAATTAATGCAAAATTTGGGATTTTTTTTGCACCAGGTGGTTATTCATTTACCTGAAAATGTGGTGGATAAACACAACCGGAGTCACTATATGTCACTGCTGATAAGACTGTAGAAAGTTCCCACCATCTATGGTGAGCTACTTTCACTGGATAGATGCGTGCAGCATCTGCAAACTTGTGTGGAATAAATTGATGTAGTCCATTTCTACCTGTCCTTTAGTTATAAGTAGTCCTCTGGGCTCTGTGGAAGGTGGAATGGTAATTGAAGACAAAAAAAATAAAAAATATTGCACAGATACTTCTGCCTGAGCCTGCCACAGGGTACAGGGAGAGGACAGGAAAAGGAAAAGTGAACAAGAAGAAACTAAAATAAGATTCATATCCAGGCAAGAATTAGAAGGCATAATGGATTGAGTAAAACATCCAAAGTATAAAACTTTAAATCTGTGTAATTTCTTCCAAATCTTGCTGCTTCTGTTTTTAAAGGGGCCCTATTTTGGGGAGAAAAAAAAAACACACACACCTGAGAAGTTGTGACCCTTTTTCCCCCAATTTCTGGTGTCACTGCTAACAAACTAAAATGAAATAAAACTACCTGCTCATTCTGTCCTGCTGAACAGAAGCCATTTAGGAGGCTCCTGTTGTGACATCACAAAGAGCAGAAGGTAATAGTAACCATCCCTGGAGCCTTGTAGCCACCCCGTTGTTTCTGGAATGCTTGTAATTTATCTCTGGTTTCTCTGATTAACCGCAGGTCTCTGAGGGGCGGGACATTTCGAAGAGCTCAGCCAATCACAACGTAGCAAAGCGAATTATGTTCAATCTGTCCAACTTTAGGTTTATTATAAACAATCTAACTCTTGAGTCAGCAAAATTGCATTCCGACCCTATGATCATGCCACACATGCTCTACTGCACAAGAAGTTGGGCATCAGCCTGTAAGACAACACAAAAGCCGATTGAAAGTACAAGCACTGAAAGTATTGGATAAAAAAACAAAAACATATCGCCACTGTCAGATATTAAAAAAACATGAGCGCCCAGGTTTTGAAAACATTGTTAAATACACCGACTCTATTTAGATTTTTTCAAATCTTCCACAACAAAGCACCTCCACCATTAAAAGATTTTGTGATAAAAAAAAACAGATCAACCAGATCAGCTTCTAGAGGTGACTGTGCAGTTCCTTTTAGAAAGAGTGACTTCATCAAGCCACATTTTCTGTTTGTCCTTCTCATACATGGAATTCAATACCACACACAATACGTGAACTCCCTACTCTGACCTCTTGTACAAATAATCTCAAATCTTGGCTACTGGAAGAACAACACGGTTACCACGATCATGCCTAAAACTGGAGAATGTTTTAACATCCAGGCCCTCTGCAATTTAATCACCTTCTGATTCTTTTTATAATTCTGTTCTTTTCTAATGCTCTAATCTATTTTAATTCTTAATGATCTTCTCCTTTTTCTAGTTACTTTCTTTTATTTTTCTGATTCTCATGTTGATGACATCAACCTGGCAGTGGGGACTAAGGATGCAAATTAGCCGTTGGCTATAATCTTGCATATTTACAAATATATGTTCATTAAAATGCATTGCCCCTGTTTTAAATAAATAAACTCAAACTCACTGTGCATGACCATGAAAGTTTAAATATTAAAATGGCAAAAAAGGGCCCTTTTTAAGAAACCTAAAGTGCTTTAGTGGAGGATATGTGTGTGTGTGTGTGTGTGTGTGTGTGTGTTCACCAGATGGATGAGAGAACTGATAGTTCTCATGATACGTCAATGCTAAAACCAACTTGAGCAAGACTGCCTGTGCTCATATTCTTGTTTGCTGCCGTTTGGTCTAAAACAGCACCGTACGCACAAAGATTCGTCAGCCTGCAGATGCTGACAATTGACCAACCGGTGGAAGACTAATTGCTTTAGCCGCCTTCTGTAAGGCACACTAATCTTGAGTAATTTAAATGAACGCACAGCAAACGGAGGTCCGGGCGTTCACGCTTTTCCTCCACTGCATCTGTCCCCCGAGCGGCCGACTATTGATAGTTCTATGTCGTTTGGTCTGCGCTCACTTGGAAGAACGGCGTAATTGAGTCTCCATTTGTGAAGCAACACAATCAATGCGGAGCAGGTTTGCTTAAGAGTTTACATTTAACGGTATAGACAACCACACATTGCATTAAGGGAAATATAATTAAGTTTGTTTTTTTTTCCCCAATTTTCGGTTGCGTCCTTCCTAGCGGCGCGGCTTGCATCACCCCGCCGGCAGTTTCAAAGGGTTACATCATCGTGTTTTTTTATGTTTTGGTGCAGGGGTTATATTAACTGAAATGATGAAACGAGTCAGTTATTGGAGAGAACAACACAAGACATCATTGGTCATCAGAGACGACTTCAACCTCTATTTTCTTTTGATGGCGCTTTGCCATTCCAGTAAATGAACACAGGAAACCCAAACACCTGCTACACTGGACATTTAAAGGTGCACTCCAGCAACATAGCATTACATGATTTCGGTCCAAATGGTCACAATTTTCTTTTCCCACTCAGAACTGAGGTAATATTTTTTCCCCCCCCACAATTCTTAGGGTCACAATCAATCACAAACAATCAAACCTAGATTGTACAAATGCTTCACAGATGACTGACAGATGGCTGATATTAAGAACAAGTGGAGGCCATGAAAACAATTGAAAATGTAATGAAATGGATTTGAAAGCTATAATGATTGTTGTAGTAGTAAAAAAAAAAACAATAGAGAAATAAAACCAAATTAAAAAATAGATTCAACTGATTTTCTTTTCATTAACAAGGTAACATTTATTGCAGTCTATTTCTATCTGTATGCTTTTACAAGCACAAAAATGATGATTAGCGGCTGGTACACGCAGCGTGGCACCCTGAATTTATGAATTATCAGCACAGTGTGTTGTCTGGTCTTGGAACAATTTCTTTGACAAAGGCTTTCTTGTACATATTTAAAAATACAACAAATACCCAGCTCGCCATGTCAGATGACACTTGTGCCCTAAAACAGAGGAAGACTGTTTGCTTTCACAATGATTCATCTGTTGTCAGCATCTTTGAACTCCAGCAGGTAGGATCCTGCTTCAGTCTTGTGTGCTACTCGAGGTTCCTCACAGGCCGCAGGCTTGGCTTGTTCACGGTAAACATATGACTAATGTTTGATTCCATCGTTCAGCTTGATCATAGATATGTGAGGTTTTAAAATGATTTATGCTTTTATGCCTGGACTGCTACTCAAAACTTATCACACCATTAAAGAATAATTACTATCAACTTAAAATGTCAAAGTGTAACTTAATACTTGGTTAATAAGGTATTACTTACTAAGTTACAGCCTGTAGGCTTTAGCTGTGGGTGTTTGAACGCACAGGTGAGGTTTCTGTGACGTTGCAGTTGATGCAGGTGGTGCGAAGTAAGGGAGGTGCTTTTTGATTGTCTTCAATGTCGTTTGAATGTCTTGTTAGGTAGTGACTTAAGTTAGGATCCCACTGGCCTCAAGGTAGAAAGTGTTCATGAGCCTCTCAATGCTGGCTTGGTGTATCTGGTACCTTCTTCCTGTCTGCAGCAGAGAAAAAAAGGCTGTTATCCAGTTGGTTGGGATCACTAGTGCTTCTCTGAGCCTCATTTCTGCCTGGTGCACCACCTCTCAAGGGCACAGGTTTGTATATAGATAGTGGGGACATGTCCCTACCAACATTTTTGGAGGCCAGAATTGTCCATTGTCCATTTGGGCGAATTTAGTCACATTATCTTTGGCTTGAAATGGAAGAAAATTTAGGCATGCTCGCCTTTGATTGGCTGCACATTTTCAAATATCAGCTTGAAGGCTCTCATGAGTTCAAATATCAAATTTCAATATCAGATATCAAGAGTCAAGAGATTGTCTATTTCTCAGGGCTCATGGCTGTGTCAGTATAATCCTTCACATAATTTACCAGAGGAAAATTTTCTGCACTACATAGCACGTTATGTTATTTTGTCCGTGCCAACAATTCTGGGAGCAACACAAACAACGCAGATCCATTTTTTTTTTTTACATACTTTTGGAAGCACGAAATTCGAAATTGCTCTTTGTTTACAGACACAGCCATGTTTGTATCACATGATGCTCAATATACAGCCAATCAGAGCTGTATATCCCCCTAGATTGACAGATGCTTGTGCATAATTATGGAGAACAAATGTGCACCATGTACAAAAACCCTATCATCCCATTTATAGATCTGTACTATGAGAAACAAAGAGGAGAAAATAACTTTGAATTGAATGTGATGTGGCCCTCTAAAAACAATTAAATTAAGTAAAAACAAAGAAATAGGTATCAAATTTTAAGGAAAATGTAATGTCGTCCCCATGTCTCATTACCGACACTATGAGGCATAGCTCACATAATTTGTTGTCAAGAACTGATACCTGAGAAAAACAAGGAAAAATACAAAATAGAACAAGACATGATATAAAAAACAGATGCAGCAGCAGAAATATTGTTTTGCTTTCGGTTAATCTTTAAGTTTTTTTCTTTATTTAATTTTTGTATTATTATTTAAAAGTCAATTGTATGTTAATAAACTAGTTTTGCAATGGTCACACACTGGTTTGTCAGTCAGTCAGTCATCTTCTATACCTGCTTATTCCTCATTAGGGAGCCAATCCCAGCACATTAGAGCGAGAGTCAGGGATACAGCCCAGATGGTCGCCAGCCAATCATGGGGCAAACACACCATTCACACCTACAGGCAATTTAGAGTCGCCATTTAACCTCAGTATGTTTTTGGACTGTGGGAGGAAGCCGGAGTACCCGGTGAAAACCGAGAACATGCAAACTCCACATAGAAGGGTCCCAGGACGAAGGAGGTTTTGAAACTGCAACCTGCTTGCTGTGAGGCAACAGCGCTAACCCCTGCGCCACTGTGTCACTCACACTGGTTTGTATTAGAAATAAATCCCAAACATCATTCTTTGCAGGGCCTTTATGTTCTGCTCAATGCTGTAGTTTGTATTGGTCAAACTCTAAAAAAAACACTGGATCCCATAATGCAACTCAGTAGTGTCTCATTACACCTTTCCTCCAGAGTGCAGGTGATATTTTAAACACCACCCTCCCAGTTTGTACACTCTTAGCCCAAACTAGTTGAGTTTACTAAACAACCGCGTGGAAACCCGTTGCCTTATACCGTTTTAGTTTTTACAAAACCTGAAACTAAACTGTTTAAGTTATATTGACATGGATGACTTGGACATATTCAAGTTTACATTAGTAGTTGTTACTCAAAATCATTAGTTCACATAAATGATGTTTTCTGAAGTCTCACCAACCATTTTCAGTCAAATGTGCATAAACAAATATGTAAAATAAGCCAAGAAACATTATTTACCAGTACTTAAAATAATTTGTTAATTTAATTAATGTATGTTATTCCATTTAATTCTTAATGAATGAGTTATACTGTTTAGATTTAGAGATTGTATTAATTATTAATTAATTAATTATTTCAAGACAAAGAAAAAATCAAGACAAAGAAAAAATCATACAATACATTTACATTGCTCATGTTGTTTTATTTTAGAAAGTGAAATTATTATTTGTCACAAATTATAATGAAAAATAAATAATATAAATACAAAAATATAAATATAAACAATACAATTGTAATATAAAAAAATAAATCTGACCAAAAGGCAAATTGCAGTAAGATAAAAAATAAAAAAAAAAAATCTAAAGAGAAGTTAAACATTTATTTTTCTTTTTGTTTTGAACACAACTCCTGACTCTAACACATCTGATTTTAATAATAAACTCAAGGGCATTTCCAGTCAGTCAACGTTTCTCTCTGAAATCAGAAAATCAAATCAGAAATCTGAGATCAGTTCATGTCATACCATCCACACAGCTAACTGCAGCATGTGGATGTTTCTATTCAATTTGTTCAAGAATACAGTGCAGTGTGAAAGTGCACGTATGAACACCAGACATTTTAAAATTATTCTGTGATTGCATGTTTCATCCTTTTAATGCATCATGTCAAAATTATCTTTTCTAAAACTATGCCTTCAAATTTTGTAGATGGCAAAAGGATGAAATGTGCAATGTCCACATGCTGCAGTTAGCTTTGTGGATGGTATGAGATGAACTGATCAAAAGTGATGTGATGAGACAAACATTGATTATGACTGGAAATAGCCTTTAAACTTAAGGGGCTTGATAATGATTTAATTATTAAAATCAATTGTGTTAGTCACTAACATCACTAACATTATGTAAAAACACATCACTAACATTATATAAAAACACATCACTAACATTATATAAAAGCACATCACTAACATTATATAAAAGCACATCACTAACATTATGTAAAAGCACATACTGAACATACAGTGCTAACATAAGTACAAATATTTGCCCTTGAACAAAAATAGGCTCAGCTTAAACAAATTTTGCTTGTGCGTGTAGTCTCCTTTGAGGCCTGTGACCTTTACATTGCAAGCTGGTTTTTCAGTGTTTGGATCTTTGGTTTTAGTTCACTGTGGCCTAAGTCAAGAAGTACCTGCTGTATGAACTGGAATGTGAGCTGCATAGACTTGGGGTAGTTAAGATGGAGTGCGTATGTGAGTCCAAATAGAATGCACATAGCATCTGGCAGGTCTTTGATGTCCTCCATGACAACCTCTCCCTCAATGACGATTTTCAGTAGTGCTGGACTTGGATGCATGGAGGATGACGTCGCATCACCTTCTCTCTCAATAAGGAGGATCCCCAAGTCCATGTGTCGGAAGGAATCATCATCATCTGAGTCCTTAATAATAAAACATAACACAATAAGCACATTTCACATCATTTGAATTACTGTTGCCTTGTCAGAGATGCAGACACAAAGATAAAGTTGTTGATTTGTTATCATATACACTCAAGTGTATATCATAAGAAAGTGTAGAAACCAAAGAGAATGTTATTTTGCACGAAACTAAGCTCATCTGGTTTATTACAAATAAACAAAAATAAGAAAAACAATTATTGGTGAACATAAAAGATTGAGCCCCTCTACATCATGTGAACCTTTCTTCCCTGCTTGTGCTTTTTTCCTACCCTCATTCTTTTCATTCTTCCAATCTGTCCATCCATCCTTCCTCTCTCCCTCCCTCCCTGTCTTCTTTTCCTCCCTCCTTTTTACTAGTCTGGCCCACAGAAGATCAAATTAAGCTGTATTTGGCCATTAATTTGACACCCCAGCTTTACATACTTTTTGAAAAAGTAAGAGGTAACTTACAAAGGTTGGTTTGTAGAACTCTTTAGGGTTGTCTCCAAGGATGAGAGGAAGCCCTCTGAGCACCAGTGTCCGAATGCCAGTTGGCTCTGTAGTCTTTTGAGGAGGAAACAACACAAGTTTTATAGTTATAAGGGAATTGCATGGTCTGTGAAAGCTGAACCAAACATTGTTGTGCATTACAGTTAAAACTATTACATTCTATGATGTCATTGCATAAGCAGTGAAAAATACACATGCATAATAGTTATATAAAAACCTTAGTCTGTTGAAAAAGCAGTGTTAGCAGTCGTCCAACATTCCCCCTTTTTGATTGAAATATCTCAATAAGGCGAGGGCTGTGCCGATCGATACTTTCATAAAATTCCTGCTTGAGGTTCTTGCTCACAATCCTGTTGAATTCCATGCTCACCTGAAACAGACAATGGAATATCATCACATTTCAGACTAAAAGTCTTGAAAAATACTAGGGTGATCAACCAAAACTAGTGACAAGAAAGAAAGACTAGATTATTCCTGGCTTGAATATCCTCCTATTGTCTGTCGTGTGCTCCCTACTTATATGTGCATTGAATGTGGAGGACACAGATGTGTGAAATTCACATCCTTTATATGGACACTGAACTCTGTGGCTTACTTTTAAATGTGTACGGCGTAGGTGACTGAAAAAAACTTCTTCAGTGCATGGGGCAGAAAAATCACACGACTGACAGTGGAATGTAACTAAAAGTTGTGCATCCTGGGATCTTTTGTGCATTTTGGCCAAGTGGACTTTAAGTGCATTAAAGGACTTAAACGTGCAAATACACTCCTGGTGTAAGCAAGGGAAGGGTACTGTTCTACAGTAGCTCCCATGTTTTAATCTGTAGTGTTTCAAGAGGTGTCCCCTTTTATCAGATATAAAGTCACAGAACTTACACTTCCACTGCATTGACACAGGAACCTGAAAAAAAGGAAAACGTTCAATGTCACATCTGCTATTGTTTGTGCTTATAAATGATAATTTTAAAAGTTCGCCAAATTAGGCTACTGCTATTTTGAATCATCACAGACTGCTAACATTTGCCACACGTTCTAAAGGGGTGTTCACACTGGACAAAAATTCGCGCGACAGCGCGACGCGATTACATGTTAAGTCAATGGGAAGGCGCGATTTTTCGCGGCACGACGTGATGGACGTGATTTCGCGACGCGATGGACGCGAAGTGGCGAAAAATCGCGCTTCGCGACGCGAAATTCGCCTGTCCCGTCAAGTTGAAAATCAGCGTTGAGATTCGCTCCACGTCTCCATGACAACGAGAAATTCACTTACCGCCAGTCTTTTACTTTTCAACGGACTTGAACGGACAACGGAGCCGCGTCGTCCAGGCGGAGCTCCGATAGAAACCAGCCGAGCTCTGTGCACCTCCAGACGGTATCATGTACCCAGAAATGACGGCGGTGCTTCGGACTTTCAGAGCTGGACAACGCAGTGACAGTGGAAATCACACACACGAATGATGAGAGGAAACAAAACAGACGGGGACGCGATGACGCAATCTGACGAATTTTCGCAAAACAGCGCGACAAAATTTAATTTGTTGCGCGACGAAATCACGTCCATCGCGCGAAAAAATCGCGTCAATTGAGTCCGGTGTGAACACTTAGCCTACATTAGCCTAACTTATCTTCAAATGTGTTGCAACCAGTCTGGTCTTAATATATTATTTTCATGCTCATCCTTCCACTTTCCAGGTAACACCGCTTTAAAACCACTACGGTTTATTTAAATTCCGTTTTCTTAAAGTAATATTACCATTACACTGTTGTGCACAACTGAAGTGGACTGCCAAGAAGATGTTAGCATATTAGCCGCTTCTTTAGCATTTAGCCGACTTCTCAACAATGGCCCATGTAATAAAATTTCCTGCAAACGTTCTCCACTTTCCTCCTTTCTCCAATCCACAAATACTTACAATTCCACGTGAGTTGAAATACTCTGCCTTGCTTCAAATGGCGTGCTCTCTCCGGACACAACTCGGTCTCACATGAGTAGAAAAGAACTTGCCCGCACATGTCCAGTGAACTTCAAACAAACCCCTCCCCTCTCTCACAGAAACTTAACTTTACATGTAATCTCTGCTAAACATGACCATTACATTGTATATTATCAGTTTTCTATTTCAGACAACTAATTTGGTTTAGTAATGACATTGCTTTTTACAAAACATAATAGAATAAGTAATGAGCACTAAAATGTTTAAATAGAATCAAAATCCGGGTTAAGAGTGTAACAGCATTTCTGAAGAAAAATAACATTGCTGCCCAATATGAGATAAAACAGATGACATCACAGTTAGATCAGAATCTAAGCTAATCTAATTTCTTCGTGAATGTAGTGTGTATGAATGTGTATAATTTGTGACAATTTAATATGTTCAGGGGAGATTTAGTATGACGAGTGTTACGGGTCTAAAATTACAATTTTACAGCTTTGACTTTCGGGTTCCATCCCAGACAGTGAGATTTCAGATGTCATAATTTAATAAATGGCAATATCCCTCTGTTGTTTGACTTTGAGAGCCTCTCATATTAAAATCTGATAAATGTTACTTTTGTTGGGATTGTCCCCTGGTCAGAGGCCTCCTTTAAAGGCCATGTTTGTCATAAGCAGTTCTTTGCTTCTTACGCTGAACTGTGCTCACAGGACGAGACGAGTGCTTAAATGTCAGCCGCAGACTGGGGGGCAGGAATCCTCTGCAGCTTGGCAAGGACGACGTGTGTGGCTCTCGTTGGCAGACGGCAACTTGAAGAAGTAATTGCTTTTTAGCATCACCGGGGTTTGAAGCCAGAATGAATGTAAATACGATCAAATGAGATTCTGATGGTGGCCTAAGAGGCGAAGTGGCTGAAAAGTAATAAGAAGAAATTATATCACTGGGGAGAACAAAGTGCAGTGATTACATTTATTTCTACTGGCCTATTACTGGAGCACTGGGGGAAAACGAGCGCTGAGCTTTCTGTTTTTGCAGTAGGCCACAGGCCGTTAAGAGCCCACAGGCCTTTTTTATTCATGACATGTCAAAAAAACAGCTCGCTTTACCACTGTCCTCTGAGAGTTATTGGATGAATTGGGCTGAATCCATTTGTGGGACGAAAAGCATTTTTATACTTATCAATTTCAATTCGGAAGTTTTAAATTTCTAAATGTATGCCTGTGGAGGATGCATGTTTAACAATTACTGCAAATCACCCCTTTTTCTCATTAGGAAATCTTCCAGTGGGATGGATACTTGTCGTCTATTAGCTCTTGCAATTCACTTTCTGAAATAGACCCTTTAAATGGATGTGAGCTCAATTGGAAGCTGAAATATACAGTGAGAGCTCTTAAAGGGTTGGATTTTGTATAATTTCTTTAATAATTTCTGTAGTTCTGTACCATATGGTTATGGTAGCATTAGAGTCAGTCTGAATGGGTAAATCATAATCTTACTAAACTATGTTCTCAGATTTTAGGTGTGAACAATACAATTGATTGATATATGAGTACATTTCCTCTTCATATCTATGATTTGATTTTATTAAGTTAGTACTCATTGGTACTACTGGGAGCGGTCACCCACTGGGAGTGGGTGGGTATGTACACCGGTATCACACTTATTGAATGAAATGTATTTTTACTTTATTTGTATGCTACAATACAATTAACTACTGCTGAAGTTCTCCTTCCAGGTGTCTTTTTATTGGTGGAATCTCTGATGTTGGGCATGTGCCAGAGTTTTTGCACACAATGCAACAACTGGCCTTCATATAGTGTTTAGTTACCTATATTAAATACAAAAAACATCTGTCACGAGCCTCCAATACACACTACCATTCAAAAGATTAGGGTCACCCAGACATTTTAGTGTTTTCCATAAAAAGTCATGCTTTTATTTACCACCATGAGTTGTAAAATGAATAGAAAATCTTATTACATTAGCCTTCTGACACAATGTACCATTAAAACAATGGAGTGATATTTGCTGGAAATGGGCCTCTACACACCTATGTAGATATCCAAAAAAACATACATTTGCAGCTAGAACAGTCATTTACCATATTAGCAATGTATAGAGTGTATTTCTAATTAGTTTAAAGTTATCTTCATCTTTGAACAGTGCTTTTCCTTCAAAAATAAGGACATTTCTAAGTGGCCCCAAACTTTTAGTGTATGATTAAGTGGTATTCATCATTCAGCACACTTGAGGAAGAGCAGATTTGGATAGTTAATGTGTAAAACTGACCTTTTGATGTTTCAAGTGCACTTTTTTACATTAAATGCCTTGTAGTCTTCAAGAAGAACACTGAACAATTCGTAAACCATGTTATTTCCTGAGAATTAAATTTACCAACATCCCCTAAAGGCCTCACATGCAGCGACTGCAAAGGGATGCTGTAATTTGCAGATGCCCCCTAAACACCTCACAAGCAGGCAGACTACAGACGTGCACAGAGAAGCCACATGGAACTCACCAGGTGTTTGCAAAGGGAAAAAGTGAGATAAGACTTGAATGTAAGAACTGCAGTAGATGAGACCAAGCAGGCAGAGAGACAGGGATAATTGATGTATTATCCTGTCTATTCTACTGAGGGATGATTCTACTGTGGAGCTGCTTCATCTGTCTTTTGGATCATTGTCACTGTTACCGGATGCCATCATCTCACTGGACACTGCTGCTCAATTCCAGGAGATGGTAGAAGCAAGATCAAGGAAATCAAACTGAGGATAATTATTTTATTTCTGTACCATTTCTTTTTCCATTTCTTTCCTTCTGAGTACTTGTTACCTCTTTGAGAAGGTTTCTTTGGGCCCAAGGCAAACAAACTGACTATTAAACTGATGCCATAAGGAAACTCAAGGATGGAGACTTTTAAAGGAATAGAACATCAGCCAAATACGACTATTGAATTTAAAGGAACTTAAGAATTTTTTTTCAAAGTGCCGAAACACTATTAAGCACTTATTAAGCACTTTCTGGTCCTACAAGGGATACATGTACTTCCTGTTGTATGTGTTGAAGTGCTAAGCCCTTCTTATTCAATGCAATTTTTTTTTCTTATTTCTGCTGAAATTACATACTTATATAATAAGTTAAATGAAGAAAATTTCCAGGAAATTAATTGAATATAATATATATAATATATACTATATATATTTTATAAAGACTTTTCCTCATTCTCATAAAGTCAGTGGACATGTTTGTGTGAATTGGAAGTCTTGTTTTCCCCAGTGTGGATTATACCTCTACCAATCTCTTTACCAACCTAAGTGAACAAATAACCAGATTACATTAGACACTGTAGATACTAAACTCATGATCACTACCATAGATTAGGGAAAGGTCACAAATTAATATTTGTTCATAATATTTTTTTGGGGGGGGACATGCTCCTCTAAAACTCTCTATACACTGTGCTGTTTGATGCATCTGAAGTTGATTTCAGAAGAGAAAATATTAGTGAAACTTCAGAAACAGCAAGTGGTCCATTGATTCATTTAATGTTTGTGCATCATAAATGGGCAAAGTAATCAAAGCGACTTCCACATTTATCATCAGCTCCTCTCCAGGTGTTTACAGCGCCATCCTTATTAGGCACCGTTCACCGTGCTCATGCACGTCATGAGTCTGGGTGGCAGCAGCAGTGGCAGTGTCCTGAGTGGCAGACATGATGGATACCCCTCCATTATTGGGGCGTGCTTCCCTGGCCCTCGTCCTGCGGGACGCAGCCAGCACGACATTTATTAATCGACTGCAGATAATTCCTAATAAAACAGCAGAAGTGCCAAGGCTGCACCGCCAAGATCCGGAATGGCACACATAGCGTGAGACATGATGCATTACCATGCCGATGCCTTCCGCCTGACAAGAAACTATTATTAACGTAAGGACTGCAAGCCTGGTGGTTTTTACCACTGAAGTTGCACATCTCAGCCAGAATATTGGACAGCTGCATTGTACATCAGTATGACATGACTTCTCATAGATGGTCAGATTATGGTGCAGTCACTTATCGCACGGCAGCTGCAGTTACTCACATACTTCAAATGTAGGATGTGTCAGGGATTTTTTTTTTTAAACAGTTGTGCTTTTCTAGATATTTTGTGCAGGTTGCTGAGGAGAAATGCACCCGGATGCCTTTTCTTATAACCCTTATTTTCAATATTTTCACTGTGGATTTCTTTTGAATAATCAACTGACATTGTGGAATTTCTTATTTTATCTGACCAACAATCCAAAACCCAAATACAGTAACGGAACTATTATTGAAAAATAGAACAGCACCAAATCGCTAAATTCTAGAAGGTGGAGCCACATCAGATTAGTTATTTTTGACAATTGATTGATGATTAAAATTGTTGCAGATTCATTTAATAGAGTAATCTACTTATTTTAACTCTAGTCACATCATCCTCATGGTAAATTTATCATCAAATTGACTTTTTCAAGAACGTTTTAAGAAGGAACTTCACCTGACCACAACAACAACAACGACAAAAACTACAACTAAAGAGCAGAAACTTCTTGGAAACAATGTTGGAGATTGCATTATGGTAGTAAAATGAACATACAATTTGCAGGCATTAATCAGTGTCTTGATATGCCACACCTGACAGGTGGGTGGATAATTGGTGCTCAGTGCTCAGTAACATGGATTTGAAACAAAGATTTGAGAGAAATCAGCCCATTGTGTGCATAGACAAAATTGTCGATCTTTTATTTTGATTAATGGAAAAGAAGAGCAAAAACTAAATTGCCACTTTATAATTTTGTTAAGTGTCAGTTAACTTCTGCAAAATGACCCCACTCCAGGAGTAGGAAATAAAACTCGATACATATACATATGCTTAGTCTCTGTTGTTCTTCAGTCCAGACTCTAGTTCTCCCTAAGCTACCTAGTTATTGGAACTATTCAGTCAAAAGGGGCCATCAGAGACTTTTGCTGAATTAAAGAGCAATCGGAGAACTAATGTTAGAGATCTTTAGTAGTGGAGGAAGTACTCAGACCTTTTAAATTTTAAAAGTAGCAATACCAAAATGAAAAAAAGATAACATACTCTCGTAAAATTTGTTCCTCTTTAAAAAGGTCTAAAAGTACAGAAGTACTGGTGGCAAAATATGCTTAAAGTATCATGAGTAAAAGTGGCTTTTGTGATATAATTAACACTATACGGCATATATTGTTGGTATTTTATTGCTCATGTACACTTGGGCAGCATTAGAATGATTTCAAGATATATCTTGTACCTGGATCCCCTCAACCCCTCTATGTGCTCCATGCCACAGAGAAAGGGCCACTTAGTCAGCTTTGACTCATGATCAGCGGGGGTCTGTGTTTGTTCACATTTCCAACTCGGCACATTTTCTATTACTTACCACCTTTCCCATCATCCACAATGTCACAATGTCCTAGGACCTGCTGCTCGCTTCCTACTTTCCTTTATGTCATTGTAAAAAAAGGCAAGAAGCTGCAGGAACACCATGCAAGCACATAAAGACTGCACTCCGCTGTCAGGGAAAGCAGAGTAATGGACTCCGCCACTTAGAAGCAGGCTACTTGTAACTGAGTGAGTGTATTTGCACATTCAATATTCCCTTTTTGCGCTTCACTTTGGGTCACCAATATTTGATACTGCCTTTTTTTTTTTTTTTTTTTTTTTTTTTTGTGGAGCTGAAGTGCATTTTTCTCCAATTACAAAGAATAGCGCCGCTTATCATGCTGTTCGTTAGCCAATCTTGACTGGACACCCGTCATGCAAATTATTGGATTTGGGATAGTAACAAACTTTTGTCATGTCGCGGATTTTCTGGGAAACACGTTCCCCGTAACAAATGTAGATACGACCCTTTGTTAGACAAGTATTTCCAGCATGAGCTGTCTGGCCTTAACCCCATCCTCTGCAACCTATTGGGAGTCATGCCAACCGCTACAGCATGGAGCTGTGAAATGGTAGACGCAAGGCAGTACACAAGATGGGCCGGCAGCCAAGGCAGGGAAGAGCTTTTCATTAGTCTAATATTCCTCCTGTGCATTGGCTGCTTTATTATGCTCCTGTTTCTCTTACCGGAGAGACGGATAGAGGAAGTGATGGGGAGTTGTAACAGAACCTCTTGACCTTAGATTTAAATGATTTGAAATACTCCCCGGGTGCTGTGATAAATGGCATGGATTTATTACTCCACTCCTCGTATCTCTGCTGTTTGTTGTCCACAAGCCAAGGAGGATTTGCTGAAATATATTTTTCGAACGGCTAGTTTGGAAGTTCGGTGTAACCCGGTGTTTTGTGAGGACCGTTTTATCTGTTAAAGATTAAGAAAGCAGCGGACTGTAATCCGCCCGGTCGTGTACCCCGTCTTACTGATGGTGTAGGGCCTGTCATCGCTCGGGCCACGGGTTGGGGATCTGAATGATGAGGGCAATGTTTCGCTAATGCTATTTGTGGTTTGTAAAGTGGGCTGGTGGTTGCTCACAGCTCCCGCTGCTCTCGGCAGACTGCATGCTGACAGTGGAGAAAAATGAAGCCAGATCTATTTTCCAGCAGCGCGAATTTAAATTCGCCATTATTGTCATTAGTTTCCATGATGCTATTTAGTATGGACTTTTACTCTGTTGCCATACAAATTTAGCATATGTGTCTCCATGGGAGCAAAACCCCTGGACTCACATCTGTCATCTGCTTTTTGAGGTCTAACAATGAATGCGTTTAACAGAGCTGCTGGGATGTGAAATTCAGATGGCATCAATGGAAGTTGCAAAAACATATACTTTTTGCAACTGAGTATGGCAAAACTCATAGAAAACTCAAGAGATTCAAAAGAACACAATAACACACTATTATTAATCCATGCACTGTTGTTGCAAAGAGGAAGCCCGTTGTTTGGCCATTAGAGTTATCTAAGTTAGGGAGAGATCTTGGCTATATTTAAATATTAATAAAATGTCATTGCTAACATTAACAGGTTTAAGAACCCTGCTGGTTTAACAAAGGTCCGTGAACCTTCGGTCTCCAGATAGAGTTGAAGGGAAATGCATTTTCTTGCCTTTACCGATACTATATGAACATATGTTACCTCCTGACTTTGCACTAAATGTTGAAATTGAATATAAATCATTTACTGCTGAGTCATCCATTACCAATGTAAATCAAAGGCCACTCGGGTGGAATCCATGGTTCTGAAGGGAAAACAAAGTCAGTGATTCAGGAAAACCTCTGAAAAGGTAATTCAAAATACATTTGTGATGAATGAAATGAGTGAAAATCCAGATCAACGTAACTTTGCTTAACAGTATACATTTCAATCAAAATTTCTCTGGAATGGAATGGTCAGTTTTGACAGGAAAGAAAAATTGGAAACATTTTTTTTTTTTAGATTTTGTTGAAAGGCTGGAAGCAACAAACATATTATAGGCTCGCTGGAGTATTGTTACCAGGTAATGGAGAGAACACAAAATTATTAAAAGCGGGTTCAAATTCAGTGGCTACGTACTAATATTTAATCTGAACAGTACACCACAGGAATATGTTTCACTTTTTTTGAAAGAAGACTCATTGAGAAATTCATGAATACTATGATCCTAAAAACAATAGCATTTGCATTTTGCCAATAGAACCAAGTTTTCCATTCAACTCTGACACCTTGCTGACTTGCTCCTATACGTTTCTTTGGCTGTGCCCATTGACGTTTCACTAAAACAAAGAGCCTCAAGAGCAACTCCACCTCTGATAAATATCGGGATACCTAAAACTTCAAACTGCAATTAATAGTCCAGTAACTTTAAGTCAAAATGGGGGTCAACCGCAAACAAATTGCAATAGAAGCAAACTCAACTGATATTGTCTCTTCAACATGTCTTCAGTAATGGAAAAAAAGCCTCAAAGAATGCCAGTCGAGAAAAAAATAGAAAAAGATCAAAATATATCCCATTCATATACCTTTTTTTTTTGTTTTGAAGAGAACATGAAGAGGGTATGAATCATATATATACTTGGCCTGTGGACACTGCAGGGAGTAAGCTGCAAAAACTTAATGCAGACGACCTGTGACAAGGACTAAGGTGAGATTCTGTAGTGGTGCCTTGTGTATGTTTAATCCAGACATGTTTTTTACTTTCCTTTTGTCTTTTGCATTCTACTTACCCTTGTCTCCCGTTCTTCCTTCAGACTCCCATAAACATATCCAAACCCCATATCTGCATTAATAATTATAGTAATAAAGACTGGTGAAAAGATTCCTCCATGTCTCTATGCTAATAGGAACCCTAAATGGGTTCCATTCAGACCTTAATATTAAGGATTTATTTTACTGAAACATGTCAACAAGACTGAACAAGATATTTTCACCTGCTATACTATCTAATGTTTAGATCTGGTGGTGTAAGGATGCATATTAGCCATAATGAGATTATGCAATATTCCCATACAAAAACAAAAAAACAAAACGCTAAACCTTAATGTAATGCATTTAATGTAAGTAATCTGAAGTTTAAAAATGTTACCTTAAAAAATGTATATGCACATGAAATGGGAGATATTTTGGTCTTTTTCAAAATTTTCCCCTAATAAGATTCCTCTAGTTTTTTTTTTTCTTAATTGAGGATTTGCTTAACCCTTTTTTCATAAAATGACTAGACTATAGTGTTGTGTGAACCAAAAGGAATCGGTAGCGTTAATTACTTGGACATGTTATAATGTGGGCAGATTATTCATAATATAGCTATCTTGGGATATTCCAATTATGTCAAGATAAACCCTACAAGAGCATACACTCCTTTGTTACATTACTTGATATAATTTACTATACTCTGCATATTGATTAATGCATTTCACCTAAATGGTTCCTTAACTTTTATCACTAATCCAGGAACAGTTACTACTAATTAACTCTAGTAGCCACCTTTCTGTGCTACACTGTTCCTGGCTCTACGTCTAAGGAGTCAGGGAAAATCAATTAGAGGGATAGGGATCTCTGTATCAAACAGAATACTACAAAAGCTAGGGTCCAACTCTCTATGGTGGGGGTTGGCAGTAATATTACAGCATCTTTGTTGACAATTGGGTCAAATTCCCACTGACGGGCAGGTCTGTAAATGAGCATTATTTCCTCAGTGATGATGTCTTAATAGATGTTCTTCTTGGCTCCGAGTACAGAGTTTCTGTAAAAACTGTCCAGTCAAGCAATTAGGCTGTAAAGGAAAAGCATTCGCAAGAGCTGGTTTTCGACCCTGTTGCTATTGGATGTGAATAAATTCTTCAATTTCTACACAGCCCCTCAAGAATTAGAGTGTGAGTTACCACTGAGTGCTGCAGACAGAGGGGGTGGTGACGGTGGCGGGGTCCTAACTATAAGCTGTGCAACGATGCTTCTTTCTCTGCTTGAGTGCATCTCCATCCCTCTTTAGAAATTGACAGGAAGAGACAGCTGCAAATTATGTCCACTTAACCATATTATAGTGTTAGGCAGCAGTGGTGAAAAAAAAAATGTTTTTAATGGATGAAAGCACACTCCGCGTCTCGATTTAGACATGGGAGAGGTGTGTTACGTGAGCTTGGTTGTCTCACAGCTCAGGTGGGTTCATTTATGACTGCTAAGGTGGCTCTGACCCTCCCACTCCCCCCTGATCTCCTGCTTTGTCTTTCTTCTTCTTCTTCTTTTTTTGTTTCTTTCCTTATCAGCTCCTCTAATAGACCGTAATGTATAACCGTCACCGCGCGTGCTGCAGCTCCCGCGTGAATCACTTCGATCCAATAAAACTGTGAATTTCGTTTTCATTGGCTGTGTGAAATAATTTGGTATTATAACACAGTTGACCTTCTCTTTTATTGCCGCACAAATCCTCCCATTGAATTCCCTTGCACTCCTTTATATCCCCCACGAGTCCCTCGAATATGAAAAGATATTAGCAAAATCTGTGTTATTGGCTCCAACCATGGTTGTATGTGCTGTATGTTGCTGTGAAATACAGTATCCGGCTGCAAGTTTGAATTATTCTTTAGAACATATAGAGCTGTATCTTAGTTCTCTGAGTTGAAGTGAAGACGCGGATGCACATATGGTAAATTCATCTCTGTTATGCTGCCCTTTAATTCTGGCTTTGTAGATTTGAGTTCCATTTAACACAGCTTAAAACAAGACCTTGGGAAATTAATTAATGTGAGCATCACCTTGAAGCAGTCAGGCTCCACACCCATTCAATTTTACTTTTAGAGCAAGCTTGAGATGAATTTCTACTCTACAATTCAACCTCTGCACGTAAGCCTCCTGCTGCACTGCAGAATCTATCACTCCTCCGTCTTAACGCCCATCATTTCAATGTGTCACATATTGGAAGAAGGGTGATACATAACCGTTACCTGCCATGTCAGGACATTGTTCATCACTCAGTGTGAGTAGTAAGAGTCGCTCATCCTTCCTCCCATGTCTCAAAAAGTGGGTCCTGTGTGCCGTCGCTGCTCCCATATCCCCGAGGCTGGGGGGAATTAACGCTAATGAAATGGCAGGGAAGGAGACTCTGGCTTTGTGGCTAATGTGCAGGTGAATGAGCAAGCCTGCGGGGGGCAATATGTTTTGTCTGAGAGCTCTCATTGGTTTTTCCTCAAACAAGCTGCGAGGCAAACTCGCCCTCGGGTGGGCGCGGAGCTGTATATCAAATCAGGCAATTCGCACGCAACATGGCCCCCATTGACTTTGCAGGTACACGCTTGTTTGCCGTTGACATTGTGCCGAGAAGTGTTTCCTCCATTATTTCCCCGTGTACAGAGAGAATTTTGTAGTACAGCACCCTAGACACCCTTGGTATTAAAGTAATTATCCTCCATTTTGGCATTGTTTGCTGCATCTCAGCGGAGAATTCATCGGATAAAATGTTTAATTAAGTTGTTGGCGTCTACATAATAGATATTGTGTGTGTGTGTGTGTCATTTGTAAAGATAATACATGACCTCCTGTTTTCTTAATAGCAATTTGAAAAGCAAAAATAATCCACTGTGCAATATCCAGGAAGTTTTGCTGCAAGATGTTGTTGAGTTTATGACAAGTTAAAGGAGATTATGCTATTTTGTGGCTTGATGAGAGAGCTCCCTGGCTGCTGGGATTGTACCAATTACATTTCAAAGCAGGAGGATTAGGGAAACTTTTAGCTAAAAGGAAGGGAAAGTAATGTCTCAAAATTTGTAACACCGATTATTTCTAAGCATTCCCCCAGTAAGGACTTTAACTGTGAGACAGATTAAAGTATAGAGTTGATAAAGCAGAAGAAATTAACCCTTTGGGTCTAATTAACATTTTTTTAGATTAGCATAATATCCTCCGCTGGGATGTCACTTCCTCTTTGGCTCTTTTTTAAAATGAAACATCAAAGCTGAGTTGACTCGGAAATATCCCAAGCCTCCCAATTTAGCAAGAAGGATGCGGACCCTGCGGACCACCACCACAGAAAATCAGTGAGGGGATAATGAAGAAGAAGAAGTGTCAAAGGCTCCAGAAGGTCCTGCATTGGGAGATTATTACTCTAATGGCATAGTTTGAACAGCTTCTCTTTTGAGTGAAGATTCATCCATCGGACCAAAGGCAGTTAGACATACAAGACATACTTGTATTGAGCCTTTCTAGACTTCTGACCTCTCAAAGCACTTTGCCAGTGTACATTCATGAACTGATGGTGGTGCCTGCTATGCATCAGGATGGAACCTAATCATTCATAAAGATTTGCACACTGGTGCGCTATGGTTGTGTAGCGGTACACCTGCTACATAGAGCTTTGCTCTTAAGCAGCCACCCCAGTTTTGAGTCCTGGGTGGACCTGACCCTTTGCTGCATGTCTCCTCCCTTCTCTCCCTCCCATTGCTTCCTGTCTGGCTACTGTATAATGAAAGTAACCCTAATTATCAACTACTGTTAGTGGTCTACAGTTCTGGGAAATTCCTGTGTTTCCAATGTTGACTTGCCATAAAATACCAAATAAACACTGGTTTTCAATTAACTGCCAGGTCTCCTTTAAATACAGGCTGTAGGTGTATATTTTGATAATAAACAGTGAGTCTAATTCATTTTTGTTAAAAACTCAAGGAAGAAGACATGATCGCTGTCACTGCACAGCCACATTCAGACCAACAGCTGTGCATTACCTGAATTACCCTTTTTTTCTTCAGCGGCTCAGCTGACCGTCCAACAGCTTTCATTGTTGTAGAAGCAGCTGCGTGCATCCTGAACCACCACATGGTGACTGGCAAACATTTTGCATTGTTTGACATATACACTGTGTTAAAATGCATTCATATTTTAACGCATTATTGACTTTGGAATTAATTAATCATCATTAACGCTTTAATGTTCCACACTACAAAAAAGGACATGTTAACATGCAGATTGGACCAATTGGACCACTGATCTGAGCTACTTCTGTTGAATCTTAAAAGAACCCACAGTGTCGCTGCTTCATCACATTACACTGCTAATAGATGGATTCTTATTGGCACTGAATGTATGCAGATGAAGTCATGTTTGTCTTACTCTAAGTCTTGCACTCCCTATCAGGGCTGATGTGTTTACCGATATGTCAACACCAACACCAGCAGGTCATCAAGCTGTGATATATGGATATGATGCAGTTGAATGGATTCATCAATAATACATCAGCTGTCTATAGGAAGCCCTTTTCCTGAATTGACCAAATTACATGCAAATTATGGATTATGGGCACGGTTTAACTGTCCTATTCAGGGGCTCCAGGGCAAAAATGGGCTGTTCAACTGCCCTTAAAGTGAAATAATGATAATAATTGTGAGTGTCCTCAAACATGGCATCCTTAGTAGGCAAAAAGTCTTAAAAATAAGTAAGACCAGAAGACAGTTTCTATCCCATATTGAACTCTGAACTGATAACGTGCCAGCATTATAACAATCTTCATGTGAGCACTGATAAATCTCATCTCATCTCTATACCCACTTATTCCTCATTAGGGTCACAGGGTTCTGCTACACCATTCGCACCTACAGGCAATTTAGAGTTGCCAATTAACCTCAGCATGTTTTTGGTATACCGGTGAAAATCCACGCAGACACGGGGAGAACATGTAAACTCCACACAGAAAGGTCCCAAGGAGGTCTTGAACCTGCGACCTTCTTGCTATGAGGCAACAGCGCTAACCCCTGCACCAAGGGAACTTTTCTGCACCTTTTAGACACAGAAAGTGCCTGACCTTGTTATGTTACATAGGTAAAAGAAGGCCGGTCTTAAAATTTGTTTGCATAGAGAGAAGGACAATGTCTTGAGTAAAGATAAGCAGGTTCCTTACAGTGGTGCTGGAGACCAAGAAAATGCTCTCCAAAGTAGCTATGTCACTGGATAGTGTCTTTCTACAGTGTTCAGGCCAAAGCACAATAACTTTGTAAGTTTGTCTGAGTTCAGTAGCAGGATGTTCTCAGTCATCCATACCTAAAACATGCTTTAAGTTTTGCTAGTTGGTCGACTTTGTCTGGCTTATTTGATGGGATACAATGATGAGTAACAGGTGGCTCTGGCATTACATAGGATAAGGTTTAAAATTGTGGGTGGGCACACTTAACCTCAGCTATGATTACTTTATCTGTCCCAAGGACTAGACTTCATAGAAACTCTGAGAATTCAGATAAAAATTCAACGTACGGGCTAGGAGGGTGATATGTTATGACACATCGGATCAGCTTTAACATTTTACAAGCTGGATGAAAAAAAAAAAAAAATTAAGAAAAAGGCTTTCAAATGACCTGTGGTCATACCTCAGTTCAGGGCTGATCAATAAGCTTGAGTTGAAAATGGCTGCAACTCCACCTCCTCTGCCAGTGTCCCGAGGAATATGAGTATCAATATGACTGGGAGGGGTGGATTCATTCAGGCCAACATATTCCTCATGACACAACTCGGTTTCAGTGAGACAGAATTAATCAATATGATATTGTGATATTCGACCATTTAGTAATGTATCTTTGGTTGACAGAGAGTCCGGAGTCCATTATACCTTCCAATCTTGCTTTTTAATCTTGGTTTTTACATAATATAATGAAATGGTCTGGGGGCAGACAGTCTGTATGAAGATCAGAACAGCTCTGAAGGAAGTGTGCCTCCACCAACTGGTCTCAAACCTGGGATTGTGTATGTAATATGAATTTTAAAGGTGTTCTTTAGAGGTGTTCTTCCTTTCCCTTACGTCCTGTCTTTATGCTCCAGAGAGCTAATGTCAAATCATTTTATCTCTTGAAAAGAAAGCAAACTGTTGGACTATTCTTTTTAGATCAAGGTTCCACTTATTATCTTTAATTCCCAGCTTTCAACAACATAATACCTGCCATAACAATTACCTGCCATAGGGAGTGCAGGTTAATGTAGTTGAAAGTTAAGTAGTAAGTAGTAAGTGACCATTATTTGTACTAGTAACCATTATAGTTCAAACTATTTTGTCAAAAGATATATTTGTGTACATAACTCTTACTGTCTGCAGTACTGCAGCATGGCCAGATATAAATCGGCAAAAGTATATTCAGCAAAACTCATTACTGACACAAAAACTGCACTTTTTTGAGCAGGTGTGCTGGAAGGCAGCTTTCATGTAAACACTCGCTCATGCTGCACTGCTTTTGGAGGTGACTGTTGTATAGCCAAATTATCTCAAAGGTTTGCTGTGTGCTGCATTTCAACACCAAACTGCATAGTTAGCAGATAACTTTTTGTCCAGTTCTGTTTGTCCTTGTAGTTCTTTCATCCAAAATGTACAAAAACATCTGCTGCCGATTTCAGGAGGTGATCGCCAAGGACAATCAATATCCTTAATAAATGTAAAATAAAATCCACACTTTTCAAGAATCAATGTCACTGGGTTTGTGAATAGACATTGGTTTGGGAAAAAAAGAAAACAAAAGAAAAGAGAAAAAACCTTGCAATACTATTCAACTACAATATTATGTTTTGTCTTCAGTTTTAAATTGGATTCTTGGGCTATTTTGTCTGACTTAGCATACTTTTGATGTTGCATTTATATGCCACATATATTTTTAAAACATGTGCAAAACCAATGTTTCATATTTATTTTAGCATACCATCACTTATATGACCTGATCATTACTTTGTCACTTGGACATACTAGAAGTTCAAACTCACTGGAGCTGAGGTTGCAAATTTAAACATATTGTATTGTAAATATGCACAAATTCAGATCACCAACTTTTTCCTTCATTTCTATTCATGTATCTTTTGTCTAACTCTCAATTCCTATGAAATTGTCCTTATCTACATTCTCCATGTTCTTTTCTACTGTAAATGATTGGCACTCCCCTCCCTCTCTGAATCAGTAAATTTCTGACAGTCGTTTTTCTTTTAAAAGGTGAAACAAAAAAATTAAAACAAAATGGAACATCTGCAGGCCATCTTGTATGCTTTTTCCAATGTCAAATGTATGAAAAAAAGCTGCATGTAAAAATATATATATATTTCACACAAAATTTAATAATAAATAATCACATCATAACTTAGTGTTTACTTGTCTGTCGATGTCCAACACTGGATCAGCAATGAAGGTTAATAAAGTTTAATATACTTTGGCGTGAAAACATCTTGATTCAAAGCATGCACAAAATTGGATATTCATAAAGCTTATAGAAATTGGAAAAAAAACAAACAAACAAAAAAAAAAAAACTTGTGTATTGTACCTGCACATCGTTTGTGAAGAACAGGTTTCTGTTTCTTCTATCATTGAGTATGGTCCACTGACTTGACAGCACAGCATAAATAAGCCTGAATCCAGGTCCCTTGACATGCTCATGGCACCAGTACGCATCGGTAGTGTGTAGTTCAGGGACTTCAACTTTTTGAAATCTTCCTCCCAAAAACACTCAGGTCTGAATGTGTTGATCCCGATAATAACTGGCAGGAGTGTGTGTTGCTGTCATCTGTCCTATTTAGCCATTCATCCATGGATTTGTTGACACATAACATAACTTTTGAGTCTGATTTGAACTTGTTCACATGGGACTTTGGAGTTACATGTCCAGATTTAATTAAAATCCCAGAAGTCAGGGAGACTACTAAAAAAAAAAAAAAAGATTTATCAGAAATAAAGACCTTTTGATTTCTTAATGGAAAAAGAATCCCTTCAAACCACCATGAATATTTTAGGCTCCAATCATTTTTGTTGGTGAAGTTTTAAAAGCGGCCCTTGATTAAAGCGAGAGTGCAATAAAATCTGGGCAGAGGCTATTCGCTGTAAGCTTGGAGAAGGGCTGGCTTGCAGCAGGAGCTATCTCATAATAATGTAAGACAACTTGGATTCATCCTGCAGCAGGTAGTTGACTCCAGCAGTTTTTTTTTTCTTTTCAAATAAAGTTTCAGGCTTTGGGTGAAACTTTGTTCGCCTCGTAGGTGCTGATTGTCTGCGCCTGTTCCGAGCGTGGGCAACGTAGATGGGTGGATCTAATTGTGGCTCCGCTGTGCTGTATGTCGGTAAACCAGCCTATACCACTGACTCCTGGCAATATTAATATCCCAGCAGCTCCTCTTATTTATTTAGTTCATCTCTTATTATATTCTTCAGGCCAAGACCTTATTGCTCGCCTCTTTTTTTTTTTTTTTTCACTCCGCACCAGCCAAATGTGACTGGTGGCTGGCAGCTGTGCTACGTCGAAGCCAGGGTAAGGCAGGTCTCATCTGTGTGCTGAGTATACAGCCATCTGCAGATTTCAGGGGCCGCTATTCATCTCAAGGCGAGAGATGATACCTCCCCCTCCTCTGCTGCCAAGTCAAGGTCAAGCTGATTGGTTGACAGGAGAAAAGCAGGTGAGCTGTTGTGGAATGAGGCGATGCTCCTCATTCTAGTCCTGCCCGCTCGCTTGGCCAGTCCAGTTGGACTTTGCAGAGCTCTCCACTGGGGTTCAGCCTGCAGGAATCATCTGCACCAGGAGTCCCAGGTGCTGTCTCCTCTCAGGTACATGATTGATGCATAATGGTGATGTACATGATTTACGCAATTAGGCACAGAGGGAAAAAGGTCCATCCATTCTCTGCGATTTAAAACTGCTCCACATCACTTTCTTGAATTTATCTGGGATTTTGTGGCCTGGAAAAACAAATGAAATAACAATAAGTAACTCCATATTCAAATAGTATGCAAAAGAAAATATTTCCTACAAAAAGCATGACCGTGATACCCAGTCTGCCCCTTCTATGGAAAAAAAAATCTTTTCTTCCCTGAGAAAAATGTATTGTGTCCTCCGCCGTTGTGATTTGATACATAATTTGCTGTTTGAGATTTTGAGGAGAGAGAGAGAGAGAGAGAGAGAGAGAGAGAGAGAAAGGAAATAATAATAATTAAAAAAAGAAAAAAACAGTGCACCAAGCACATGATGGATGTGTCACTTGGCTTATTTGACGAGTTAATTGAAAGCTGTACTCTGTCCTCGGCTAGATTAAGTGCTGCAAATGACGGGTTACTGTCAATGAACAGGACAAATGCACCGCCCGTTCACTTAACTGGAAAATCACTCATCAGAGTTGCAAAGGAAATTGTTCCATCTCAAGAACCGGCGTTCACATAATTCTCAGTCATGTGCTCATTTGCTTAATTTGATTTGCATGTAACTAATTCATTATGATGCAAAACAGCCTGCAGTTATCTGCTGTTGATGCGGTTGAACATTCAGTATCAAATTGGATGTAAATTATTGAATATGGTCATTTTCTATGGAGAGTTGGGAGAACAAAGACTGCGCTACATATATTGAGCAAAGCAGAACATGTAAATAACAGCATTTGGTGCCAGGTGAACATAAATTACAAAGAAAAGATGTCAAAGAGGTAGTATTTTTCCTGCCTCCAGGAGTTGCTGATGTTTCTTTCTCTTGTTTCCTTGAGTGCCTCTGAAGTCAATTTAGTATACGGTCCCCCAAGAGCAGGTATAAGGAGCCTCGGGCAAATGTATGGAGCACTCTGTAGAGAGCCAGCGCAACTGACAGACTTCCGATAGGCAGTCGGCATAGAAATCCATTACAGCCGTCAGTCTGGCACTGGTGAAATCCATTATATGATCACCAAGATCAATCCATAAGGTAGCTTTTTTGATGTCTGCATTTGAAGCAGCCAAGGGTGATGGATGATTTTAGCCTCCGGTTTTCAGGAACCTGTTTGAAATTCTGCCTTTCTCTGATTGACCGGTCAATATGTTCTCAGAAGCCTGAGGTCTACATCAGTGGGTCAGGTGGAGGCGTGGGCATACGGCTACTGCACTACTGGGAGAGGAGAAATATAAACCAAGGCTGCACCCATAGATTATGCTCCTCTTCTTCTCCCAGATTTCCAGAGGTTCAAGGAGGTGGAGGACTCATTATGGGCTACAACCGTCAGACAACAGACTACTGTCCCTTCACTGAGCAACTTCATTACATATAGCATAGACATAAACATATTTTCTTGCCTGGAATGTATTGACATGACATGATAGATTGCCAATGAGAAGCTGCCATTTATCAAACCTGTACAAGCCTGTCTTTGCTGTAGGGAACAAGAACACTGACAATATTTCTCAGAGTTTAAATGAGCATGCTCATTTGAGGCAGTGCGGGTCATTAGTTTTCCCAAATATCCGCGACACCTTTCACAAAGTCCCATTCTATTTTTAGCTTTAATGCATTTCACCGCAGTATAAGGTAATTCACATACATCTTTGATGTACTGCATGTTGACTCCTCTGATTTAATGAGCTGTCACACTCCTTACGGAGAGAAGCCTCCTCGCCGCGCGATGGAAACGCTTCAAATCAGCCGTGGCCATTACTCCAGTCTCTGACATTATCCGATGACTTCACATTGCTCAACAACCTGGGGGAAAAAATACCTTTCCAAAGATCATTGTCCGCAGTAACCATGGGAAATTGTTCACTGGAGATTATAGAATTCAGCAAAAGCCTCCTGACTATTCTAATGTCTTTTTTTTTCGGAAGAATCGCTATGCGCCATAATCATTAACATTGAAATATCCCCGCGATCGCTGAGTGTGGAAAACCTATCAGCCACCAGAGTTGACCGCTGGGTTTTCCTACGTTGGTGTTGCTGTGCAGCAAACAACTGCTGTGGCTCCCGCCGCACTCTGTCTAATGACCCCACGCAAATGAGCTAATGGGGATCCAGCACGATACCTCTGTCCTACCTCTCGGCTTCATCGTCCATAGCTAATTGTCATAAGCCTAATGACCACCCAAATGAGGGAAATAGAATCTGGACATGTGTATGTACTCAAACAGAGTAGCGGGGTCAGTATGGATTTCCCCACGGAAGACAAATAGGCGCTACGCAATACCACCAATTGGTTCGGGCTGTTTGGTTAACCTGTCAACCATTCTTTTGACAGAATGTGAATCCCAGTTTGATATTTCCACTCCACAGCCATGACAATGCCAATCTTGATGTTGTATTTCTCACAAGAAAGCACTTTCTCCCTACCCTACATGTTTCCCACAGAATTGTCCCCTTTGTATTGCACACTGAACCAGAACCTGTTGCTATATTCAGTTTGCAGAGCTGGTCAGCTGCAATCTCTGAAGCAATAGCAGTGTATTTGTATTTGTTTGTGGTCCCTGTCCCATTTTCTGGCACACTGAACTAGAACTGAACCAATATGGTCCACTGCCAGGTGCCAGGCGATGTTTTCTTTTTACCCGAGCGTAATTTGATGTAGCGTTATTCATCAGGGTTCATTCTTTCTCAGAGCAGTGGGATCTATTGGATGTTTCTTTCTTCGCCTCATATCATATTTCGGAGCACCGACGGTGGCAAATGAGGATAATGTGCAATAGCTGAGGTAGAATTTGTTATACCTTGCTTATCAAAACCACTGCAGACAGAGCAAAATGCTGTGATCAAAGCATTAACCACAACTTCAAAGTTAGAATGTGACCCATTTGGACATTATTAATATTATTAATTAATATGCAAACTTTGACACCAAAACCAACTCTGTATCTAATAAACCTCCCACCGCTAAAAATAATATAATAATGATTATAGTAAAACAGAAAATGACTATTCTATCATGTGTATGCACTGACTTGACTGCACTGATCTTTCTGCTAATACTAATGTTCATAAATACTTATTTACTTATTTAATTCAGATCTAGTTTTGGCCTTAGGTTCACCATGCCAAGGTATAACTAAGCAAACTAATTTGCAACTGATTTCTCTTAAAAAAATAAATATATTGAAATTTGATGACCCTCAATAGCCTCAATACCCAATACACTATAATGGAAGAGTATTAAGAAGGAATAGTCCATATATTAGGTTTTTTTTGTATTATTTTTAGATTTTGTTTTTTTGGTTAGGGTTCTAGATATCCACTTCTTATGCAAAATCTATTTTAAATGCCTCACCACTGAAATGGGAACCATCCGTTTTTTAAAATTTTTTAAAAAGTTTTTAATTATTTATTTATTTATTGTTTATTTTTGACTCAATTCTTTCCGCCCCTACCCACAGACGAGCACTGCCAAGGCTATTATTAGCTGGATGTTAACATTTTGTACATTTTCCAAATTACACACCCACATGCAGCTAGATCCTTGTTGTTCATAGCCAGTGCAGTGGTAATCATATTAAAGAAACATTTTACTTATGCCATCTTTTAACCATAATTACAATCATTAAGCACTTTTGATACAATGCACGTACAGAGCAAAAGAAGAAATGAGAGGATCAGACAAACAAAATCAGTCCTCTTTCTGCACTTTAGCATGCCAATTAGCATATGATAATTAGTTATGGACAATTGGCCTCCTGGATGGTTTCATTAAAAAGTATCACACTGGGACCTCATTAGTACGCTAATATAAGGGGGACTGTTAGACCTGGTTTACTCTGGTGGATGGATCGCGTTTAAACGGGAGCAGTGTGATCAAGGCCCAAGATGTTTGAAGTCTCATGTAAAGGGGGGGAGGGTGTCAAGTGGTCCGTTTGATTTGTTCACGTCTTAACTTGTTTTTGAGGTGTTATGAATACCTGAGCGTTATGCAAAGTGTTTACAGAATGCTCCTCATATGCTCAATATCCCCAGGTGTCTAATTATTCACGGCAAATTGATTGATTGTGGCCACCTTGATAAGCTGAGCCAGGAGAAGACTAAAACACCACAACAACGGGAAAAAAAAGTGGCGCTAATTTGAAAGCAGTCAAACATAATGCCTCCAATTCCCCCTGCTGCTTTTCGGCAACTGTCATTGACAGGAAAGGTTACTGTCTTCCATTGCCGGCGAAGGGTGGGGGGGGTGGTAGAGGGAGGGAGAGCAGTCTCCCTGGATCTTATCAGAGCAACCCATCCAGTAAGGCGTTCCACTTCCCTGCTCTCTTCTCCCCGGGTCTCTACTGAGCCTCTGACAGCTCCAGGTTGTTTCACAATAAACCAGAGGCTGCATAGGAGCCATACTGCGAGGATAAAGAGCAAGGGCCACACTCTATCTGCTTTTCATGAACTCATCTATTCCAGCCCTTGGAGGGGGAAGTAAGCTATTGTCAGGGGACTCCATTCTTTAGATCACGAAGCAGATCCAAGCTTCCTTCATTTCCTTGCTGCCAAACAAATGCCTCGTGTAGACGAACTCAGCTAACCAACCTCCCCTCCCCTCTCACCCCGCCACCAAATTTGAGCAGGGAGTGTTACAAATAAAGTGAGTTAGCGAGATGGAGACGGTGTCGGTAGGGCTTCCTAACAAGATTTGTTTCATAACAGGGAAGAGAGTTGAGCTGTGCGATGAATTATTGATATGAACTCGGCAGTGACCTGCCACAAATCAGGGCGCAAAAGTTCAGCGCTGCAAATCCCTGACAGCACTCATTATAAGAGCGAGGCAGGCGCACCAATATGTCCCTACCTTTGTTGCTGTCCTCAAGGAATAGCTCTTCAAATATTATTGGATGCCAGATGGTAAAACTACAGTGTGATAACCGGTGTCAAAAGCGAACGCTGTCGGAAAACAGTGAACTCTGTAGTGCAAATTGCTCTACAAAATCGGAAACTGAATGTATAATCACACTTGTGGAGGTGATTTCCTCTGAGATTTGCACTACTTGAAGAAGTTTTTTCGTAAAAATTCTCAAGCATCTGCCTCAAAAACAGAAAATGCACCCTGAGAAAAAAAAAAAAAAGTCTTATTATCCACACCGTCTTTACTTCATTTAAATTCAACTGTGCCAGTGGTGTCAAACATGTGGCCTGGGGGCCAGAACCAGCCCATTAAATGGTCCAGTCCAGTTCACTGAATGACTGTACATAGTGTGTCATTCAATGTGAAGTCCGTGAGCATCTTTCAGGCTCAAGAGATAAAATATTCACAGTTTTGATTTGTAAATGGACGGATGCTTTGCTAAAAACACAAATGGCCACACAATGTTTGTGATCTTCACATGCCTAAAGCTGTCGTTAGTTTAACGCAATAATTAATTTTGGATGGTAGAAGGCAAAACTCTTTGTTGTCTGCTGCATTGTAATTTTAGTGGTGGTTTCTATATCGGCATGGCTGAGATAAGCTTTTCAGACCTAAATACAGATTTTTGTTAAAAGATAAATCATATTTTACAACTTGGACTAATTGTATATCTGTAGCAATACAGATGGATGCATGTATCAATTGACATTTAGCCACACTATCATAAAGACTGGAAGTGGCGGGAAACAGTTAACCCATCTCTTTCAAAGTTGAAAAATACAACCAGCAAAAACTTCCAAGTGACGACCACTTTATAAGCTAATTTATATCAATAGCTCTAGCAAAATGTTAAAATAAAATGATCAAAAATATGTCTGATTCAGGACACAGTTCTGACTCAGAGTTCAAATATTGCTATAAACATGCAAAGAATAGTGGCCTAATGACATGAATTAATGACTACTATTCAAAGAGGAAAATATGAAGTCAGGAACAGCCCAACTAATTTCTTTACCTTTAAGTAGTACCATTTGTAATAATTTTAAATTATTGATTACCTTAGGATTTCTATCAAATATGTTTTCATTCATTTATGATTTTGGTTTATGTATCCTTTGCCCCAATGTTTCTCTTCAAGAAGTATTTATTCGGAACAGGGATTTTGATTTCCTTCCCCACAGAAACACCCAATTCACTTGGCAGTCAAACAGGCACCCCTATTAACCCGCCTCCCTGTGGCTCCCAATGGAAGGGGTGGTGGGTAGCCCCCAGTCACTCGTCAGACCAAGGAATGTGAAGGCATCAGGATAATTAAATTTTCATTTACAGCCACCGTGTGATGTGCTCATGAGTGGACTCTGAAAAGCTTCTGAGAAAAGTGTTGTACTAAGAGAGTCCAAATGGGCTTTTGTTGTTTCCCTAAATCCTCCTTCTCTCAGGTACATTGGCTTTAAAGAGATTTGTGCGGATGCGCCAGGATGTACAGTTACCTACTCAGGTTCATGCTCTTTCTCTTCAGGAGCACTCTGCTTCAAGGCATTTCAGAATTTAGATCTTTTTTTGGCACTTTGTATTGCCACACAGTTGGCTTTATGCCTATAATTTGGATTCTTTTAAATGATATCACTGCTCACCACAGATATGATTGATGTATTATACCAGAGAACTCAAAGGCTCTCAAGCTCCTTGGCTTCTAACATAGAGTGCTTATGAAAAGAAATCATATTTTGATTTCTTTATCATGTATTCTATAGAGTGCTTTTCACAGAAGGTTGCCGCATCGTACACATGTACAATAACTTGACTGTATCATGTAGATTAAATCACAATCCAATCTGACACTGTCTTGCCACTGAACTGGACTGAATCTCAGATGAGAGTCTCAAATTATCATACAGATTGAAGTGATTTCAGGGGTAAGATTTCTCTGATTTTCAGTACTTAAGCTGTAGGCAGGAGGTCTGGCTACCTTGAATAGCTGCTGATCAGCTGAAAAATGCAAAGCTGCTTGAGAAGAAACCCTGCCGGCTGCTGGACTGTCGCCTGAATGGATTTTTTGGTGGTCAGGGTGAGAAGGGCAGTGGCAGTTATGCAAGGTTCACCGGTGGTGACTGACCAGATGTTCAGACATTAGAGGTTATGAATAACAAATGAAGCCTGGAATCATCTCGTCTTTAATATTGCAAGGGAGAAAATTAGCTTTGGTGATTGTGTTATTGAAGTTCCAAGACTGTCAGTCAGTTAGTCAGTCATTTTCTGTACCCGCTTATTCCTCACTAGGGTCACGGGGGTCTGCTGGAGCCAATCCCAGCACATTACAGGCGAGAGGCAGAGATACACCCCAGACAGGTCGACTGGCTATCATGGGGCATGCTCACCATTCACTCACACACTCACACCTACGGGCAGTTTAGAATCTCCAATTAGTAAGTTTTTGGACTGTGGGAGGAAGCTGGCGAACTTGGAGAAAACCCACACAGACACGGGAAGAACATGCAAACTGCACACAGAAAGGTCCCAAACCAAGAACTTGAACCTGTGACCTAAGTTCCAAGACTGTGACATCAATAAATTTATATGTAAGTAAATATTTTGAGCTGGTTGTTCTTCTATTTTTGGATATTTATATCATCATAAATAGAAAAATATGATTCATAGCAGCAGCCCCAAAGTCTGATCCTGCTAACCCAGCTAACACCAGACCTCATATCAATGATATTCGTTCATATTCGGTCTGGGAACTAGTCGTTCATTTGGACACTAAGAAAGTCTCTCAAATGCATCTTTACATAACTTATAGCCAATAGTATCAAACATATCTGATAACATACCTGATAACTTACCCAATAGCCGATGAAATAGTTTAGGACTAAAACCTATCAACAAAGCTACTTCTATGTTTCATACTTCTATGTCCCCATTCTGTGATTGGTCCCCTAAATGAGGGAAAAATTGGAACCTTGGTGTCCAGACTAAATTTCACAGTGAAGTGAATTTATGTATAGGATGAAGGATGGGTATATCCAGGCTATGATTGCTGCCATCACCATATTTCACTGTAGGAATTTTTTGGTGATGAGCAGTGTTGTTTTTGTGCCAAATATACCTTTTTGGAATTATGGCCAAAAAGTTCAACGTTGGTTTCATTGGACCAGAACACATTTCCCCACATGCTTTTGGGAGATTTTAAATGTTTTTTTTTTTTTGCATTATAAAGCCAGGCTTGAATGCTATATCCATACTACTCCATCACCCAGACATAAAACAGGCATGAAACCCCTATGAAGCACTGGAAGCTCTGTGTGGACCATGGCTTGTACTGGAAGATGTGGCTACAAAATGTCAGGAAAAGTCTACCAGAACTGAACTTTATTTGGGGTTAATCTGAGGCACATCCAGTTATAAGAGGATGTGCACAATGTGCAACCTATTATTTCAGTTGTTTATTTTTACTTCACCTCCCTGAAAGTTTCAATTGTTTTATTATATTAGTGTATTTTTTTACATCACAAAAGCTTAGACATAGACTCTTCATATCCACTGTAGTTCTAGATGTTAGAGTATATCACTGGTTGCTAGCTAAGGGAACAGGGGATGTTTTGTTGCTGTACAGATTCTAAAGCCCCCTGAGGTGAATCTGTGATTCATGACTTTAGTCTATACAAATAAAATTGACTTGGCATAGTACTTGCATATTGAATTTTCAGTACATACATCCAAGTGCATGCAGGGTTATAATGTTTGTTGAGCATTTTGGATGTTATATGGCTTTCCCAGTAGGGATTACGTTCATATGGGATAATTTCTAACATCTTGATATACACTAAACAAAAATATATAAACACAATAATTTTTGTTTTGCTCATTTTTCATGATACAATATTTGAGAGTCATTTTGTATGCATAAAACAGCTCTTATGCCTTTATTTCAAATCATGAAAAGTGTTCAGTCTACATTCAGTGCCAATGTTCAGTACTAATGTAGAAAGTTATGTTCCGTGTATGTAGACATTGTTGGGGTGAATGTAGCCTGGTGGATCTTCATACATGAGACTTGAATTTGTGTCCTATCATAGCTGCTATTAACCTTTATCCTTACATTACAAATAATAACTCTGTTATCTGTTTCAGATAACATACCTTATCCATATCTTTATCTGTTTCAGAAACCTTTAACATATGGTTTCCCAACCATATGTTAAAGATTGTTTTTTGCATACTTATGACCTTTCCCTCACCTTAACCAAATTGAAGTTGCCCTGCATGGAGATTGTAGAAAGTGAACATTTTTTGTCATTGGACATAACCCGTGGTTTTCACAATCATCCAATATCTTTATATACAAGGTTGGTCTTCCATAGTCAAGGTCCTGTTGTGCTTAATCCAAACCCAAATGCACTGACTGGTCTCCTGCTGTCTTTTCATTGTGTCTGATGTGCTTTCACCATGCTCACATTTCCCTCACATCTAAAAATTATGCTATTGTTTTGCAGCTCCTGCTGTGCTTTGTCATATTTTGAGGCTTCTTCCTGGTAAATGGTCAGCAGTGCTCCCATTGTCGCCCAATAAATGACCTGTTTTTGTAGGCCTCTCTTAAGCATGGAATGTGATCTCTGTTGCATGGTTCTCTCTTGGGGGATCTGTACTTATTGTTCTCAATCCTGAGCCTTTGGTTCATGAAGACCAACAGAAGCAAGCTTTAAGTGGCCATGAAAGTCATATATTTAAAGCTACAAATATACAGTATCTGCACTTATGTGTTGCACACCAAGATAGAAGATGGATATGATATGACATCTGCTATGTAGCCAAAGCTTTTATAAGTCCTAACAGGACATGATCATATTTTTCAAGTGGAGGTGTTCCCAGAGGGAAATGTGTCCCCAGAAATGTCTCTATCCATTCCTCTACTGGCTGCACCATTGTGCGAACATGTTCCACTTAATTGAATCTGATACCAAGTCTATCAAAATGTACAGTAAAGTCACTTTAGCTAACCTTGGCATTAAAACCATTGCTTGGGATTCCTCCCCGGGGGAATTAATCTGCTACCGGCCATCCTTTTGTCCCTGCAGTGATAATATAATGAACGAGTTGCTGACAATATTTTGACATTCATCTGTGTGGCTGTAATAAGTGCTGAATCAATATCTCATCTGTTATTGTTTCATTCAACGCCCTCGCTGCAGACAGTCGGCCTCTGTTGCAACATCAGTCCTTCATCAAAGTGCCAGGGTTCCCCAGATCTCTATCCACTGACTCCTGAGCAGACAAAGATGCCTTTGGTGACAAAAAAAGGCAAAACCACAGCTATGAATCACTTATGTATGAACTGGAATTGGATGCTGGACCCGTTCAGGTTAGAGTCTAAGCCTTTTCTACTCTGATGGTCATCCAGCTTTGCAGCTCCACTCCCCAAAGAATGCGGGTAGCCCAAGTCGGAGGCAGCAATTAAACGACCATGCTCAGTTTATTTATTTTTCTGCAAGAATTACAGCCACCGTCCTTCAGATTTTCCCATCCTCTGTACCGACTCCCTTGACAATAATTCAGATGATGTGTGTAAAATATCCCCATTGACGCTCCGCTCCTCCCCCCAAACCATCTTTAAAATGGGAACAGACACACAGGAGATATGAGTTGACTTATTTTGCATAGTCCGAGCAGGCACTGGAAGGATATTATTTAACACAGGGAGCTATTGGACATAACTTACATAACGTCTTGCCAAAAGCCAGTGACAAAACCTGCGACTTCATTTGGAACATGTGGGAGATTAAGTGCTCTCCATTTTGGTGCCATCTCCAGTCCCACTTTCCATGTATGGTTGATTGGAGGGAGGGGCTCTCCTGCCCACAATATAGTATTGCTTTTAGCTTACTTTGTGGAATTATTTACTAGCAGTTAATTCCTACTTCTGTGAAAACATTTTTCCATGCCAGCATTTGTCTGTATATTGAATATGTCCAGGGCATGAACAAAAGAGAAAGAAAGAACAACAAATGTATTTGATGTGCTCTCAATATTCCTTGAGAGAGCATATTACAAAGATGAAGACATTGTACAAGATATAAATGCTCAAAGACTGGTGGGGGCAAGAACATGCTTCCACCAGCCAAATCATGTCACTCCTCTTGGCTAGATTGTCTTTCTTTAAATTATGTCTTGACACATGTACATATGAACATAATTAATCCTTCTTCCTCAATGATGAGACCTCTTGCCTGAGGTAATGTGGATGTTTTTTTTTCTTTTTAATCCTCACAAATCCAGACATTTCGCTCCTGACACCCGTGACAGCCCCTTTTCTTTTGCATATTCGCTTCTCAAATGGGAAACTGACAACTGTCTACATTGACACTATTTTAGGGCCTATTGCTAATGCTGTTAATCTCCTTCTTACGGCAAACAAAAAAATGTAAACGCAACACTTTTCTTTTTGACCCCATTTTCAAATTTAAGATCCAAGACTTGTTATGTGCATACAAAAGGCGTTTAAATTTTGTTCACAAATGTGTTGAAATCCATGTTAGTTAATCACACAATTGCAGCCAAAGACAGCATCAAATCTGAGGGAGTGTGCAATTGGCATGGTAATGCTGGAATATCCACCAGAACTGTGGCCTGTGAATTGAATGTTCATTTTATTTCCATAAGCTGTCTCCAACGCCCTTTCCAAGAAATTGTCAGTACATCCAACCGGCCGCACAACAGCAGACCATGTGTAACCATGCCAGCTCAGGATCTACACATCCAACATCTTCACCTGTGAGACCAGCAGAAGAATTTCTGCAGAAAATGTCAAAACCATATCAAGGAGGCTCCTGTCATCAGATTACCGTTTTTCACTGTAGATGGCAGCCATGTATGGTGTGCTGAAGTCATAAGGGTTATGGTATGGAGAGACATAAACCAGATGAACACAGGCACACAGAGATACCATGATCAGATCCTGAAGCCGATCGAGCCAGTTATCCACTGCCATCACCTGATGTCGCAACATTATAATGTTGCAACATTATAATGTTGATCTGTACACAACCAATCATAGTTGAAAACACTCAATGTCTTGCATGGCCTGCATAGATGTCTCCCATTGAGCATATTTGGTATGCTCTGGATCGCTATGTACAAGAGTGTGTTCCAGTTCCAGCCATTATATAGCAACTTCGGACAACCATTTAACAGGAGCGGTCCAACATTCCACAGGCAAGTGATCAACTCTATTCAAAAGTATAGAGTTGATCAGGCTAAATGTCTTTAACCTGATGCAGCAATCCAACCATGCTACTTAATCAGCCTATTGATATGCCACATCTGAAAAGCATTTTGTGTGCATAGAGAAAAAACTCGTGAAAAATGAGAGCAAAAAGTCTTGTTTAGATTGGTGTTTAGTGTAGATGGGATATGAGCATATTTGTGTTTTTTGAGATGAAGAGCTGATCTGTTATGTGGCCTTTCAAGTCATGAATTGATTACTCAAGGGGACTGCGTGAGACACTTACTTCCTGACTTAATGAGAAGTCTTAGTATTACAGTGACTGTAATGTGATGACCACTCCTCTCCAATATCAGATTAACATATGTATGTGACAGTCATCTGCTGAACATGTATGTCCCTGTGAGTCCAATATACTCTAAACGCACCTGCTTAGGAAGCCATATTAAATGGCCTTGCCTTGTTTTTATGTTAATGGTGAGAGTGATCATTGTAATAGCTCTGATATTTGAAATGGTGTTTGGTGTCCGGACCGCCACAAGTGGCTCGCTAATTAGACAAGCTTCTTCTCGTCACTTATTTTGTGCATTTCGTCAAAGTTAGATAGGAGCGTGTCAAGTGCAAATGAGAGAATTGCTCATTAAAAGTGAACCTGGTCGTACAGAACAAAACATACTTAATTCAATGAGGATTGAATGGAGGACTTAATCATACACCCTTAATAACATGCATGTTCACCTTGCTCACCATCTTTTTTTCATCAGCCTCGCCATAACTGCAAGGCAAGAGAAGTGGTTAAAACACTTCTGCTACATTTGCCTAAGAAAAAAAAAAGGTTTCAGCAAACAACACTGACATCAACACTTCTTTAAACCTATCTGCGCAGATTTAATGCGAGAAAAGGAACATGAAGGGGAACAGATTTAATTACTCTGAGCGTCCATGTGGTGTAATAGCCGCCTGCTGTTCAAACAATGAACAGAGCCTCTTCAGCCTCCCCACAATGAAAGCTGCTGACGCCGCAGCTTTACTCCACATCTTACGGTGTCTGCCTCAATCTCTCTCTTAATCAGGAACTTCAGAGAAAACTTGCAAAGTTATGCATTTTTTTTCCAAGTGCCTACAGCAGGATAGCCTGGGATATGCCAAGTATATCTGACAGTAAATGACCAGGAAGGAAGCCAGGAGCTTGCATTAATCTGGACAGTAGCCTGACTGTACAGGTTGATTGGATCAAGCAAATTGGACAATTGCCAGTTTTCCTGCATGTATTTTATATTTACAACTCTAGTTGTGATATGGCAAAGAAGATTCATTATTTTCGGAGTGCTAGTACTAGTAAGTTCCTTTCAGAAAATACACACCTATTACTTTCCCCAAGATTGATATAGTGATGCTGTGTCACTGACAGCGAGCTGAGCTCTTCCTTTCAAGCTAATAGATACCTAATGGTAAGACAAGCCTTCTCCAGCCCCCCGCAACAGATAATTGGAAAGCTGCATTGAAGACGTTCGACCTTGAGAAACCTCTGGCTCCTTTGCCATGGTCAAGAACATTCTAAGAGCCTTTCAAAGTCAATTGAGTTTCCACTGAAGAGTTAGGCGGGTCCTGCTCCCAGCTCAATCTCCAAGGCTATTTTTATCCATCCGACAGATCAAGTGGCACTGATCAGCACACCTGCTTCTCTGTGCTGAGTGGGAGAGGGAGCAAAAACTGGAGCTCATACATCAACGTGTCACCAGCCAGGACTGTCCAACAGGCCCTTGGGATCAACCTCTCACTGCTAGGTTGTGACCGGAGACCCACCCAAAAACCCCACATCCAGACCTGGGCATAGACCTGGGCCCTTCCTATATGTGTCCTAAGCATGTCCTTAGGGCAAAATTAAGAGACCACTGCATTTTTTTTCTGAAATCAGCATCTCTACATGTATTACAGCCATCCCATTCTAGCATCTGTTGAATTCCAACACACGCACACCTCATTATGCTTAAAGAGGTGCCAGGAGTGGAATAAAGTCACCCAAGAACAATGGTAAAGACTTGTGGAGAGCATGCCAAGACACAGGAAAGCTGTGATTAAAAATAAAATGAATTTTGTCTTGTTTGTTTGCATTGTTTGGGGACTGAAAACGTATCTGTTTTTTTATTTTGAACATTTATAATTTTCTGCAAATAAATGCTCTAAATGATAGTATTTTTATTTGGAATTTGGGGGAAATGTTGTCAGTAGTTTATAGACTCAACAAAAATTGTTCCTTTTGCACAAACACATAACTATAAGTAGTAAAATCAGAAAAAGTGACATTTCTATCTAGACAGAGATCCGTTACCTTGACTATGAGATAGCTGTTACAGAATAAAAGCTTGTGATGTAACTGCTAATGCAATCCTCACTAGGGTCAAGGGGTCTGATGGAGCCAATCCGAGCATACTTCAGGCAAGAGGAATACACCCCATACAGGATGCCAGCCTATGATAGGGCACACACCATTCACTCACACACTCAAACCTATGGGCAATTTAGAGTCTCTAATTTACACAAGCATGTTTTTGGACTGTAGGAGGAAGCCGGAGAACCTGGAGAAAACCTACATAGACATGGGGAGAATATGCAAGGTCCACAAACAAAGGTCCCAGACCAAGGTCTTGAACCTGCAACCTTCTTGCTGGGAGGTTACATCGCTACCCACTGTACCACTGTACACTGTACTGGTGTTGTACTCCTCTGTTTAATGCACAAGATTCCTGCTGCCCCCTGATCCGGGGGCCTTAGATTTTAACAGGCCAAGTAGGCAAATGGTTCTGTAGGATCTAAGGAGGAAAATCTTATTGCAAGATATCGCAAAATTATTGGGCGGTAACGCTACTCTAATTGACCCTTAAGGGGCTCCAAATAACAGTAATCATACAATAACAACAATATCGAAACAGAAAAAACTAAAACTAATTCAGTTCTTGATACTCCCTTCACTCTGACTGACTGAGCTAATGGTGTCACATTTTTTGTGCATCTCATGCACCAGTACCATGGTGTGAACGGTCGTTTGGACATTGATTGATGCAAACACAGTTGAATGCAGGTTACAGGTCTCTTCTCCGACTATGTGGATGGAAAGTGCAACAGCAACAACAACCAAAAAAAGTAATGTCACAAAAAAAAGACATATCTTTTTTTTTTTCTTTTGTGCCCTATGTTTTGTTAGTTTTTTTTTATTTTATTACAGTCTTACATTCCCTCAATTTGCTGGCAGTGGAGAGTACTCTCACATGCAGTATTTACCCTGTATGTGTCTTCATTGAAGAGGTGAGGACAGCAGCCTGTCAGAGTGTGGTGAGCGTTTCGAATGAGCCGTGATCGCCATTGAAACATAAGGCTTTCAGGCAGTAGCTGTTGGCCTGAATGGCCTTTTCTGAAGAGTGATATGACAGTGTTGCGTGCCGGTTTGACAGATGGAGGACTTCCGAGTCCATCCCGATGGGCAGGTGAAGCCTTCTAATTGGGACGGCAGCAGAGAGGCAGCGTCTGTAGACCTCCAGAGGCCCTGTCACACCATGGCTGAGTGCTGATGGTACGGCAGATCATTGCAGGACGGTGCAACGAGGGCTTTCAAAGCGTTGCTTGTTACATTGAGTGCAATACTCGCCGATGCACCATTTTAGCGCCTCAGGCTCGAAAAACCTCAATGAAATGATATGACATTTTTTTTTTTTTTTAATTGGGGGCAATTTGTCTATATTGAGGCTGTGATGTGTTTCTAATTTAGTTTTTTTTTTTCTCTCTTTTCTTTGCTATGTGCTGCTGGGCTCTGTCATCATCCACCAACTGGTCAATTAGGTGAGTAAGCCTTCCTGGATACTACACTTACAGTTCACAATTGCACTCATGTCCAAAACAACAGAATAATCTAATTGAAACAAAAAGTTAAAAAATAATTTAAAAGTGTAATAACATTGTAATGACATTTAAAATTGAAAAAAATGTGTCAATTATAATGAAATGCAATGTGGGAAGGACTCACAAAGTCCATTACTACAGTGTGTACACTAACATAATTGATAATATCTTTCTACAACTGACATTCAAATATGTATCTGTCAAATTGATGGATATATAGTGGGCGCGAGCAACCACAGAGGATATATATATATATATATATATATATATATATATATATATATATAATGTGATTCTTTTGAATATATTGCAATATAACTGGTGATGTGCTGTAGGCATGTAGAAGGCATAAAGTGGGGTCAATCAGTCAAACATGTAAAGCCTGATGCTTTGATTGCCAAAGGCAGGCTGTGGGCAATATAATTGCTTGATGAAACACAACAGCTAAGTAAAAAAATCCCTCATAATCACACCTAATGCCCCACCACCCGCCCCATCTCCGATCCCCAATTGGTGCAGGGGTTATTGGATCAGAGGAGCATACCCCAAGAAACAATGCATAGATTCATGCATTACTGCCGTCGCCACCTCTTTCCCATGCGTATTACCCCAGCATATCAGCAGAGGTCAAACTATCACCTCTCGCCTCACCTGTTATACTTCCTCCAATAAAGCTTGGTGTGGACAGTTCTTAACAACTCCCCCATGGTCGCCCCCTCCGCTCTCCCAACCTCCTGCGGGTGCTCGCTATGTTTTTCGTCGTTGTTCACCGTGATGTATTGGCCTAATAATCAGTGCCACCAAACCAACCTAGAATATATTGTGAGACAGTTGCTGGCGCCTTGGGAGAGTCTGTTTTATAGCGGTGAGTACATCACATATTATTGAAAGAGTAGACAACATGTACCTTGAGGCTTGTTAGTTTGCGATAGACATCGGGAGGATTTATAAATCTGTTGGCACGATACCTTCAAGCCCTAAGAGCATTTTCACATTATTTTGCAATACTATATCGAGACCTAATCCTAAATAAGAATGTCCAATCTATCCATGATATAATCACCACATGTAAAGAAAACTGCACATGATATTTTCCTGTGAACTGAGTAAAAAAAAAAAAAATGCTTGTGGAATTGCCTTGTGTGTGTGTGTCACCACCAACACTGGCACAGATTTCTGATTATGCGGCGAGAACAGAGCAACATATTGGCCTTTTACTGCATTGAGGATTTGGCTCATAGAGTCGGTTTGATGAATGCCTTGACACATCTGTGACCATTATTTTAGAACACTCCAGGAAAATCAATACTGTTTGCTCCGGCTGCCCGAGGCAATGATATCCATGAATGCTTTATTTACCTCTTTATGCGTGAAGATTTGAAGCACTAGTCAGTGTTGACTAATGAATGAATCGCCCTGCCAAGCGCTCCGGCTAAGGCCGGCGAGTGAGTGTCTAATCGCCTCCAAATGTCACTCCGGCTGCCTGCCATTCATATTCCGCTCGCCCTCCGCCTCATCAATAATAGGTAAGGAGGGAGCTCAGCGGAGACGCAGCGGGGAGAATCGGTGTCCCTGTGCCCCCTGTAAGGGCCCGCGGAGGCCCGGAGGCGAAGATGGTCACCGGGCTCCTTCTCCTGTTCTCCAAGTTAATGAGGCAGATGTCAGTTAGGCCAAAAGGAGCTCCTCCTCGGTGCATTGAGTTTAGAACCAAATCAGGGCCCACCTCTATAATTGGCACCTGATGTGCCGGATGAGCTCGGTAGGCTGACATTCATTACACTTAATAATGCACTCTAGGCTCCACGCGCTGCTCTCTAACCAGCTGTCTGCTTCACAACCTTAATGCCATTAGGCTTCAAAGTGGGGGTGTCAGGTTTTTTCCTCTTGCCGACACAAGTCCTTGCTCTGAGCGTTTGTCCGCCAAACCCCGTCCAGCCATCAAGACAAAAGGTGTCACTTTCCCCTGAAGAGTGATACCCCCTCCCTCCCGCAGCCTGGCTACAAGCAGCATTTTCAAGAAGAATGTATGATTATGGCCGAGTGTCATGAGGAGCAGCATCAAGACAGCCTTATCTGGCAGCGGCACAGCTGTCATCAGGTGCTCCCTCACTAGCCGGGCAGCGCAGGGCTCCCCCGCTGCCAATCAAGGCCCCGTGGAGCGGCGTTCCCCTGCCAGGACGCTGTCACACACGCACAGCCGAAGCTCGGACGACTCGGCTGGCACAGCGGCCCGGCTCTGTCCGCTCCAATCAGGCTTGAGTTCTCCGGTATTGCTGTGTGTGCAGGAAGCATGTCTGGGGAGAGCAAAGCTCCTTCAGTTCAAGGATCACAGGCCCTGCTCTCACTGGGGGGAAGAGGAAAAAAAAAAGAAAAATAAAACGTCTCCGATTCTGCCCCTTCTACACTTTCTTGGCAGGGCACAGGGAGGATATTGTGACTTTTAGTTTTACTTTTTTTTCCTACTAACTTCTGTATTCATGAAACATTTTGCACCAGGGCTGAGCTGTGTTTATATTGATCAATATCGATAATTATTGGTGATTTTCTTTTAAATATTTGGGGGGCATATATCGTTCCTATGATCTCTACTGTTATCAAATAAAGGCAAAAAAGTAAAAAAAAAATATTTCATATCAGTCAATAAGGTTATTGATCATTTTTAATCATCTATTTTTAATAACCAGGAGAAATAAAGTGGCTATCACTTTATTGATTTGGCATTTGTCTGTTAATTGACTGGCTGTTTGATTCAATGATTTGCTCCATTATCAAAGGAAATATGTTTATAAACCAAGGAGGAAGCACCTTTGTTTTTTTTGTTTTTTTATACAAACAATTAGTGAACATTTTCCGTATTGTATTGGTAATGTGGATATTATTGGTATACACTACCATTCAAAAGTTTAGGGTCACTTAGAAATTTCCTTATTTTTGAAAGAAAAGCACTGTTTTTTTTTCATTCATTTTTTTTCATTGAAGTTAATATTAGTTTAATTGTAGTCATTATTAGTTATTATTTATCAGAAATACACACTTGCTAATGTGGTAAATGACTATTCTAACTGCAAAATCAGTTTTTGGTGCAATATCCACATAGCTGTATAGAGGCCCATTTCCAGCAACTATCACTCCAGTGTTCTAATTTCCTCATTGCATCAGGAGGCTGATGTAATACAATGTTCCATTTTACAACTCATGGTGGTAAATAAAAGTGTGAATTTTCATGATAAACACTAAATTGTCTGGGTGACCCCAAACTTTTGAACGGTCATATACTCGGTCATATATATACTATATGATTGATTGATTGATACACCCTGTTGAGAAAGGGCAATAACCATGTCCTCTTAGTCCTTTATGACCCTGCAAAATAAATGCAGCGAGAGAAGCGGGGACTTGCAGCGGAGATAAAGGGCCGCAACACAATCAATCTTGCCGGCTCCAGCGTCTGCGATGTATTATACATCAATGGAATACAAGTGAATAAACTGCAAACAAGTATTCACTGCAAAAACATAAATAAATGTTGGAAATGAACATTTGTTAAACAGAGAGCAGACATATGAGACGTCCACAGCGGTAACGTCAGACTTCGGTCCCAGAAGCGAGAAACAACCTGTGTCTTTGTACCCATTTGTCTGGAGGCAGCATGAGGACGCTCTGCAGCTGCACGGGCTCAAACTTTTGACTGTGTAGCGAGCCTGACTAGATACCGATTCACTGTTATCAGGAGCACTCGCCTTCACTGTGTGTATAAACACTGCCGCTGTCAGATTTTTACTTTTGTAAAACTGAATTGCCTCTTCGGGAGCCACTTCAACTTTGAGCAGAAGTCAATCAGATGGACTAGGGCTGGACACTTTCAAAAATAAATAAATATATAAATAAAAAGATGGTTTATATTGATCAAAATTGATATCAATTGATTGATATTATGCTTAATGAATCACTTTTGTAGGGGTTGGTGATATACTTAGAACATAAATTGGTACAGAATATTTCATATCAGTTGATAACGACTGTTGATCGTTTTTAGTTGAATGGCTGAATGTAACCACTTTATATTAGACTTGATTTGGCCTTTGTTAAATAACTGCCTGTTTGATTTACTTGATTTTGATTGATCCATTGATCAAGGGATATATGATGTTTAGGAGCCAAGGAGAGTATCATTTTTTTTTTTTTTAATACAAACCTTCAGTGAAAATTTCAATATTATTTTCAACTATTTTTGTATTTATAATGTGGATATTGATGATATACATTATCAGTTCATTCCCTATGGTAGTTCATCACTAGGGATGTAATCGCCCTCCAACTCCCTTTGTTTTTTTGTTTGTTGAAAATACTGTTTGTGTCTGATCTCGGCTGTGCTCTCTGTGTGATCTGTGCTGCGCAGTCATTGAGCCATGAAGATTTGCCCTGTTGCTATTCAAATCTCTCTCTTCTTTTTTTTTTTTCTTTTTTAATGCAGTATTTAAATTAGATGTTTTGGTCCACTTGACAGCCCTAATGAGCAGCAGGGATGGCATAAGGGAAAGATTTACAAAACAGGTGTTTGACTATGTGTGTGTGTGTCTGTGTGTATGTGTGTGTGTTGTGGATAACCATATTCATGCTACACAAGTTAAGCATACTTGTAACAGGGCAGAGTCTAACTGAAAAGCCACCGCCACAGTACAGTAACCTGCAGCTTCTATCTATCACAGGTAGTCAGGTAGAAAGTCAATTTTTTTCTATTTTATTATCTTTCCTATTTATTTTGAACATGTAAAACCACAGTAAAACAACAAAAAATGATAGCAATAGTAATGAAGATAAAATAGTTACAATTTTAAGAACACTATAAAAACACTAGCACTAGATAGTGCTAGTGTTTTTATAGTGTTCTGGTGTAACACTAGCAACAACAGTAGCACTAGCTAGAACAACAGTCAAAAGAACAACACTAGCACTAGCTAGTGCTACTGGTGTAACGCTAACAACAACAGTAGCACTAGCTACAACAACAGTCAAAAGGAAAACACTAACACTAGCTAGTGCTAATGGTGTAACACTAGCAACAACACTATTATTAGCAACAACATTTTGTGAATATAATGTGTTTGTACCCGTTTTTTGAAGTGAATCATGCTTGGACTTTGTTTTAGTGCAGTGTTCCGAACTTTTACCCCAGCAACTGATAAAAATAATCTTTTTTTCTAGTTGTATATATTTGTTGAGTTTTAAAGTTTAATTTTACCCTTAAAATGTATTGTTTGTTCACAAGTCCAGCATATATAATAAGATAATGAGCATTTAGCATTCATTTGAACTTGTGTTTTTGAGGCAAATGTCCAGTATTTGCTCCTCTTTAAGCTTTGTTTCCGTCAACTCTCAAAATATACGGCGCATTAACTCGTCCCCCATGTTCGGCAGGTAGTTGCTAACTCTGTAGAATGTGTACAGCATGATTCAGAGCCCAAAACAGGTGCCTGCTGCCTCTGGAAATGAGTTTGTTTGGAGAGGGGAAGTTGTGGGCCATAAAACCCCAAAACAATACACCGAATGCTGTTCGAAGGTGTCATAAAGCTTTGGGTATCTGCAGATTTGGGTAATAATTTTTTGTGGGTCAGTCACTAACATACACAGTTTTGTCTTATCAAAACCATGGATCATATTTGTGGGAACAACCGTAATAATCATTTGTTTAAATTCAGACTCAGTGGATTTTCTTGTTTGACTTATGAACAGTGTTGGGAGTAACACGTTACAAAACTAACTAATTACTGTAATGCATTACTTTTTGCTGTAACCCAGTAGTGTAAGGCATTACAGGAAAAAAAATCTGTAATATTTACTTGGTACAATTTCAGTAACGCATGTTACAATGCAAAGTTTTTAACCTGGATTGTAGAGGTGGGTTTTGTGTTTTTTGCTGAAATCACAGCGAGATCAGTAGCAGTTAAAATCCGCGCAAACACAGCCACACAGACCGTCCGGATAGAGATGACAGAAACGGCACCAGATTCAACCATGGATGTATAATATAGTCACCCCAAAACTCAACCGTCTTAGTGATGGACGCTTTTAGCGACTTCTTCTGATGCGCACCTCTCTCTCTCTCTTTTTCTCTCTCTCTCACACACACTAACACTATATGACCCTATGCTGCCTCTGTTCGTATATTTGGTAGTGAGTCTGTTATTATGTTCTGTATAACAGTTTTTAGCCTGGTCAGTGATTGGGTTGTATTACCTTCCAGGGCCATAGGCCAAAGCACTATGTTTTTTGTTTTTTTTTTTTCCCTCAGGCCAGTGTTATTTTGGTCTGTCTTGCAATAATATTTTCATTTTTGTTACAAATCTGAAATGATTGGAGTTGAATCATATGTTAAAGGCATATGCTAATTTTGTATCCTGTTATTTCTTTAGACATTGCAATACAGTTCAATTAATGCTAATACTGTATATGATAAATTATATTGGGCAATAGTTATGTACAGATTATCCATCCATCCATCCATCCACCCATCCACCCATCCATCCATCCATTCATCCATCCATCCATCCATCCATCCATCCATCCATCCATCCATCCATCACATAAGGGATAGTAACATCTTACCCTGTGTATTGAAGCATCTTTTGTCTGATCTATCTTGGTTTGTTGAATTCCATTGCTATGTAGTACTGACCTGGGTTTCATGACTGAAGCTTGCTATGCTGATCCTAATTTGTTGTTATTGTTATGTAATCAACCAGCTTACTTGGTTCTCAGTGCACTTCTGACTGTCCTGGTTGGGGGGATCCTTCTTTGAATTGCCCTCCTGAGGTTTCTTCCACAGTTTTTTCCTGTTAAAAGTTTTTTTCTGTGGGAGTTTTTCCCTCATCTTCACTGAAGGTTTAGGTCAGAGAGTTCTGAGCTGCTGGGCCTATGAAGCCCTTTGAGACATGGGAATGTGATACTTGGCTGAACAAATAAAGTTTGATTGATTGAAATAAATTATTTTGAAATAACAGTAACAAGTAATGAGTAATGCATTACAGTTTTTGAGTAACTTGCCCAACACTACTTATGAAGGCTTGTCACTGATACCGTAATGTTGAATCCATTCCTAAACGAGACAATCAGAGGGAAATTACCAAGGATGTAATGGTTTAATTCAGCATCATGACTTTTGGCTAACAACAGAGACGAGTGAATGCAGACCATAATCATCCTCATTTTTTGGATTGTGACAATAGTATACAATCACACAGTGGCACTTTTTTTTGTTCGATCATCAACAAGCATTTTGGTTTATTGCACGGACAAAACCTGACAGATGGATTTTATTGATTTAATCATCGCCAATTTATTTCAATCTGGGCTATTCAGAGGGGAAAATTGCCTCACACATTACAGTGACGTGTAATGCGTTTATTCATTAGTGAGGGACGGCGCTGTAATAGCAGCGTCTTGTGGCAGCGGGATCATCGAGAGAAAGGAACGGGACGCGTCTTTTTTTTTGTCTCTTCGTATTGAACCGCGCAATAAAGGCTGTCGGTGCATCCCGGGCAAAGTGGAGCAACTGAGACAAAGGAGAGATGAGAGCCGTAGATAATGACTAGTGTTGTTTTATTCATCGGCGAGGATGAATGCTGACCAGTGTTTGTTTGTGTTGAACTCATTGTGTTTGCAGTCAGAACTGCGAATCTGTGAGTGTGTAATTAATTCCCTTCTGACCGCCAGCCAGCGCTGGCTTCCGACGTACAGAGAGGGAAAAAAAATCTGGTCCGTGCTGTCAACACTGCGCTGGACACAACAGTTGTTTAGGTGACTCCCTCACCCCCTTGGAAAACAAGACCAGATGGAAGTGCAATTTTTCAGAATTTATAGCTAAAATATGCATTTTTTTTTTTAACACATGAGGAAATAAGTGACGCTTCTCTGCGTTACTAAACAAATATGATTACAGATACGCACACTTCAGTTTTTCTATTGATAATCAGTTTCTCTCTTAGAAGTCAAGTACATTTCCACATCACTGAATGTCGCAATTCAGCTGTTTGATAAATGAAAGGAACCTTGATGTTTATAGTTCTGAAAAAAAAATAGTAAGAGACCACTGAAAAATTATGTTTTTTTCTGGTTTTACTACTTATAGGCATGTGTTTGGACAAAAGGACCATTTTTTTTTTGTCTAAATTCCAAATAAAAGTATTATTGTTTAGAGCATTTATTTGCAGAAAATGACAAATGGTCAAAATAACAATGGACAACTTTATTCCACTCCCTGGTACCTCTTTAGGTTGAATGAGGTATGCATGTGTTGGAATAAAGCAGATGCTGGAGTGGAATGGCTGGAATACATGTAAAAATCCTGATTTCAGAAAAAAAAAGTACAGTGGTCTCTAATTCTCTTATTTTTTATTTATTTATTTATTTTCCAGAGCTGTAGAACCAGTATCTAAGTTTATATAGGACAGTTTGCAACTAGAGCCAGAGGGTGATTTTTGACTTAAAATACATTGAATTGGGTAGAAACGTAAACCTGTGTTTAAATATGTATTATTAGGTGGAAACTGTAATTAAGAACAATAGGGAAACATGTTTTGACAGTACTTCATGGTCTGAGTTATATAAATCTTTAAATCCCTTGAAACTGGTTATTTAACACTGTTCAGTTTCAATTAACTGTTAAAGCCACTCAACTGTTGCTTCCCACGTCAGTGGGCGGATTCTATGGGTTTTGGTATATTTTAATCACACTGGTCTTTAGAAGACACAAATCAACTTTTAAGTTGTTCTGATAAGTTCTCTAACAAATGGTGACTGCAATAGGAAAAATGGTAAGTGCCATTTCAAAAGGGCTGACTTCCTGTTGGACCAAGAGTATTTTATCGGCCACATACAGCACAACTTTATCTCAAGTGGGCTGGACCAGTATAAATAAATGAATAAGTAACACCTACAAATTTCTCCCCTTTTTTTATGTATAGAAATACATTGTGTTTACAATATTAATTAGCCTTCAATTTGCAAAACAGGAGAGATGACATGAAGCAGGTGAAATTAACTCTTGCCTCATGAAAACTCTAAATATTTTATTCCTTGAGCACCGAAAGATTCTCACTGACTTAAAATTTCTGTAAAGAAAAATAGAAATTGATTATTTTTGGCACATTTTGTACAGTCATCCAGTGGGCTGGATTGGACCCTTTCGCTGGCCGGTTCTGGCCCCTAGGCTACATGGTTGACATCCCTGATCTATGGGAAAGTTAAAGACTTGGGAATGGATTTCAAAAAATGTTGTTTGGCACCATCCGTCAAATAAGCCACAGCCATTTTCAAGACCCATATATGTATTGCACGACAAGCCTGATGTGTGTGCAAAGTTTTGAAAGTTTCATATGTTATGTGATATGTGATAATAATGATGATAATTAAAAAATAAATAACAATTACAATAGGGCTTCGTACCACTCTGTGCATAAAAATGTATCTTAATTGTAACTACCTTTGTTGTGCCCAGGTCACCTTGTTTCACTTAAGTGATTCCAAAATTCTTAGGTCTGTCAAAGGTCCACTCGTAAGTTGTGGGGCTTTAACCGTCCAGTCTACCACAATGGTGATTCACATGAGGGGAATGAAGGAATAAGTGGTCCCCTTCTCTGCAGGAGCCATCTCTTTATCAAGTCGAATCCAAATCTAAAATCTTAAGGGTTTTCCATGGAATCTCGAAACCAAGCCTGTATAAAAATACAGCTTTTACTAGAACGAGTCATGAAATGTCACTTTCCTATGGTAATAATGGATATCACATTCAATTTCTCACAATACTGCTATAACACAATAGCGATTAAAGTCACTCAATTTTAACTTCACAGCGTATATTTGTATGGGATATTTTATCCCTAGCTTCACAGATCATTTGCTTCTGTCTAAATCATGAACTGAATAGCAGCACACATCTTTCATACCTCAGATATTCAAGGTTATATTTTAAATGCACATATTCAGCAATCTTCTCAAACACATTAAGTCTAATATTAAGGCTGGCACTGGGTGTCAGGAAAGGCCACTGTGCATGTGCATAATATCACATGAACAAAAGTAGCAAGTTATTGAATCCATCAATGAAAAGAACTGAGCTACAACTCATATTGTGTATTTTCTCTCATTGTAAACAATGCAGAACTTTAACACTCTACAGTTAATATAATATCACATATCAACAAGAAAAACACTCACTTTCTATATCGCTGTGTTAGTATTATTCAGTAGCACTTGGTTTAGTTGAACTGCTTCTCTTTATCCAGTCGATCGGCTTGACTTGAATGGGTGGGGCTTATTTCTGTCCTCCAATTATAAGTCTGCATTAGGCAAACAGATGATAACTTGTTTGAGTAAATAGAAAATAATATTAGAAATAATATAATAATATATAAGAGCCCAATGATCTCTTGGGTTACAGTTCCATTTATTATTTGTTTCGTGTGTTTATGACTTATGAACATTTGACACTCTTTGACACACTAACAGTTCCTGAAATTACTTTTTCCAACAGGTGGAAAAACAGTTTTACAGGGTAAAAACAAGAAAAAAAAGCTTTGACAGGATATTTCTGTGTAAATTTTGGCAGGTAAGAAATTATTAACTATTTTCCAGAATTAACAAGATCTTTTTTAAGTCTTGACACATTTGCCAAAACATTTTTTCCCACCTGTTTTCACAGATGAAAATAAAAAAAATAAAAATAAAATTCTCTTCTTAAGAAAGAAAGAAATTGAGAAATAGAAATAATTTAAACTAGATTTTAAAAAGGATCACCAGAATATTTTTGTCTCTCTCACTTGCCTCTCTGTTCAGTTCTGACTTCACTCAAAACTCGACCATTTACAGTGGTTCCGGTTTTTAAGATTTGAAATCTCCAAATCTACCGCACATATCATATCCATTTAGGAGTGAACAACCTTCACATGAAAGAAAAGACAGAGAGAAACAACCTCGCAGTTTGAGATCGGCTCTGGGCTTGATGTCAATAAAATATGATGCATACCTGTTCACATCCCCCTACTGTTTTGACCAGCCCAACAAAGAATATTTTGGATGGGGTGAGTCATGAATTGCAATGTTTTTTTCTTCTTATTCATACCTATCCATTACAAATGTGTCTTCCTTCTTGTTCAGCACTTCATCCATTGTAATGAACACAATGTTTTATATTCATAGATTCTGGATTCTTCCATTCGGGAAGATTAGATGTAAAAATAAAATTATATATATATATATATATATATATATATATATATATATATATATATATATATATATATATATATATATATATATATATATATATATATTTAATGGGGTAGCTGTTTTTGGTGTTTAAAGCATCTCAGACATAAATTAGTATTTATATCAGGGTGTTTTTTTTACATCTTAAAACACATCTGGAAGGTATCTTTAACTTCTGGGGTCTGTTCTTAGCCACATTAGTGGTTAGTGGTGGGGCTGTAGGTATGGTTGTGCTGCAGTTTTGCTCCATACTGCTATATCCCAACAATTCTAATTAGATGTATTGCCAACATTTAGGGTTTTGAATAGATCCCTGTGACATTTTTGGTTTGCAGTGTTTGGGTGGATTGGAATTTAGTGCAGACATTGAAGATCCTCAGTGGTCTCATTGTTATATCTTTAATAAACCCTTTTGTATTTCTTTTTCAATGTTTGAATATTGTGTTTTTCTGACAAAATAAACTGAATAGCTAATGGCATTCTCATCAGCTTCAGTTATGTTCTCTGTTTAAATACAGTTAGCCTGTTAGTAAATGTTAGCTTGCTGTGGTAAACCTGTGAAACATCAGCATATTATCGTGCTAAATGTTAGCATTTAGCCGCACAGACTGTATTGGTGCTACAGGTTGGACTAGTTGGTTTTGGATCATAAATTATATGGTTCAATTATATATTATTATTTAATTATATATTGTATAGTTAAACTGGGAATATGATGAAAGGGCCCCTTTAAGAACATGAATCATGAATTGATTTGTGTTCCAGTATTATTCATTATTCGGGTACATTTGCACATAACATATACTCAACCAATCAAGTATAATTGTAATGTCCCATCCACTTTAGAAGCCAGGTTGAGCTTGCACCTGTGCACTCATCCACATTTGAAACAGATTGCAGACAGAAGGTTTAATTAAATTCATTGATTTAAGGAACTGCACATCATTTAGAACTAAGAAACTGTGAATGCTGGGTGTTGAATTGCCGATGGTGAACAGAATTGCCATTGTTGAAAGGCTAACGCTAAGCTCGATTTGAATGAAGGAACAACGAAGGAGCATGGTTGAGTTAAAGGAGTATGAATGAGTTGAAAAGGTGGAGAAGGTCTGAATTAGAATGAGGTGTTAAAGTTGAACTACGAACTTAAAGACAATTCCCAAGGAAATTGTAAGAGTGGGTCTGCCCCATGCCGGTTTGGACGCGGGGGTGTGGCCTCTATGCCATGGACATGATCTGTAGGTCGCCTTAATCACTCCTATCAAGTTTAGTAGATCTAGGACATTCAGAATCAAGGTTATAGAAACATGAAAAATGAATAAGTTAACATTGGAGTCAATGGAGCACATATCCTGACATCTCCTTGCTCTCAAGTGATTTATTAATGTTAAAATTCAATGAAAGAGACACTGGAGAAAAGAGGACACTTTTTCCTACATTTTGGTGTATAAATGATGGCAGTGGAGCGGAAGCTGTGGGACTGAGATGATAATGTGTTGAAATTTTTCTTTCATTATCTCTGAAAGCCACTAACCTCTGGCCTTGAAATGTCATCTTTTTTTTAAAAACCTAAACTACAATTGTGAATGAAAATTATAAATAATATAAAAATTAATGTGAGAAAGTCAAATGTGTTGTAAGCCATTGAAAGTTTGAGTGATTTTTTTACATGACTTACGACTTAACAGGAAGAACTTGAAGATGATGGAAAACCTTTACGATGAGAGGGTTTGAGCACTCCTCTTGTTAATTTCCATTATAACACAAGCTACGAACAAAGTAATATATTTTGAAAAGTTTGAACGGGATTTGAAAGTTGAATTAAAAAGATTTTGAGTATTTTTAGAGTTTAAATGGAGTCTGTTATATTTCAGAAGGGTTGAATGGTGGTAATAAGAAAAGTAATAGCTGCAATGTCCTCATGCAGCTGAATCTTTCTACGTATGAATAGAATTTGTAGTTTAAGAAGAGAAGATCTGCTCAAAAATTGGTCTGAATAATAAGAGGAAGCGGAACAATGGTAGAAAGCGTTTGTGTCCTGGAAGCTTTTCTTTCTTCATACTTTACATTGCTTTTTTCCCACAACAACAGCAAAAATAGCTGAAACTAATTCATAATAACCAATATAAAAAAATAACAAATAACCAAATGGTGTCCTATTTCCAACCATGGCAACATACTAAAATTCAACAGATGTCATCCAGAAAACTGTTCCTGTTTTCAACCGATTTCTCTGGTTCAACTTCCCACAACATCAGTAAATTCTGGCTCAAAGATCCCATATTATACTCATTTAAGTCAATTTCACAGCTCTGTCTGACCTCTATTAACAATGTTTTATTTATTTATTATCCCAAAGATGATCCGTGTCATAAATTACAGCAGTCTAAAACTCACTAAATTGCTCTTTTCTGAGAACAGGCTGTTTCTATGCCTGTACCTTTAATGCAAATGTGCTCCATTGGTCAACGTCCTCCGTGCCTGCTGCTACATGCCCCCATCAGGTAGAGGATGTTGCTATTTATAGCATTACGGATTATTACTGTTAGTGTTAATGGCTAGCCGAGATGTGGTCGTTCCATACCAGTTCAACCCAGAGTCGAATTCAGAAAGAGAGGCTCGGGTTCCTGAAGAAATGCAGCTGCAGCAGGATGTTTCACTATGGTACGTGTGTCTGAATGTTAGTTTGTTGTGTTATAAAAAACAAAAGTCCAGCACAGACAGAAAAAACACCTTTTTTTCATTCATTACCATAATGGAGCATGTATGTTTGGAGCTCATCGATATCAAATAGCAAGGAAGTAAGAGTAATCTCATTACTTTTTTCAGTAATGAGTAGTGTAGCATTACTCAACCATGACTTGCGGCTGAGTGTAATAGTCCATCGCCTGACGCAGACAGGACATGTCTGTCAACTGTCCAGTCTGTCCCGGCATCTTATGACAGACTCCCCAGTAGTGGCAGGTGGCTATGGGATGCCAATATATTTCTACAGACATTATAAATACGTTTGTTATATCTTTGCCTTCTGTTTATTGTACAGGAGTTCCTGTAGAAAGTGTAAGACTATACCCACAGAGGAAGGAAATTTATGCTATACTGAGATATCACAGGTAGCAATGTCAAATTACTAAATATATTATATAATATTTTTGTCTGTATTCTTCTGCTTTCATACTAATAAATAACACTCTAAATATTAAAAACACAAGGCCAGAATTACAGGATATCAAAACATTGATTGTATATATACACACAGTGATGGATTGTGCATGATCATAGGTGGGATTCTTCCCCTTTGGAGCTGCCATTGAAGAGCTGCCCTCAAGGGGATCATCCTCCTGCTCATCTTCAAGGTCCAGACGAGGCCTTAGAGTGTGTCTTCACTGGTGTTGAAGAGGGAAAAAAGTGGTGTGCAGCAGTGGTCTGTACTGGCATCCATGCAGGACAAAGAAATATAATTTCTCTAAATACGTCTGCATAACCTTCATCAAATTGTTTTGTCGGGAGGATTTTTTTTATCATACAATGTAAAATAGGTTTGTGGGTACCTTTGCTTCTATAGTTGGATTGAAGAGTCTTGAGGGAGAGCTGTGTTTGTGCTGGTTCTGTCTGGTATGCCACATCCCTTTATTGGTGGCTAAGTGGTTGCAATTGATGTGCTGGCCTGTATTTGAGACATAATATAAAATACAATAAAGCAAAACAACTCTAAAGCTTAAGCTAACAATGACACAAGGATCTGTGTGTTACAGACATACAAGCTCTGGAGTAGTGAGAAAAGTAGCGTCATTCAATTTAAAACTCTCTTTATTCACTTCTACTACTGTAAAATACCAAATAATAGTTGAGGTGTTTTTTTTTTGTTTCAGTCACTGAACATATCATGTGATTATTTGAAACCAGATGGCAGTTTGGGACAAAAGAAAAAAAAAAAAAGGCGACCGTATTCAGACCCCATTTGTTTGTGTGACTGCGTTTTGGAGCTGAGTCTCAGCAGCCTGTTACAACACTGTTTTACAAGTGGGTGGGCTGTAGAGACGATGCGGGACCCTATTGCCTTTCACATTCAAGGAGTTGGTAGGATCAGGGAGGACCAGTTTATATATGTAAAGACAAGAAAAAAACATGTTTTTCGAATATGGAACCTTTAAACTGGATTCACTGTATATCTTACAGATGGCAAAGCATTTGCACATTTACGAGTCCCTCTCCATTACTGCCTATATCATGTTCAACATAACGTCTGTCTTCTGTGGGTTTTAACCTTGTCATCAGAATATGACAAACAAGTGTTGTCTGACTTTTCATCAGCTCGGCTGTTGCTGTCCTGTATCAGAGAAGACAGGAGATTAATTGCCTTTTCTTCTCCTTCTCTAACATGGCTGCTTTACTGCAAAGACTTTCGCTGTATGAATGGACTGTGTGTGTAACCAGTGACATTTTAGACATGTAGAACAATACGGCACATTAATTAGATCCTGACCAATCATGTCATTATGTCCGGAGAATTAAATACTAAAGTAAATTGGCTGCTGCCTCATGTGTAAATGTGCAGTCCACTGAACTACACATACAATAATACTCCAGATTTTAGTTGCTTGTGTATTTTTCTTAACACATGGTGGTAACTTGTCCTCACCTGTCCTCAAATTACCACTGTGCTTTTATTTTACGCCTGCAATAAACTCATTCCTGCAAGAATAGGTGCAACTACTGCGTTCTGGTTCTACAATTGTTTTAGGGTCAAAATTGGGCTATTGTTTTTTTTTTTTTCCCCAAAAAAATTTGGTGAAAGATCCCAACATGTCTTTAATCCTAAATGACCAAGAAACCGTCTGCCTTTGCTACAGAGGGAAAGCAATCATCATTTCCATACCGACGACAGGTGATGATTCTTAGAAAATGTAAATGTCAGCTCTTGTTGTAGGTTTTTCCAATCATCTTTCTGCAGAAGTGTCAAGTATCATAGAAGTAGACATATACCATTCTGCACCTGCACATGACACAAATCACACCACACTCCCTATTTCCAACATTGTTTCCACTTATATAAGTATTTTAAGGGGTGATAAACCCCATACTTTTACACTTTCACTTGAATTAAAAAGCTTGAGTTGGGGGTTATGATTTAAGAAGACATTTCAAATTACAACATCCTACAACCAAAAATGACCAAATGGTCAATAGTAAAAAAAAAAAAAAAAAAAAAAAAAACACTAACAAGTAAGTAAGATTTTGATGAACTGTTTTCGATTTCATGAAAATGGAAATCTCATGTTACTACCAGTTTGTGTTTTAATTTATTTTTTTTTTATGTTTGATCTAAGGTCGCAGGTTCAGGACCTCCTTGGTCCTGGGTCTGGGACCTTTCTGTGTGGAGTTTGCATGTTCTCCCCGTGTCTGCATGGGTTTTCACCGGGTACTCCAGCTTCCTCCCACAGTCCAAAAACATGCTGAGGTTAATTGGCAACTCTAAATTGCCCGTAGGTGTGAGTGTGTGAGTGAATGGTGTGTGTGCCCCACGATTGGCTGGCGACCATCTGGGGTGTATCCCTGCCTCTCGCCGTAACACGCTGGGATAGGCTCCAGCAGACCCCTGCGACCCTAATGAGGAATAAGCAGGTATAGAAAATGACTGACTGACTGTTTGATCTATTTCAAGATGAATGAAGATCAAATCAAATCTATTCTTCTACCTGAGCAATGAATGTGGATATTATTGACACCTCCTTCTTCCAGTAGGGACAGTTCACAGGAACCACATTTAACATTCCAGCAGTAACAACTGAGCTATGCTTGCAATAAAAAACATAATCCCCCTGTGGTATGTGATAGTAATAAAGACGTCAAACGGATCAGTTACTAAAAAAAAAAAAAACAACCTTTGACCCATTATCGATGCCTATCTAAAAATCTCCCAACAAAATAAAATGCCCCCTGTAAAGTCAGCATATGTGAGAAGACCAACGTTCATTTCCTGTTCCCGGCGAAGCGTTTAGGTTCTCTGTGTTTTTTAACAGTGAGGCTGCACAGGCCCGAGCAGATGAAACAGCCGTGGCCTCTGTGTACTTTTGCCCTGTGTAAAACTTGGCAATGAGCAGCACTTTCAAGTCTGCCCCCGAATGTGGGTCACACAGTGCTCCGCTTGTGGTCTCTGTGGTCTTGCGCTGCATAAATAACAGCACATCAGTAGCTACTTCAAACAAGCTCCACAGGGCTGAGACAAGACTGGCTGTGCCAAATGCTGGTGTAGACTTTCTTGTTTCTCCAACTCCATCCACCAAAGGCTTGTTTTTTGGATGCTTGCAGTGTTCCTAAGTCTTGGTTTCCTAACTCCGTCTGGGTGAGATATAGAAAACTAATATCCAACCTTTTAAATGTCAGAGGAGAAGATACCTCTCTAATTGCACCTATGTCAACTCTTAATACATATTTTCAGACTATATATATATAAAATAAAAAAGGGTGACACAGTGGAACAGGGGTTCGCGCTCTTGCCTCACAGCAAGAAGGTCGCAGGTTCAAGACCTCCTTGGGTCCTGGGTCTGGGACCTTTCTGTGTGAAGTTTGCATGGGTTTTCACAGGGTACACCGGCTTCCTCCCACAGTCCAAAAACATGCTTAGGTTAGGTGTGAATGGTGTGTGTGCCCCACGATTGGCTGGCGACCATCTGGGGTGTAACCCTGCCTCTCACCATAATGCGCTGGGATAGGCTCCAGCAGACCCCTGTGACCCTAATGAGGAATAAGAAGATGGTATAGAAGGTGAGATGAGATAAAATAAAAAAAAAAAATCTATGATACTATATAGCCTCTATAGCCTATATAGATCTCTACAGCCTTTCAGCCCCTTCTCTATGAAAGATAATAAGGTCGCCAGTGGAGATGTAATAAGTGGGTTCCTCAACTGTCTCTTGTTAAGTGTGGAATGTGGAATGGAGTACTGCTATATATATATATATATATATATATATATATATATATATATATATATATATATATATTTCCTTTTTTTATTTAAAGGTTTGAAGGCCTGTCTTGAGAACATCTTTGTCTGTCATGATAAAACTCATTTTCTACCTAAATTGATTTAAAAGATGGATTTTTTTCAACAGCGTTTGTTCACCACCTCACGGCTGCCACTCTTCATGACATTAAGTAGTGAGCTGACCTGGCATGAAGGTCAACTTAGACAACTTCAAGACGGGGTGATTCACAGAGGGAGTTCAGGTACAGAAGCTTTGAAGCACTTGAAAAGAAGCAGATTATGACAGTAATATGTGCAGAGAAGTGAAGGCGACTGTGTTTCCCGCAGCAACAGCAAGAGCAGTGGTCATTTGTTCTCCTTAAACCGTACCGTTTGAATGTGGACTGCAGTGGCATGACGCAGAAATCTGTTCGCCGCAATGTTATGTTTGCAAATTAACAGCCACAGCTGTTTGAAATTTACTGAAGCAAATGAGTTCTCAGATTAATATGACTTCCTCTGCATGTTAAGTAAAGAAGTTAGATGCCCCCCCCATAAAAAAAAAAAAAAAAAAAAAAATGTTTCATCGTTTCTTCTTTGTGCGACCACCAAGGTGAAATAACCCGCAGCTAATTCAAGTGAACTCAGAGAAATAGAGTTGGATGTGTTTTCTGGTTTGTTTTATAACTAAAACTAATGAACCAGCATTTGTCAAAAGTATCTCAAAAGTAACCTATAACAAGCAACGGTGCTAAATCCAAGTTGTATCAAATTAGTATTTGAACAAACTGATCACAGAGCTTGATAGAGAGTGAAAAATGTCCACAATTATTTAGTTGTCTGCAGAATTCCATCTGCAAAACTACACACTAGAGCTGCAATGATCAGTCGATTAATCAATTACTTTCCTACTATTACATTAATCATCAACTACTTTGATAATCAACGATTTCAGTTATTCTTAAGAAGAACATGTCCAAATTCCCTGGTTTCAACTTCTAAAATCTGATTATTTCCTGGCTTATTTAGACTTCTATGAAAGTAAATATTGACCTTAATATTTCCACAATACATAAGTTAACATTTAATACACTACATACATAAGGACTACATTTTCTCAGTCTTAAAAAGATGTTAAAAGGCTAATACATTTTATTCTAAATGTTGTGCAGGGAAACACAGTTTTGTTTTTTTTTCTTTTTTTCTAACTGGTCAAATCTGACTTCTTAAATAGTTAAATAGTAAATCCTGTATTGCAAAGAAGCCATCCTGCTTTTATTCAATATTGTCCACAATAATCTAATATTAGAGCCGCAACGGTTAGTCGATTAATTAATTAACTATTACATTAATCGTAAACAATTTTTACAATCTATTAATCAATTTGAGTCATTTTTGAGAAGAAAATGTCCAAATTCTCTGGTTTCGGATTTTCAAATCAAAGAGTTTTACTGTGTCACATATGAGAATACAGATCTTTCTATCTATCTGAATAATTAATTCTTGTACTACCTTGGTAACTTGGAGAAAAAAAATGCTATAGGGCCAAGCTTTGAATAATTTGAATAAAATTGCCAGGACCTGGTGGAGTTTGTGTCCGAGCAGCTGAGGACATAGGAGTTCCCAAAGTTCCTGAAACTCAATGAGAGAACACGGCAAACTCTACAACGCTCTTTTTAAAACCCCAGAAACCATCCCAACAGCAGACAGACCTGCCCTCTTTTAACATCAGCTCAACACTGCTGGGAAATCTAGTGGAGAAACTAAATGAAAGTATGTACAACCACTTTAAACAGTAATGAATAGCTCACAAAACAAGGTTTTATTACACACAATTTTAACCAGGCAAAATTGTACAATGTTTCCTGGTTACAGAAACCCTGATAAAGATAAGCACTTCTTATTTAGAGAAAACTTTAATTAAATAGTTATCCTGGGAAAAAAAAAAATCCTGCTGCATGCAATCATCCGATTCATCTAGATTCCTCATCAGTGTCTGCCATCTGCACAGGTTTGTCCTATTCAGCTGGAAAACACAAACAACAAAGTGGTGAAGAGAATCATTGTGGTTGAGCATGTTCAGAGTTTCTTGTTTATTTGTACTAAATTACTTGATGGGGAAATGGAGTGGCTGCATCCAGTTGACAATGAGCAGAAGTAGTTTCATCCCTGACTGTATGAAGGGTTCCAGTGGATCCTTAAAAAGTTTGAAGGTTATGAAATGTCTTAAAAATGTCTTCTTCCTTATTATAAATAGATATAAAATCATAGTTGCAGGAGAAATAGCTTCCCACAGGATTTACGTATTTAAATATAGTCTCCAGTCCAGCTTCTTCTTTTAATGTAACTAGTGCAGTGCCCATAGGAAGTATGCGTTCCTATAGAAAAGTGGAAGCTCAAATAGACTTTTCAGGTTTGGCCATATACGGCTGTGTTGGACTGTTACATAGTCTGAATAGACAAATTCTACATTGGGTAAGACATAAATTGAAATAGTGGTTGTGTTGATAGGCCAAGTAAAACCAAACTTATGATAAATTTCTTACTTTGTACTTTCTCCTGTAGAGTGTAGCACCTTGGGCATGTTACTGTTGTATGTGTTTATACATTATTGAGTTTAGGTCCAGATTCTATTCTATTAGGTGATAGTGCCGGGATATCTCGAGGGTCTGGGAAAGCGTCTTAGAGTCAGACCTGTGTTTGCGTGAGGAATAAAGTAGCAGCTAAACCGGGCTTTTGAGAGACGCTACAATACTTTGATTATGTTGGCCCCGCAATCAGTGCAGGAAGAAACGTGACAACAGTCTAAGGGACCTCCAGCCTGGACTTGAACCAGGGTCGGCTGCTTTGGAAAAAAAGGCTCTACAAACTGATGGTCTTTGGGTTATGGACGGTTGGTCTGGACAAAAAAACATTTTAGGTTACATAGCTTACATCTTCGGCTTTAGGAAACAGTGATCGACACTTTACGCCATTTTATGAACCAAACAACTAACTTATATCTACAAGTGTATTGGATATGGCTGCAAATAAACAGATAACTACCGTGATACAAATATGGCATTGTCTCACTCCTGCCATAGTGCCAACCTGAGATCTCCATGGTATTAAAATGACAGAGAGTCATAGAAATGTTGAAGACAATCTTTTCATGACTGGAGTAACCTTGAGAATAGCATTATCCAGGTTCTTCTGTAAACATCAAGCTCTTTGTTCAGCGACAGAATGAGGATAGCACACTATGCGCCTCCTGTCTTTTGATGCGTTTTATGACTGTATCTGCGTTTTTCTTGTTGTTTATTTGTTTGTTTTCAAAGTGCTTTTATATCATAGAATCCTAATTGTGGGGTCCGTATCAGGAGCAAAAAAACAAAAAAACAAAAATCAAAAGCAAACGGCAAAAATAAAGCTGCGCTTTCAAATCTCTCTCGCTTTCTCTCTTTGACAGTCGTGGCATAAAAAAAGAAAGCCTGCCTGTTGTCTCTTGTTTGAGATGCACTCCCAGACACTCTACCAGATTTCACTCTGTCTCCCTGTCTGTCATTCAACTCCATGCTGACTCTGCACCACCCCCCACCCCCCCTCCAAAGAGTGGAGACATCAACGGATCCATGGGAGAGATCAGTGTGTTCAGAAGCCGGTCATCTCACACTCTCTCTCTCTCTTTCTCTGTCAGCTATTCTTTCTTATTTCATGTGCGGTGCAGCAGCAGCATTTAAAGCAGCAGCAGCAGCACAGCTGGCTCTGCAACAGCATGTTTGATTGCGGCAGGCTTGCTGGTGTAGGGCTGAACTCAGCTGCTGGGACCAGGGTTTGGAGAACACGCAAGGTCAGATTCGGCACAAGTATACACTCGCATACACACGTGCGCACAATCTACACACACATTTCCCCTTTATTAGTTAGCATTAATCACCGGGCCTTTTGAAGTGCTTATACCTCATATCAATAACACACTGTTAGCTGCTGGGAAGGTGATGCAGGTCAACACCGGCTCTTTCCACTGGTAATTATTCAGTAGAAATCTAGCAATGAAAAGAACTTTCCATAATTATTTATGTTAATGACCGTTTAGCAAGAAATGCGCCACCGGCCTCACTCACCAAGCAACACGAACAGAGAGGGAACGATGTTAGATTGATGGTGAAAGTGACATTTGTTGTTTTGTTTGTAATTTGGCAGTGACAATATCTCAGTGTAGCTTAAATGGAAATGAAAATTGTGAAATTATGAAATGTCAAAATCGTTGAAAACATTTGAAATAATACAATTGCACAACTCCATACAATATCCAATTGTACATCATGTATCATGAGCTATAAACTTCAGTGCAATGTCAATTACTGCCAGTGTTTTTTTCATATCACAATACTAATTATGTTTTGACTACTTCTTTATATTTTTAGAATATAACTTTAACTTAATAACTCACCGTACTATTACAGTATTATGATTATTTTTTTATAGTGCATTAAGTACATTTGAGTGGACATATAAATATACCTTTATAGAATAAAGATGGATTTTCTTTTTAAAGTTTGACATCCCTAAAGATGTATAAAACTCTTACTTTTTAGTAAATTCTCAGTCAGCTTGTCATAATTCATGCATGAGAGGGTTAAAATGATTAAACACTGTATTTTATACAGTTTTTTGTGATAATTTACAAAAAAGTAAAAAAAAAAATGTTCCTTGCTAATATATTCTGTTAACTTGCAAATTATAATCTTCTTTAAACATGTGTGATTATAACAATGAGATCTATCTCACATCTATCTCACAGCAAAAGCTCTGATTAACCAGCTATCTAATCAGAGATCATTTTATCATTGTATTAACTTAATTGTAACTAATGTAATGGTAACATTGAAAAAGTCTATGATTAATTATGAGAGTATATTAAAGTATCTCTTTTTATAGTCATAATAGTCATGTTATAAAACTAACAGCGATTGACACATCCATATTAAAGTCATTAAATATTTTAAACAGTTTGACATGGAAGAGAAAAAAACAGGGATTTAATATATTTTATATAATATTTATATTTTTCCAAGATGGCGCCCACTATGGTCGACGTCTTTGCTTCGCCGCCTCGTTGCTTGGCTTTACAGTCAGAAAAATGATAAAAATTAAAAAATGGCTGCTGAGAAAGATCCCCTCCCTCCAATGAGGTAATGTCTGCTGATGTCTTAAGTGAAGAAGTGAACTGTCAATCATGCATACTGTCTCTGTAAAGCCTTGCCGAAAATATGTCTCTCCCAAGCAATATTATTACAGTCCTATTCATCCAGACCACAACGAAAATTGTGGGCCATCGTTGCCAGGCGACAATTCTCCCTTTTTGGTGTGCTCACTTTTCTTCAGCCTGCCTCGTCTCCGTCTTCAGTAAAATGTTCTCAATGTGTTGGGAATAGTAAGAAATTGGAATGCTTTTTTTTTTTTTTGTTTTAACATTGATGCAAACTCTAGATGGAATCCGCCACTTTCATTCTGATGGACCGAGATCAAACGCCGATGTCTGCTGCTGATTTTTGAGATATCATGTTCTGCTGTCAAAACCGAAGCTGTTCTATTGCTGTGCCGGAAATATTTTGACATCTCATTTACATTCCTCTCTTTATTCACAAAAAAAAAGCAGGAGAATGCACAAGCAAACAACAAAATGGACCCAGTAACAAATGTCCAATAGCTATTGTAGTAGAGAAGTGCTTTAGGGGGGATTTTTTTTTCTCTTTTTTAAAATATTGGCACTAATTGGATCTGTAACAGTTTTTTTTTTATTTTTTTTATTTTGAATGACGTGAAAATGGGTTGGCAGTCCAATCGTAATGGCGCACATTTTAGTAATGAGCTTAAAAAAACATTTGCTTATCTTCCTAACTGCTGAATAAAGATAGAGCGGTGCCCCCCTTGTTAAGAATGCAGTGCGGAGCTGTGGAGGAGGAGAGAGAGAGAGAGAGAGAGGGAAAAACACAAGATAAATAAATAATGGAAGCAGAAGGCAAAGGGGGGATTTGAAACTCATTTGCATTGCACAATTGATTTCTCGCAACTACCCCACCAATGTCAGTCATTCCCTCTTTTGAGTTTTAATTAAATCCCCGACTGAGTTCTGTTCGAATTTTTTGATTCGGAGCCGCAGTCAATAGCAGTAAAGTGTCGAAAGATTGGGACCCGTTCACTAAATCAATTCCAACAATGCTTCCAGGCCTGTGCCTCTGCGAAGGGAGCCGGCTACACAATGGGTGTCAGAGGAGATAATATCTACCCGCTTGTAACCATCACGTCCCTGCTGGGGTGTGGGGATGGTGGGGGTACTTCACCACAGGCCTATCAGTTCTCCTTCCTTCTCCTACCTCCTTCATGATAGCATCTCATTTTACAAAATTATAATGTGATGCCGCTCATAATGGATGGTAATGAAGATTGAATTATCCACATTTTAATGGATATGGAAGGTCTGTATATCACATGAAAATTCCGCCTACGTATTGCATGATAACAGATCACTTACACCTTTCGCGAACGTGTTACATATTATATATTAACACTTGATACTTCATGCAATATACATGCGCTTATTAAAGACTACATATACAGTATTTTGATCATGCGAAGGCCAATGTGATGTGAGTAATCTGTATGCAAATCCTGCTTCTTAATTATATTCTAGAGGAGAGAAAAACCCTAACCCCTGCCTGGAAAATGTGAGGTTTCCCGAATCGGTGCAGTAGACTGCGTGAATGGGACCTATTCAGGGCCCGGGTGCCGACTTCCACTCATTACGCCTCACCTCCGGCAGGTTCTGTGTTGCATTTTTAATGAAATGCAGGAGGGGGGGGGGGAGGCAACAGTTTTCATTTCACGTCTCGCTTTTTCCTTCAGACATGTTGTCTGTCAGAGATGATAAACTCCAATTTGGTGAGAGGTCAAGTGGAATATTAACGAGGGTTAGGGGGAGGGAGGGGTGGGCACCATCCAGCAAACCGCCCAATCAATTAGTAAGTGATGTATTCATAAATCAATGGGAAGGAGCTGACAGCTGAATGATGAAATGCTTGGTTGGAGTGAGATTGGCATATTGTCTTTCTTTCTAGAATGAATTGAGATTTAGTTTCATTTTGGCCATTAGATATCAGTTTCAGTGTTTTACTTCCATATGTGACATTTGCAACGGGTCCACCAGTACAACAGATGTACATTTTTGGAAGCAGAAATAGGATTAAATAAAGCTGCAAGCAACAATAAATGGGTTAGATTAATCATTACTGATGGTGTGCACTACCTGGCAGTAGAGAACAGCAGCTCCTTACACGTTTTGATGCTGTATATCCTTTTTAGAATACCCCATTTAGATTTCATATAAATCAGCTAATGTTTGCCAAGTTATGCTAATGGCTTGGTTGCCAGCAGGTGGCACTGTGATTGTGAAGCAGTATAAGCCTGACATGTTTCTGTACACCATGTGTAGATCACACCATGTGAATTTCATGTAAACCGGATGATGTTTGCTATAGTGACAGATAAATGTTGCATGGCATGGTGGTCAACCAAAACCACAAAAAGCCATAACTAGCAGAAAATCATATTTGAGTGTAAATGGACAGGTTGAAAGGTAAATGTGAGTTTGATAGGGAAATGGATGGATGGATGGATGGATGGATACATGTCAGTATTGATAGATTGATACAGTAGATGTTTGTTTTTCATGAATAAAATATATGAATTGAAATGGCACTTGTTATATACAGATAGATGGATAGAGAGAGATTGACAGACAGATAGGGAGAATAATTAATTAAACTTATAGAGAGACATGCAGATAGATAAATGGATGGATGGATAGCTAGATATACAGGTTCTGTGGCACAGCAGCCACCAACAATAAAACATGATGGATGGATGAACAGACACTGATGTGGATGACAGACAAACAGACAGTCAACATTAATAATGACTCAGAATCTTCGTGATGTCTCTGATGGTGGCACTGAGCTGAACTCTTTGCAAGAGTTAACAGCATAATTATCATCATGCAAACTTGTGAAGATTATTTTAATAAAATGTGAAATATTGAAGGAAATGAAGAGGTCCCTATTATGCTGAGACACCAGATCTTGTTTGGTATTTATTAGCAGTTTCTGACTGACACCTTCTTTCTGCTGCTTTCAATGGGACACAGAAAGCTTGAAACTGCAAATAAGCGGTTGTTTTTTTGAACGTGAAAGAGAAATTGTCTCGAATGTTTTGGTAAAATTCCTGAACTGTATTAGCAGTTCAAATGTGTCAGTGAAAACCTCATGTTTTAATTATGTCTACATTTAATACATGCAGCTAAATTGTCATCTGTGCCCAAATATTGTAAATCATTACTCACTTTAGTAGTTCATACATTGATTCTGAATTTCTACTGTTTTTAATGAAATCATGACGCTAATTCATTTTAACACTAGTATTACAATTAACTCTTTAACTCGTTATATTAACACTGGCAAGTTGACTGTGTGAGAAGCCTCGGCAGATAAAACCTTAATCCCGTTAATCAAGTTTGATTCTTTTTTTTTCATTAACATGAAATAAAACCAACATTTCAATTTGGTTTGAGTTTGGTTAGAGTTCAGATTTTCGTTTTTTACTGTACCCGCTGACAGTACTTGTTCATATTGGTTTTAGTTTCTAGGTCATGTTCCTGCTGAGGAGCAGAGTCAGCGCGTCAGGGCGTCTACCTGCCTGTCAGCCATCTGTCAAGTGTGAAGCGCTGCACCTCAGACCGCCACTCGGCCAGTCTTAATCCATGGCTTTAACCTGCCCTCAGGATATCACTGAACTTTCAATTGTGCCGAACCCTGCCTGGAACATTCCCTCTGGCGCAACTTTAGCCACCATTGCATACAATTCCCCAGCTTCTGTCACTAAAATTGGGCTGAAACAATCAGAGTTCACATAAAACGTCCATTGCAGAAGCGATTCTTTCATCTTTAGAGTGGAGCTTCATATCGGGGTGCAAAGCTGTGTTCAAACACTGTCGTACTAGCAACAGCTCTGCCACCAAAGAAAACGCCTTTAAAATTAGTTGATGTGTGTCTTGTTCACAGCAGTTTAGCAGCTGACTGCAATTTGCTTTTAGTTTTTGAGTGATCGGAGCAGTTTCCAGTGTTTTCAGGCTTTTATCCACCTTTCGGCAGATTGGTCCATAATAAAAATTGCAGACAGCACAAAAGCCTTGCGTTGCGTGTGTTTAATAAGTAGAGATACCCAGTTCTCTAAAACCATGAACCAACTTCTGTTTTTTTATTTCGAAAATATTTCCCACAGGTGACCTAATCTACAAATACAGCTATACGTGAAATGTGTCAGATTAATGTCTGAATCTCTGATGTTGTTCACAAAGCTACATCTGTGTGCATTTACGCATGCAGCAAGGCAACAGTAACTAAAATAACACCATATCAATCAGTGTTTGATGTGAGTTAATGTTCTGTTTTCCTCTAAACATCACAGATCAGCTGTTCCACACAGATTCCAGGTTTATATCGCAGGTTTGTTTGTAATAAAGCAACCCTTATGGATGAAGAGGTAGCACGTAGTTACCACCAACTCTCTGATGATGGATGAAACTGTGGGTCTAACTGCGGGTGTTAATGGTGCTCTTTGTGAATGAGATTGCAATGGAATTCTTTTGCATGACAAAGGCTGACATTTTCTCAACTTTGAATGCACTTTTATTGCCTGTAGGACAACAAGGAAACGGTCAAGGTCGGTTACGTTCATCGCTATGGGCTATCGGCATAACTTCATTGGAAAAATTTTGCAAATTTTAGCTTAGCTTACCCTAAGGCAGCTAACTATCAAGATGTAACAACACAACCGATTTCGCTCATTCAGTAAAGTGCGATGTACATTCACCTTAAGTATAATACAATTTTAGCTGCATTATTATACTACTGTTTAAAATTTTGGGGTGACTTGAAAATTTCCTTATTTCTTTCTTTTTATTTTTGAAAGAAAAGCACTTTTTCAATAATGATAACGACAAAATGATGATGATGACAAAAGCAAAGTTTGAAGGATACAATCACAATTTCAAATACAAATCATTATTTCAAATCTTCTTAATGTCTTGACTATATTTTCTATTCATTTTACAACTCATGGTAGTAAATAAAAGTGTGACTTTTCATGGAAAACACACAATTGTCTGGGTGACTGCAAACATTTAGTGTATATTATATTATGTTCACAGTTTCAGTACACTGCTGTGCTTAGAGTAACCTACCAAGGGCTCAGTCCTCACGTGCTGGCACTGAGGTGGCCATGCTGACCATTGAGTGTCCATGATACATACAACAGACAGCAAATCTGGATACCTGTAACTGTGTCAAGCGGAGTCAACAGGTAAACATCCTTACACATAGAAAGGGGAAGATTTCTGTCCATTTTACTTAATGATGACGATGACGCAGTTGGCACGGTATTACACCCTTTGCTTTGTGAATAGCAGTTTTTATTTTGAATGTATTTACACAGGCATAGCGCCATTGTTTTGTGAATTCACCCCATAATCTTTTATTAGGACTTAGATAGATAGATAAAACTTTATTGATTCCTTTGGGAGGTTCCCTCAGGGAAATTGAAGATTGATTTTGAAATTGCAAAGATTCAAGTGATGTCTACACCTGTGATTTGGAGGTCATTACAGGAATGACAAGGATCTTCTTGATTTAATGTAAGAGGTGCAGGTTTGTTAATGACCGCCCAGGCAACTACCTCGCATTTTGAAATCCCCAGATGATCAGCAGGTTAGAACATCTCTAATCTGGTACTGCAAGTCCACTTTAGAGTTAAAGGGCACAGTTTTGAAGGTCCCTCATGTATCGAAGTCACAGCAATAATGCAGGTTAACAGTAAAAAAAAAATCCTGTCGTTTGCATGCATGCATACATTTTGTTTTTATCCCAAACAAGGGAAATAAAATACATTAAATATTCATCTCATCTCATCTTCTATACCCGCTTATTCCTCATTAGGGTCGCAGGGGTCTGCTGGAGCCAATCCCAGCGCATTACGACGAGAGGCAGGTATACATCCCAGATGGTCGCCAGCCAATCGTGGGGCACACAAACCATTCACTCACACATTCACACCTACGAGTGTGAACCTAACCTAATGTAGAGTCGCCAATTAACCTCAGCATGTTTTTGGACTGTGGGAGGAAGCCGGAGTACCCGGTGAAAACCCACGCAGACACGGGGAGAACATGCAACCATGCATTCCACCGTGTCACTGTACATTACATATTATTTCATCATTTATTGTTGTTCTGTACTTGCAACTTATGGCTTAAGTGGCCAGAATTCAGCAGTAGCAGCATACGCTATCTTTAACGTTATGTGACCCGATTGCCCAGTTTTCACTTACAATGCACTGAGGCCTGATGACCCTGAAAAACTAAATCTTGTGTAGACTACAAAGCAGCAAGCTTGAATCACTGTTGGTGTTTCCGTGCCACAGTGGGGGGAAAAAAAAGAATCAGCAGAGCCAGAGGACTGCATTCATGCATTGAATCTATCTGCGCTCTCTGTCTATATCTCTGATTGTTTGAGTAAAATTGCGATGGTAGCACCTGATTTTTTTTTTCTTCCCTCCACAGCAAAAAGCAACATAACTATTTATCAGGGGCGCCTCAGCTCTGGGTTTAGAGGCCATTTCCCTCTGAATCCCACTGTGGCTCCTCTGTAGCTCCCCCCTCCTCTCAATACGGCTCTCGTCCTTTGAGATTCAATTTGCCTCATGAGCTTGCCGTGCAGTTTTCTCACATCTGGAGACAGCGTCGAGCCGGACAGTTCTAAGATCTAGGGAGGGTAGGTTTATGCAAAATGAGTCTTGAGTTTGACAAGATCTAGCATGCGCCCCTTGTCTCTCTCTTTCTCTGTCTCTATCTCTGTTCGACAGAGGAGACTAGTTGGAGCTTTGTCAGGCACCCACAGTTGTTAATTAGTTTGTGGCCTTTCAATTTAAATGTGCCAAGGGGTGCGCAGGTAACGCTCGAGGCATTCGCCAATGACGAAAGAGTGATCAAAGCCATTCAGTCAGCCAGACACGTCCCACACAGAGGAGGTTGCGGACCTTTTCGCATTTTCAGCCGAGGTACGACAGTCTCCTGTTTAGGGAGATGCCCTCTACTCTGATATATTATTTATGTCTACTTTTATTCAAATGTCGCACACTCTAGTCCAATCGGGCTTGAAAAGACAGAACACTGACTGAATTACAGTGCTTAGCAGACTACATGTTCTAAATGTTCTGTCTTCCAGTATATTGAATTCAAGTGCTAATAATTAGACTTACTTGATGCTAGAAGCAGCTATTATGTTTTTATTATAACTACTGCTGTCAGTCGATTAAAAAAATTAATCGAATTAATTACAGGATTTTGTAATTAATTAATTAATTGAATTACATTTTAATGTCATATCTGCTAAAGGTCTCCTGATAAAGAATTTGAATTCTAGGATATTAAAAAAATTAGTGCATGACTAATCAATTTAATACAGTAAGAAGAGAAGATCTGAAATCCAATTTTTTATTGGTGAACTATGCTTCATGAATTAAATCCAAAAGTAAAGGTCAAGCACATTAAACCAGTTAGGCCAGGTGCACTATTCAGAAATGTAAAACAAATACAGCAATACAGTTAAATAAATAAAATAAAGCTGTCTTCAAAAATGTAAAACAAATACAGGGATTCAGTTAAATAAATACAATTCTGGAATAAGATAAGGCTGTCTCAAATAGGAACTTAAGCTCAATATAGCAATTAAAAAATGAATAATAGAAGTATAACACGCCTCTAAATGAGGCAAAATGAAGAACAAGATGCGAACAGGCATTTCTTTAAGCCTTTCACTGAGGCCACATCTGCTGCTGACACTGGTTTTGAGGAAAAAAGATAAGTTTCCAAGTATTTTCTACATTGATGGAAAGTCAATGTAGAAAATACTTGGAAACTTATCTTGTTCCTACCTTCCTCCTGTTCCTGAGAACATGGTGAAGACGAACCCTCCCAGAAAGAGGACATTTTATGTAAATTATTCGGATCTTCAACCCTGACATTCACATATCTGATATTTAATCATTCAAGTCTCTATAATAACCCCAAAAAAGAATTTTGTACATGGGATGAATAATTTATTTATTTAACTAAAATGTTTTTTTTTTTGTTTTGGTTTTTTTTGTGGTAATGTGCATATTTGTGCAAGCTGCAACTATAGTTAAAATGTTCTTTTCTGTAGAGCAGAGTACAAAATTTAAGCAAATTGTCTCCTGGTTCTAGTTCTTAATATACAAATATGAAAGGTGATGCCAATCTTCTCCAACTCTCAGCAAAATGACAAATTCAATTATTTTAATGTTTTCAAACGTCAAACTGTTGCTTCAAACGGTGTTTGCCTGTGTCTAAAATTGGCACCGGGTTAAGAAAAAAAAAAAAAAGCGAAGACGAGTACAAATCTGGACAGCCGCGTTTGATGTGTGATACTTGAGGCTGGGGACGCATTTGGGTCAAAACCAAAGAAACACTGGAAGGATCTTGACTAGCCAAGTTAGTCATCGGGCCTTAATCCAACAGAGCATGTGTTTTGCATCTTGAGGACCAGACTGAAGTCAAAAAAGTGCCAAAAACAAGCCAAAAATTCATCTGGCTGCAGCACAGGGCCTGTTCTTGTATGTGGAATGTAGACTTCAGACCATCGCTGTATCTTCATGTAAACTTGCCTGTCTCCTAAGTTTGGGGGGGAAATTGCAAACAGTTCCTTCGCTGGTTGTCATCGTTTCATTGTTTCAACACAACATAAGTGTCACGTCCAAATCGTTTCTGACTGCACTGCTTTTTTCCTCACCTTTGCAGATAAAGTGTAACATCTACCTTCCCCCCCGAAACGCATTTGAAGCCTTTGATTATCATCGTGCCGAGAAGGAATTGCTCGAGGCAAATTAATTTTGCTACAAAATGCTCTTCAAACGTCTCGGCTCATCAAACAAGAGGACATCAGAGCATAAAATTAATTCCGTCCGTTCTGTTTTATAAGATTACACAACACTGTTCCTAAAAAAATAATAATAAATAGCACACAGTGTCTATGAATAATAAAAAAAAACTACCTACTGACTGTACTAACTTTTAATCTGATGAGCCTGGGGTATATTAAAGCGAGGTTAGCCCAGCTACAAGACAATTCAATGGCGTCGATAGATTTTGTAGTAATATGTAAATCGGTGTCATCAGTATTTCCGGCAACAACATCGCTACAGTAGCTTGAAGTCTAATAGAGGCTGAATTGATTCAGCAGTATTGTGGGGATTAGGATGGCAGACACCTCATGTTTATACATGAGACCCAAATGTAATGCTAATGAGCCCGCGGCTCATGGTAAAACCATCGACATCCATTATGACTGCTAACAATGCTAACAAGCCATTTCTCAGTCAACTGTTGTGCTAATAGAGAAACTTTATTTCTCTTTTTTGGAGGTAGGAGTGTGGGGGGGGCATAAGGGAAAATATTAGTTACAGGCAGCTGTTTTTTCTTGGCAAAATAAGTTCATTTTTTGCAGCCTTGCAGGGTTGGCACTAATTCTGCCTTTCAGTCGCAGATTTTTTTTTTTCCCCAAATGTGCTAATCAACACCTAACCGAGCTGATGATGCCAACAGTATCCCTCACTAGTTGCACGGAGCAATGAAGCCTGCACAGCACAACGGCTCATAGATTGAAGTTGACACCTTGGCTGCATGTTGATGGGTTTCGCAGTTTTTTTGTTTTGTTTTTTTTTTTTTTGCCTGAAATCTGTCAAGGAGGAAAATATGCTGAGCTTGGATAAAACCAAACAAAACCCGACGGGGACGGTGGGAAAATATGTGGAGATTCAAAGATAATCTAGATTCCAGATTTGAATGTAGCTCAAACCGCGAGGTGTCTATATCACAAAGGGCCTGACCCGGGGGCTGTGTAGGAGGATATTTCCTGGTATCCTCCCAAATTCTGAGGAATTTCAATTCCTACGGACGTAGTGACTATACCAGGTAAGATGTTCCACGCTGCCCTGCACATTACGGAAGAGCATCTGTCCTGGGTTTTTGTTTGGCAATATAACCAATATAATCTGGTTGCCTGCCCGGTATTATGATTATGTTGATGTCTCACATAAATTATTTTAGAGGGGAGTCAAATTCAATTTAGTTCATGGGCCACATACAGCGCAATTTGATCTCAAGTGGGCCGGACTCGAAAAAAAACAAAAAATTCTGAATAACAACACCTACAAATGTCTTCCCTCCTTTTTTTCATACACGCATTATACATATTTACCAATTATTTACCCTTCAACTTACAAAACATGAGAGGTGGTGTCGGAAAAAAAGTGCAATTTCAGCAATATGATGTCTCATTAATAACATATTCACTTAGTCTGCTGTTGCATTGCATTTTAACACATATAGCACATTTGAGGAATCAGATAAGGTTATGTCCTGCCTTACAAAACATTTACAAATGAAAACTGTAAATATTTTACCCCTTGAGCTCTGAAAGATGTTCACTGATCTTACATTTTTTTGTGAAGAAATAGGAACTGGTCCTTTTGTATTTCACATTTTGTACAGTCATCCAGGGGGCAGGACTGGGCACTTCAGCGGACTGGCTCTGGCCCCCGGGCCGCATGTTTGACACCCCTGTTTTATACAGTAATCCTCTATCAAGGGTGATCAAGGTTTTTTAAAACTGACATGTTTATGAAATCAGGATATGATATATACATGGTGTAGATATTCAACAAGAGTCCTGGTATAGATGACACCCCCGGTATAGAGAATTTGGTTTTCTACTGTAACAACTACTTCTAAAGAAACCCATTAAATGACATGCTAACCTCTTTTCTACTCTGTCCCATGAGAGACTGACATGAAGATATGTTCGAGGCGGTGCTCGAACATGTCTAAAGGACATTTACATTGAAATCCGCTGCGTTTGCGCAAAGAAACAAGCAAGTCTCATATCTTTTGAAGAACCCTCCCATCGGTGGATAACGTGAGTGACGGATATTTGATGTACAATAAAGATCCAATATCAACCCATCAGTCCATAAGAAAATCCTTCAAATAGCATAAAGGAAAGCATTCCACTTCGAGGCTAAGTAGAAGCAGGATATGCGAGCAGCCCTAACATTGGGATTTGCTTCCCTTTCTCTCTCTCCCTCTCTCTCTCTCTCCGATGCCCTTTCTGGGAAGTGCAGCAGCCTGTCAATAACTGTCAGAGGCTGTCTCAGTCAATCAGGCCTGTAAGGCTGCTCGAGCCTCTGGTGTAACAGGAGGATCTAACAGAAACAACCTATAACTGACACGGCTCCAGATCTATGCTGTGTAATCACAGGGGAGCCAACCTCTCAAACTGCAGCCGTGCTCGCTGCCTGACAGTGGACACACGTGCCGTGTAATTGCTTTTCATACCATTCAACCTTTTAAAATTGATTATGGGCCATCTAAGAGGCTTTAGTGAGGGGGGTATACCGGGGGATGGGGTGGCAGGAATATTGCTCGACAATGTCATGTTACCAAAACGTGTATCTGTAAACAGCCGCGGTCGGCTCCGCTTTCATGCAGCGCGGCCGCAAGCATTGAGTCATCGGCCACAAAGGGTCCAGATCCCCCTGAAATAAAAAAAAAAACAAAAAGAAAAAGCTGGAAATCTCTTGCTGTTGTAAGAGCTATTTTCTCCTCAATTACTCAGCAGAAGCATCTGGTTTGCTCTGTGTGTGCCAAATGTGTCTGGTGCTGCACATAAATAAAAAAAACAAAGTTACATTTGCATTCATGCACAAATGTCCGGGGGTTTTTTGTTGCACCACATTTGCTCTTGACCAAATAATAATGAACCGATAATAGACAAAATACCACACGTTAATTATTCTTGCTTATTTATAACAGGAATGTCAAACTCAATTTAGTTCATGGGCCACAATTTGATCAATTGGGCAGGACCAGTCAAAATTCTATGTATAAATAACAACAACTACAAATTTCCCCCCTCTTTTTTATGTAATCATCCTAAATCATTCTAAATATTTCCACTATTGAATTAACCTTCAATTTACAAAACAGGAGAGATGACAAAAAGTACAATTTACTCACTCAACGATAATTTTTTTTAAAGAAGCGGGAGAAGTTACTGCCTTACTTTTACCTTACAAACCATTTACATCCTGAAAGATGCTCACTGAGTCTATATTTCTGTGAAGAAATAGGAATTGGTCTTTTTTTTGTCACACTTTTCTACAGTCATCCGGTGGGCCGGATTGGACAATTTAACGGGCTGGTTCTGGCCCCTGGGCCGCTTGTTGGACACCCCTGTTGTATACAGTAATCCTCAAGGATGCTCCCAAAACTATGATGTTTCTAAATCCAGGATATGGTGTTCACATGATGCGGGTATTCCAAAAAAAAAAAAAGATTAAAACCAGAAGAGTTGTGCAAATTTTTCTTTTTTTTTTTTTATGCTGTTACAACTTTGTGAACAAGTATAACAACAATTAAGTATCATCTTTCACAATAGAAATGTTGAACTCATACGAACAAACAAAACCAATATGTTGTGTAAATCTATGTTTCACACAAGTACTTGAATGAATGCAGAAGTTTGCCATTTTTTTCTGCTTGCAACTGAATGATTATGAAACAATATATAACTGCAACCAGATTCACTTTGAGGAATCATATTCATATGTCAAGCGAGACGTCCTCCAGTCTTTCAAAGACTGGAGGACGATTGCACGGTAGGAGGTGTATCTAAAAATAAAGAAGTTGGCAGTGATGTGAGGTGTGCACGGTGAACCTGCTGGTCCTTCAAGGTCTGAATCTGATTGAACTTGAGAGTTCATGTTGAGGTTAGCGTGAGAGTGAGCGTTAAAGAAGGGTTTTGGTTTGTATACTGACCAAAGCTTGTGTCTTCCCGGCATTTCCAGCACCTACAGGATATTCTGGAGGCTTTGTCCTGCGATTCCCATTATCCAGAGCCTTTATTGCATTTTTGCTCACCTACTCTTTCCCCTTTAGTGTCAAGGATTAGTCATCTCGTGAACTCTGCGCCTTTCAAACGAGCAGAGCTCCTGCTGGAACGCTGCGAAGGCGCTTGCCATGTAAAGCCGATACTCAAACACTCCTGATGCTCCTCATCCTCGCCTTCCGCCGATCTCAGCGCTTGTAAAAAATCCATGAGAAGTCTCCAGTGATCTTGAAAACGTGAGAGGAAGAACGTGTTTTTAAAAGGACTTTGGCTGCAGAGCAGTTGTGTGAAATAGTATGTCCAAGTCACTCAGGAAGCTCAGTGAGAAGAAATGTCTATTCCTGTTATCTTTTTGTGTCCATCTTAGGCTTTAGAGGGGCAAGCTGTAAAACTAATGGGAGAGAATGGACTGTATTTTTGAGACACAACAGTGTTTTTTAATAAATCGATGACCTTTTTGATATAATTTACCTTTTAAAAACAAATAGTTTCAATCTCATTTACCTGTCCTCCATGCATTGTCTCCTTTTACCCACTTACTTAGTAGTTTAAAACATTGGAATCAGCCTCCTGTGTAGTTATATGCAGGGCTTGCTATAACTAACCTTTTTGAAACCCCTAGTGCCAAATAGTCCTGGTTTAGCAGTTCTAAAAGATGAGAAAATATATAACTGGATTTTTCACTGAGCAAAACAGGAATTTCTACATTGTCTAACAGGTATATTTGGTCTTATAAGTTCGTCAAATCCCTCCGTAAGTAGTTAGGTCTAGTGCAGGGATGTCAAACTCAGTTTAGTTCATGGGCCACATACAGCGCAATTTGATCTCCAGTGGGTAGGACCAGTGGAAAATGACATTATAAATATTCACACTATTACTACTATGTTTGATGACTTCACATTTTTGTGAAGAAATAGGAACTGGTTGATTTGTTTGTCACAGTTTGTATAGACATCCATCCAGTGGGATTGGATTGGACCATTCAGAGGACTGGTTCTGGCCCCCGGGCCGCATGTTTGACACCCTTGGTCAAGAGCAAGATGTCTCAACAACCACTGATTTCACCTATATGACTTTTAGTATAATCCCCATCGGATCCCTCATGATGTCAGTGACCTATGGTGCCATTTTTCAGGTCAATACCTCACCTTGAGCGGCTTAAGCACAGCAGTGCTCCGACCTAAATGCTAAGCAGGTAATGGTTACCATGGCTACAATCCCAGGTTAGCCTGTCCCCTTTTTTTCCCATTTCAGATCTGTCTGCTAAATTTTTTTTCTAAATATGAATGATCTGCGCCAAAAAGGATTGCCTCAAATACTAAAACCATACAGGATGGCTACAAAACTATCTTAGGCAGTCAGCCACAAATCTTTGCAAGTGGAATTATCTTGCTGTTATTACACCTTTGTCTGGGTTTAGTTGTGTAGGTTGTGCACCCCGCCACATTTGAAGGGTACACACCCCCACACATTTGAAATATCTCGCCATTTGCCATAGGGGCTTTAAAAAGCTGATTGCTGGGAGACTGGCTGACCACAACAAGGATGCAGTCACCTTTGCTCCAGCATTAAATCTCAGAACATACTTAGCATAAATCATCTTGCTCATAACCCCGCAACTATGCATTGTGGGATGTAATGGATGTCGCAGCCTAAAGGGACCACTAGAAGAGATCGTTCCTTAAAGGAAACGTTCTGTTGTCAATATCCCAGGAGTCCAAAGCTGCTCTTAGCATGCTCCACAACTGCACGCTTCATCATTAAAGCCTGTACTATCTTGACCTTTAATGCCCTGGCATGGTTCTAAAGGGTTGTTGATTTGAATCTGCTTTTGTTCTACATGGTCCCCTGGCTCCAAGTCATTGTTAACCAGCCCGGGCTGACAGCGCTGCCACCACGTCGCCCGTGTCCCTGTACGCAGATTGACACCTAGGGCATTCGTCAGCGGCAGGTCCACCGCCATCAGTGTCACCGTTAAGTCAGGTGGAAACCTGTGAATGGCAAGCAGATAGGGTGAGGGAGCATTTTAGAGGCAGTGTTAAAATTAACCAGCGTAATGAGGAAATTAAGTATAATTTAAAATAAGTGACTTATTGGCACTGCAGTCATTTCCTTCATTAAGGCTGATATTTATGAGCATCCATCACGAGTGGGGCAGCCCAACGCTACGGCTCCAGGTTTATAGAGCGTGGATTGTCACCTTGTTCCAATTATCTCCTACCTTTGAATGTGCTGAATGTTGAAACATTAAGAGAAAAGGACACAGCGCATCATTAGTTACAATGCAAGGTTGGGTGGGGGGGGTTTAGGGAAGCGGATGGGCTCAACACTATTTTTATTCATCATAGGAGCAATTAGCTGATTACAGTACGGACCCTGGCGAGAACGGTGCTGGATGGAGGAGGATTATGTGCCCTAACAATTAAATGTGTTAGTGCTTTAAATCGTGTTGAAGCAGCATGGCTCTTTGGTTGAATAATTTCAATTTTATTAGCAGGACTACTGATATAATTTTGTGAAAGCAATGAAAGCTGTTTTCTTGAGCTTCTCTAGTCAGAACTGACATTCATGCCTTTGTGCGTCTGATGCTCATTATCATCAATAAACAGGCTAAAGGCAAAAAATAAAGATGTTCTGCTAAATAAAACAGCCGTCAGAAGGATTGTTGGATATACAGTAATCCTCCAAGGGCTGACGGTCTTAAGGATAACAGTAGAAATTAACATATGAATCCAAAGCTTTTTTTCTTTTTGGAAGCTTGTCACAGCAGAGATTCACAGTGCACTTGAGGTTTTAAATTCATTAAACCTAGCTGATATTGTTGTACAGCATAATACATGGGGCACACATTGTACACACTGCACAATATGAGGCTTCATGGTTTTACAGCTATGAATGGATAATATATTAAGGGAAAATCCATCCTAAATTGTTTTAAAGTAGCAAGGAAGTTGGCCAACCACAAGTTGGAATTCTTCTGGAGGAACAATCATGTCTTCCAAAGGACATTCCTTCATTTTGAGTGTCTTCATTATCAAGACACAAAAGCATTAATCAATTTGCTTTCAAACTTTAAAACTAGCCACCGTCGAGCTGAAGTAAACAAAGATCCAGCAACTGCATGGCTTTTTTCTTGCCAAAACATTTACCAGGAACACATTTCAGTCGAGGGCGACATGGTGGCGCAGGGGTTAGCGCTGTTGCCTCACAGCAAGAAGGTCACAGGTTCAAGACCTCCTGGGTCTGAGACCTTTCTGTGTGGAGTTTGCATGTTCTCCCCGTGTCTGCGTGGGTTTTCACTGGGTACTCCGGCTTCCTCCCACAGTCCAAAAACATGCTGAGGTTAATTGGCGACTCTAAATTGCCCGTAGGTGTGAGTGCATGAGTGAATGGTGTGTGTGCCCCACCATTGGCTGGCGACCATCTGGGGTGTATCCCTGCCTCTCGCCATAACGCGCTGGGATAGGCTCCAGCAGACCCCTGCGAACCTAATGAGGAATAAGCAGGTATAGAAAATGACTGACTGACATTTCAGTCAACTTATCACAAAGTCACCAAACAAGATGGCGGCTGGTCCATTTTGAAATCCGTGAGCAGCCCAATGAGTGGAAGTGTTCATTCAATCAGCTGCATCCATGTAGCACGTCTAGCCCCCACTGTTGCACTCACTTTTAGAGGTTTAAGTATTAAGAGACAGGCCAGAAAAACAAGCTTTGCTTTCTGGAGCTTCAGCTTGAGAGAGCACTATAAAACTAGACTGAGGTGAATTTTTGTACTTTAAACCACAAATATATCATGTTAGGGGTATCAAAACGTCAAATGAAACCCAGAAAATGCTTGATATGGGACCTTTAAAACAACAGCGGATCTTCCCGGCTCAGTTTCTCCAGGTACTCTGCAAGGTTGAGAGTTACCAGGGTTCTTTGTGGCTCAAGACAGATCTCAATTGTTTTTGACTCTTCCTGTAATCCTGGACTGACTCCATGATATTGAGATCAGAGCTCTGTCGGGGCTGAACCATATGTTGTTCTTCCAGTTGCTGAAGTTAGTTTTTAATGACTGTCTGTTTTCGCTCATTATGATTCTGGAGCATAAATTTGGGACTGATCAGACCCCTCCCTGATGGTGTTTGGTGTGCATTATAGAATCTAAACAACTACAGTGCCTCAAAATTTTGCTCTGTATTTTATATTTTTTATACTAGGGTCTACAGTATTACGATATCATTGTAATATCATAAATTCAGATAGTGTAGAAGGCCAGCTACTTCATTCGATCCTTGTGCTAGTTGGAGGTTTCCCAGGTTATTATAGAGCAGCAGACAGAGCCAGAGTTATGTCTGAGCTCAATGCTTTGATTTAAAATAACTTTCTGATTACGGATATTGACGTCCAGCCAATTAATACCAAACATTAATCTATCTCAAACTCACTGCAGGTTGTTAAAGCAACTTCATTCTCAGTTTAACTGGCAGGGCTGTTGGCCCTTCTTTACCTGTGTTGTTACTTTTTTTTTTTTTTTTATCCTCACATATTGCCACCCTTTGCCTCTATTCTTGCCCACCTTAAAGAAAAAACTAAATGCAATGTTGTGATGTTCTGTTCCGCCCAATCAGAGCAACATGAACATATGTAAGTTTTGACAGCTGTGCAGATTAGCAGATTAATTTAGAACAGGTTAAAGCCAAACTTGAGTCAAACTAAGTGTGTGTTAAACTGTTTTGACACATATCTAGCGGCTAATCAGAGGCGAGTATTCACCTACACAATACATGTCATAACAAATTAATCACTGTCAAGATTCTGAAGCTACAAATGCCTTCTTTAAGCCAATTTGCTCCCAATGAAACCATGCTGATACTCAGCAGCAATTCAGTCAGTTAGTATGCTAGCATCTGCAACTTAGAGTTTAACCAAAAGCACAGATGAGGATGATGGGAATGTTAGTTTGGCCGATGTTTGCTCATAAGCCATTGTTTATGTTTGACCTGATCATGGTACTAGAAGTAAAGTCAGATGACCACCAAAGTTGGGATAATTCATCCTGCAGGAGACTATAAAGGTCTGGACCAAATTTTATGGTAATCCATCAAATGGTTGTTGAAGCACTTCACTCTGAGCCATACAGGTGAACACTAGACTCTAGAAGGAAAGTCAGAAGATCACCAAAGTCAGAAGGATAATGTCTGGATAATGTCTGAAAATTGGTTCCAAATGTATTGCCAACCCAATCAGAGGTTTAGGGGTGCTGAAAAAGCTGCCCAGCCAGGTAAAATAAGATAAATTTGTTTTATACATTTTCTTATGCAATTTCATTTCCAACTTTTGAGATAAAATAGGATTGCATTTTTTAAATCTACAAAATAATAATAAATAACAAAAAAAGTAGAGGCAACCCTGCCTATGGTACACTGTATGTAATCATCTTGTATGACGCGATTATTCCTCCCTTCGTGCTGTTTGTGCTGTTAAGATATTACGTTTCATATGGCAAAAATGTTTTTAAGATAGGCTAGAAATGCCTATGGTGCCAACACATGCAAAAGATGTGGAGACATTCCATGGTATAAGTAAAGGATTTGACCTTTTGGTGGTTAAACTTGCATTTGACCAGAGGTCAGCTCCATCCTTTCTAAACCTTCCCTCCATAATCAACACATACAGGATTAAAAAATACTAAAGGGAAGCATTAAATGTACATTTAGATTACAGATGAGATGACCATATACAGAACAATCAAATGAAGTTCAATGAAATTGTCTGAAATGCGTTAAAAAGCCCTTATTCCACCAAGGGGTTTTCAAAGCTTCAATTAAAGACATAACAAAAGAGATCACCCAAAATTATTTCCTCGTCTGCTGTTGAAATCAATGCCCAAACAATCCTCTAACAGAGGGTTATTCAAAAGAAGGTTTAGTGGTTATTGTGCTATAGAAATTGCATTACAGTAATAGTAGCTATTTGTACTAGCTACATGACTAATAAGCATTTCGCTTATATATTCATATGTTAGCGGAACAGATAGGTCTTAATATCTGCTATTAAAAGATTGTGCATGATAATGGCTTCATGCAGGAGGTGCCTAGTTTTCATGTAAATGTACGCTCACGCCTCCGAAGTTTGCTGCAGACCGAACGGCGTGCAGATGGGAAGCAGTGATGCTCTTTTGAAAACAGCTCCCCTGCAGATATGTGTCGACAAGGCACGGGATGCACCAGGGTAGACAAATTACTTTTTTTTTTTTTTGGAAACTCAAACAACTTGCCTAAAGTAGAGACTGACAGACAATGGAATGCACCTCATTCACAAGAGAATGAGGTGAAGATCATCCGTTTGTTGCAGATGTGTGATTTATGCAGCAAAGAGCTGAGATAGAGGCATGTGTCCACAGCCTGTGGCTCATCTCCACCTGTAGTGATACTCATGTATATATATATATATATATATATATATATATATATATATATAATTTTTATTATTTTTTCACACATGTAGCGAATATTATTGGATGTGAATGTATTGACGTGGGTGGAAGCAGTGTCGTAGAGAAATTAAATATCCGAGGAGTCAACTGATACATCAGATACATGTGTGCACTGGCCTGAGTATGGCTGACTGAGCATCACACACACACAAACACACACACACATACAAACACATATTTTCAACCTTTAGTCATTTAGTGATTAATAAGAATCCCGGTGTTAAGTGCTCTTTCATGTGTCTCTATACAGTCCTGCCTGTGTGTTTAATCTGTGTTTCCTTTGCTTCACTTGTCACCACGCCAACATCCCATGATGTTTTACCTTCCTGCGCGACACAACACAACACATCAATCTTCCGACATGCCACAGCCATTCATACTTTAACATGTCGTGGCAGTTTAACAAGACCAAAGTCTGAGTTGATCGGTTGTCAGATCTTTGCAGTGTAATCTGTGATAACCTGTGTAACAGTGGATGTATGATGAGATCGACAATCGATCAAAAGTTTACTTTGCCTTCCTGATACTGACTCTTTTCTTGATATGTTTGCTTCTGTGTATAAGCATGTAGACGTCTCCACAATGATTCATTTTGAAAATAGATTTTTTTTTACCCTTTTTTTCGAATGCCAACCTCCAATTTATTGATACATTTATTGTATCGAATGCCTTCTTTTAGGTCAATGAATAGCCTAACTGCGATGATGTTGACCAGTTGCTTCTAAATACATGAAGAATATCAGAGTAAAATTGTGTTTATCTATGAAATTGGATAATCTTTTATTAAACTGCTTTTTTTTTCATAAAACTTTAGAGAATTGTGGTAAAAGAGAATTAGTTCTGTCATTTGTGAAGTTTAGTTTGTCTTGGAATATGGCTACTGGATACATAATACATAATACATTATATATATATATATATATATATATATATATATATATATATATTTATAACTATTTCTATAGTACTATACTATTTTATTGGATTTTTTTGTTTTTTTTTCTTCATAAACAATATCTATAATCTCCTTTTTAAGAAACATTTCATTTTAATTATTTTCTCTAAGATGATCATGACATCATAGTTAAATTTTGGTCCCTCATTAAAAAAAAAAATGTTAATTTTTTTATAATTTAATAAGAATAATTTAATCTTTAATAAAATGTGCAATTCAACACTACACATAATTAATCTAGAGTCATTTCTAATTATGTTTAATATATTCCTTAATGTTTATTTTATAATTTTCTAGTAGTTCATTCTAAAGGTCATTCTTACAGTTTCTCACATTATTTAAATTATTATATTTATAAATTATAATTATATTTCCTAAATTCACTATCTACTTATTTCATTCTATTTTTTACAAATTGAATTTTTGCAGGTACTTTTCAATCCCTTCTACATTCACTGATTATCTTTTTAATTTAGTGTTTTATTATATTTTTAATTGTACTATTATTTAATTTGAATATGTTTTTAAAAAATCACCATATACCTTATCAGTGTCATCTTTATACATTATACATATACTAGTCCTTGATGTCATGGAAGTTGGCGTTTACCTTTGACGTGCTTTATAGAAATTCTCTTTTCAGGTTTGAAGGTGCTGTTGTAGTGTTAGCGTCAGTATAATACCAGCAGTTCCTATATCAATGTTATTTTCAGTGTCCTGTGGCTTATGTGTAATGTGCTGATTAAAGAGCTGCAACAATTAATCGATAAGTTGGCAACTATTACACTAATCAACAACTATTTTGATAACCAATCAATTGATTTGAGTTGAAAATGTGAAAATTCTCTCATTCTACCGTCTCAAATATCATTATTTTCTAGTTTCGTTAGTCTTCTATTACAGCAAACTTGATAATCTTGGGTTGTGGGCCTAACCCATAACTCCTTAATCTAGTTCAGTAATTCTTTTAAGGAAGTGATGAACTTCAGAGTGAGTGTGGATTGTATTTGTAATTTTATGGTTATAATAATCATAGCTATAGCTATAATAATCAGTTTGTGGTGAGCTAGTGATGAAATATGCCCCGTCTCTCGCAGCTCTCAGCTCCACCATGAGTTCTTTCCATTTCTGTCTGACAGCCTCTATGAAGTCCTCATTAGTGTATATTTTTGATCCCGTGAGAGAGTCGGTTCATTCTTATATGGCGTCTCTGTCCTTGTGCTTCAGAAGTTTCCCCGCTACGAGTCTCGGCCCTGTTGCCTGCGGGTTTCCCTGCTCGCTGCACCCTTTTCCCCCCACCACCTCTCGCTGGAGCTAGAACTTCTCAGCCACAACTTTTCTTTTAACTCTCAGCCCAGGTTTCTCCAGGTGACTCCGCTATCCCATCAAATACCAGGTCGCTGTGTCCTATCTGCCCCTGCAGGAGCTCCATCTTGTCCATGGACAGTAAGCAAACTGTCAGAGACTTTAAAAAATATATATATCCAACTCCACTATGTTGCAGCATTCGGCTCTTTTGATGTTACCAGCTTTCAGATCACCTCTTTCCTGTTGTGTGAACTGCAGGCTGCTGGTTTTGATTTCTTTTAAGTCCCTAGTTATTACATCCAGTCTGGAGTTTCCACAATGATTTTTGACGAAGACTTTGAAGTTTTCCTGTTGTTATTGTGGTGGAGACAAGATGGCGTCCTTCTGCTGCTGAAGTTCAGTTACCAGAGTGAGCGACACTTAGTCCTAGTCCGGTTTCAGCTCTACTTTTGATGACTTTGGTGCCATGTTTTAGCACAGCAGTTCCCCAAGATACGAACATCCCACTTATGAACATTCGTAGATGCGAACACCCACTGGCTGATGTCCATAAATGGTCTTAAAATGCTGTATTGTTCACAAGTTTGTATCTTGAACTGGGCGCCATACGTCATCTCCAACACTCATCTCCCTTATCTGACCCAGTTTGGTCTTGTCTCTGTGAGCATGTCAGGCTACATGTTGAATTGAATATATAATGTCTTACGAAAAATTCAGCTTATTAACAGTGGCTCCAAATCTGTTGTGTTCGGAACTTGGGCACTGTCTGTTCTCGGTTTACAGGAGATCCTGGAAAACCATTGTTCCATGTTATTTTGGCCTCACAGCACTCTGTAAGTGTGATTGGCAACCAAATGGGAAAGACATTGACAGAAAAAGTCCCATAATACCTCAATGGGTCATTTTGCATTGTAAAAAATGTGTTATTTGCATATGTAATGAGGCATGGTCCTAATAAAGTTGTCTATAAAAAAATAAAAGAAAAGACTTTTCTCATATTTTTGCATGCACTTTGAAGACGGAGCCTAGCTTCCAATCATCTATTCTCTGTCTACTAGGTACAGGTAATGTACAGATTTTCCACATCCAATTTGCAAAGAAAAAAGGAAATAAATAAAACTCAAATATCTGTGGATTGAATCAAAAATGAACAAATTAAGGCAAAAAAAGTTTGTAAAAAAAACAAGAACTTCTGTATAGAATGCAGTAGAATAGTGCCTTATTTTCATAATCATATGCATCAAATGCATATATTATGACCATAGTTGCATAATTAATATAGTACTTACTATTCAGGATACAGTTTCATCATAAAAATAATGAACACTTCTAGACACACTATAATAATAAATATTTTTATAGTAATCTATAATATTACTAATTTACTTCTTATAATAGTGAACATATAATAAGATGTAGTATAATATAACTCCATATAATTACAGTTAATTGTATTCTCTTTCATCCCAGATGAATGTCAGACTTATCTTGTTGCTGTGCTGTTAGTGCCTGGCTTTTTGTTCATTATTTCAGGAAGTGTTGAGCACAAAGTAGTCATTTGAAAAGCTGTAATAACAGCATGATAAAGACGCCTGGCTGTCCTACAGTAACTAATGTCATCTTTTTATTCCGGTTGGTTCAGCGTCCTCTTCTGCCGCTTTGTTTTACGTGTGGCCTCCTCTTTACACCTGCATCCATTCATTTACCCATTTAACAAGGACAACATTGATTGAGAGAGGTGGTGAGAGGGGCCGATTCGATTTCAGGGGACAGAATTGGATTTGATGGTGGGGCATAATAGCTTTCATGGGCTTTTACAGCACTGAATAGCTTAACTGGAGCTGCCTTGATGGGACTGAGGTGTAATTCTGAGAAGGATCCCAGGAGATCACAAGAGCACAAACATCCTGTACCTCATTGTCCCAGCACCAGCCGAGCGCTGTATGCTTTAAGCACAGGAAGGGGAACACAGGACACCATGTGAGACCTTCAAAATAAAAAAAAAAAATAAAAAAAAAAATCTATAAAAAAAAAAAAGCCTCATTCAAAGTCACACTCTCATAATCTTCCAGATCGTTTTTTCAAAAACTGCTTATATCGATGAGCTGCCACGAGCGACAATAGCGGGCTAGCCTGCTGTGAGCTGTCTTTAAAGACGGCGGCACATTAGCGGCACAAGACTGTCTTTGTGTGGACTAAAATCCTTGGCCTTGCGGCTGAGATAAGATGTATTCACACTCCGCAGACACAATTTGGGTAATCAGCAGTCTCCTAATTCCTCTCCACTTGGTGCTCTCTGATTTCATTCATTTGCAAATTGCTCAGAGGAGAACAGATTTGCAAGAACGGAGGCAAAAGCTCTGTGTACACTTTGCCTTAGTTAGCTTTTGATGGATGAGGTTTTCAAAGCGTTGTCCGCCGAGCTATCATTTTAAATTTGGAAGCAGTTGCCGGGCACAGTGGTTTTCACCGGTAAATTGTATATCCCCCCAAAAAAAGGATTTGTCTCGCAATTCCTGTCAGACAAGTTATTAAAGACATTCAGGATGATGAAGTAACCTGGGGGGGGGGGCTTTGTTTTTTTTTTTTTTGCAGGGGCCACGGGGGACGCTCAGCCCGACGCCCTGCCCGCCGTGCAGGGCACCCTGCCGCACTTCATCCAGGAGCCGGAGGACGCCTACATCGTCAAGAGCAACCCCATTAAGCTGCGGTGCCGGGCCGCGCCCGCCTTGCAGATCTTCTTCAAGTGCAACGGGGAGTGGGTGCACCAGAACGAGCACTTCTCCCAGGAGTATAAGGACCTCAGCACCGGTGAGTGAAGCGCTGTGACCTTACGGTTGATTCACTGGCTAGTGTAACCTTTTGGTTACATGTCAAAATAAAGCTGTCCTTCGGAAAATGGAAAGCTCGAGATGAGCATGACATTCCGTGGGCATTCGGTTGGGTATTTTCTACAACAATGCCTTTAAAACAACCATTTCTTCTGAGGTTATGGAGGGAGTAGTGAAATGAAACAGTCAGTGTTCCTCTGGAACCCTAATGTGAACAGAACCAGATTTCTCATACATATAATATTGCTCAAAAGCAAACCTTTACTGAGTTTTGCCCTCATCAAACAATTTAAAATAAAACAAATACAGAAAGCAAATCTAGCTGAAAATTGTTGTCCTTATAATTAGGGGAAATATGTTTTTTAAGGAAGTAAAGAACAGATTTTAAGTAGTATTAATAGAAAGATTAAATAATGTGATGATTGTTATGATTATTTACATATACATTACTCTGACTTTTGTCTTTTTTCCACAAAAAAAGTTAAATGTTCTTGTTCATATCTACATCTATTCTTTCTATATTGGACCGGAATTGGCTCTCAACTATTTTTGATGTTGCAAATCATGCTTGTAGGCATGGCCCCTTCAAATTGGATTACAAAGGAGCTTAGAGAAACAGCTTTATAGTGACAAACTGTACACATACATCATTCTGCATGGGTTTCACATCTTGCGATGATCTTTTTTTTCATTTTATTAATAAAAGTTGAGTTTAAACATCACCTGTGATGGGAAAAATTAATTCAGTTGCAATGCCGGCTCTATTTCAATCAATTTCTCAAGACAGTTTTCTATTTCTTTTCTGGTGTGAAGTTTTAATTACTGTCATTATTTGTTTGTTAACACAGATTTTACAAACAGCCTGAGAAATTAGTTTTTTTAGCTGTAAGCTGCAGATAATTTAAAGCCCTGTGGCCTTTAAACACAAAAGTTTTATTCTCTCAGTGGAGATACAGGAATTTTTGTGCATTAATGCACAAGAAATAGCACTTAGCTGAATATGTAAGGCTTCAGGTCATGGCCACGGCTACTTAAACTGACTTTTAATAAGAATATCAGTGTGGTCTCGGATGGTTTAAAGCCTAAAAGACAACAAAGGCTGAGCAGCTTCAGTAATCATAACCAGGTCAAGTATTATGTGCAGTATACACTTACTTTTATTCTAAGCCACCTTCAGAGCTGGATGAAAGGTTATAATGTACCAATCACATCAGCACGATTTCAGTTAGTTCCACTTGGCACAAAGTTATGGGGGTGTATCCCAGTTTGGGGGTGTATCCCAGTTGTGTTGGACACATCCCCAAATGTTCTTCTCTTATCCCTTTGACAAGGTGAGCTTACACCTGCACAATGCTGCCTAAATGGCAACATGGAGAGACGTGCATCATGACCCTTCCTACATTCCTCCCCCTCCCACCCTCCCTCTCATGTTTCCTTCCTTCCCTACCTCCTTCATTTCTCCCTTCCTCATGTTTCCTCCTAATGGGTGACTGGACAATGTTAATAGTGCTCTGAAGTAAAAAGTCCCTTGATAAAAAAAAAAAAAAAAATGCTTGTTTTTCCTGCAACAGAATAAAAAGCTGAAACCAAATGTTGCACTGAGAACCTGTTGAAACTCACGAAGTCCTTGTCACATCCAGGGGAATAACATTTTAAATATTTAATATCTTCATATTATTTTTTTGGTATGTTTTTGAACTTCATTCTCACCATTTCAGTTGAAAATCAATCAATAAAATCATAAAACAAGCCTTTACAGACCTGTTTGTAAGAAGTAACACTTGTTACTATCAAATCAGGCAATGCATGCGCGCACACACGCACACACACACACACACACACGCACACACAATCTATCTTTGAAGTGATGGAGGGCTTTCATCTTGGAAAAGTAAGTAAAAGATGAAAGCCCTTCCTTGAGGCAGAAGACAACAACAACATGACAAACTCATTCACCCCAGGTCCACAAGAGCAACCTCAGCATCTTAAACCACAGTGTGGGGAGAAAATCGAAACAACCCATGGGAGCAGCGCTATGTTTTCACAGGTATAAGTTTAGCGATGGCTATAGATGATTCTCGGCTCCCAGGTTGGCTATTCTGCTTACCTGTCCAGATGGATAGACGGAGGCCCTCCACCAAGAGAAAAATGGATCCTAATCAAGTCCTGATGGAATATTGGTCACAGTTGGAGGAGATGTTGGAGGAGAGTTGTCAGTGCCTACATAGTGGATCAGGAGTCTGAAAGTTGCGAATCCCAAGAATGTGACGAGTGGGTATCCAGCTCCAGTCAGAGGAAAATGTATCTTGTTGGGAAGGGAAGAGAACCGGAGGTCGATCCAAAGATCCTGAAAATCTCTTGACCTGGTACATCCTGTACATTTGCCAGGATTGCCAACAACCTCATATGCCTCAGTGAGAATTAAACACATCCCCAGCTACCTGGAGGTTTTTGTGACACCAGAAATCCTAGAGATAATCCTTGTCCTTTACACTAACTTGGAGGGTCATCGCAAATCGGGGCCATGCGACTGGAAGGGGCTCGACATGTGAGCGCTCAGAGATTACTTCTGGACTTCTTCTGCCTTGAGTTTCTTCCTGACCAAACTTAGATTGAGAATGGGTTGTAAAAATCCATGTTTTTATTCTTCAGTTGTTCAATAATATTTTTATATTAATCCAAGGCAGAGAACTAGAGACCAACCCCCAAATTTTCCAAATCTCTTGACCTGGTGCCCCAAGAACGTCATGATGCTGGCTGCCAGGATTGCTGGCAATACACCACAAATCTTAAAGCTGACATTGTACGTTGAAGCATCATAAGTCGGGCCCATCAGTTGTTTTGTTGTGTTTTTTTGTGTTTGCTACATGGAAACAAGTGTTATATAATAGAAACAGGCAGGTAAAGGGTGTATTGATTGATCTAATTGATTGAGTCATAACTGTTGCAGTGGAATGAAGTTAAATAAAATACCAAAATTAAAAAAAATGGGTCCTTAACAGGCTCAACGGCAGGTTTATTTTCAACCTTAGGCAAAATAAAAAATAATAATAATAATAATAACTTACAAAATTTATTTTGAGCACATATTGAGCATATATATATATATATATATATATATATATATATATATATATATGATTAATATTATTTTTTTTATTTACACAATAAAAATCACTGATTACTTATCATTAGCTTTAACAATAACAAACTATAATAAAAAAAACATCAGCACTTGACTCTCATTATTAATCATTGCTTATTATTATTTATCTTTAATCAAATTAAAAACAAGGTTTTTATAGGGCACCCTTGAAAAAACTTGTTAAATGTCAGTCAGTCATTTTCTATTCCTGCTTATTCCTCATTAGGGTCGCAGGGGTCTGCTGGAGCCTATCCCAGCGCGTTACAGCGAGAGGCAGGGATACACCCCAGATGGTCGCCAGCCAATCATGGGGCACACACTCACACACTCACACCTATGGGCAATTTAGAGTCACCAATTAACCTGAGCATGTTTTTGGACTGTGGTAGGAAGCCAGAGTACCCGGTGAAAACCCACGCAAACACGGGGAGAACATGCAAACTCCACACAGAAAGGTCCCAGACCCCGGACCAAGGAGGTCTTGAACCTGCAACCTTCTTGCTGTGAGGCAACAGCGCTAACCCCTGCTCCACCGTGTCGCCCATCTTGTTAAATGTGTAAAATGTAAATAGTCATTAGTTTCTAAATATACCGGTTCTTATTATTCATATTTAATTGCTGAGGGGATTCTATTCATTTCATTTTACCTCTTCTTTTTATTCATTTATTTTTCCCAAATTATTTATTTATTTATTTTGTTTTATTTACTAAGGTTGTGGTGTCACATCATCAAATTGTTATGTGTATTGTATTTGCCTGCACTAAATGCATTTTATTTCATTTAATGAAATCTCATTTTAACCATTTCACAAACTGGAGGAAAGTAAAAATAATCACAAAGGTCCCCTTTATACTTTGTTACAGTGTTATTAGAGACCTTCTATAACAAGCCAGCGTTGCTCTAATATGACTTTCCCTCTATTTACTCACCTAAGCATAGCACCTGCTTTATTGGCCTACTGTTCCTCTTATTAGGCTTATTAAATGATGTGCTATGCAAATTAAAGGTCTTTTTTTATAATCCCCAGTAAACCCAGTTCAGTTATAAGTGTTGCAATGCTTTTAATGGTGATTTATGAACCAAATTCCACCTTATTTTACTTCAGTGGGCTTACGTCCCAGTTGCACTGTTTAGTTTTCATGTTTAGAAATTAAACGTACATTTGAATCATGACTCAGCTGCTTAGGAGTAATGCAGATAGACCAGTTGAAAACGTAAAATACTGCATGACTGTTCAATATATTTTCAGCTAATTCTCGTATGAATTTCCGGTTGAGGTCATGAGTTGAAGTGTGACGCAGCGGTGTGCCATACCAATTAAGTCCCATTAGTTTTTGTCAGGTGGAAGCGTGTTGATTAGGGGACCTGAATGAGGCCTCCTGAAGGGATTTCTGGCAAACAACAAAGCCAATGTGACACCTCGGCTGGAATGCTCCATGATTAGAGGGTGTGAGAAAGCCATCTTTCTTGTATTCATGAAGGTCCCTCCACAGGAAAGAGACTTTAATTGCTTCTGGAAGTTCATTACAGTGTGATTGCTGTGCTGTGAAATTGTTGTGAGCTTGATAATGGCAAAATGAAATTTGGAACTAAAATTGTTTGCTGTTCTGTGCTCCGAGTAAAACTACAAGGGAAAGTTCACTCAATGCTATGTGTCAGTTCTCTTCATGTGTCACATCAGCATCCAGCACAAGTTTGATCAGTGGAGTTGACAGATAAGAAACTGCTCTGCATCAACGCTACGCAACTTTAAATCTGTATACTTCATGCTTAAACAACTAACAAAGTTAAGTATGTCAAAATTGTGTTATTTTTTTTTCAAACTTTGTTTATTGGATTTTTAGAAGAGAAAATATGTCATTCAGCATTTACGAAAAAAGTGTAAATTCATTTTAATATGCAATACCCAAGAAAAAAGAATGCCTAAAGTACTTATGAACTATACTATGGTATTAAAAAAAATATTTCTTTTGCAAATTTGCAAATTGTTACATATTTAAACAATAATAAACATATACTCTCTCAACTATCTCAATATACTCGCCATTTTACTGAGCTGTCATACTTGTACAATATTAGCAAAGTTGAGGTAGACATTACTGTGTAATAATAGCCTGGCTATCACCAGATTTTCACCTTTGTAGATTGAAATGAGGTCTAGAAACCATCTGTTCATTTGTTTGTATTAGAGATATGGTTTATAAAGGCCCAGAGACATTGACTATGAATGTCTCTCAAATGCATCTGTAAGCACTTTATAGTTCATTGTATCAAACATACTCAATGAAAATGAAATGGTTCAACACAAAAAGTTGCTATTTTTTCAAAATAAACTTGCGGTCTAAATTGCTTTGAACACTTTCTAAGGCTGCATCAAAAAGGTAAATTATCGTCTGCTGCCATGTTTGGTCCACAGTTATCAATAAAGTTGCTTCTGTGTTTCGTCATTGTCTTGCTGCATCATCCCCCTGTTCTGTGATTGGCTCCCTGGATGAGGGTAAATTGTGTCCTTGGTGTCCAGACTAAATTTCCCAGTGAAGTGAAATCGCATGCAATGAAAGATGGGTATACCCAGGCTAGTGTAATAAATCTGTTGATTTTCTGACTCTATTAAACTTTGTCAGACATCAACATATTAGTGTCTTTTTAAAGAGTAATTTGTACCCCAGCTAAACTTGGACTAATATCCAAAATGTAATTAAAAAACTGGAATCTCTACAACAGCAGCGACATAATTGTATTGTTGTACTTCATGTATTATTTATGTTCTCCACAGCCCTGATTTAAAAAAAAGAAAGAACCAATAGTTGTAGCAGACCTGCAGTTTTCGAGTTCCATGATGTTCCATGAGTATAAAAAAATGAACGCTGCTTCTCCATACAGTTTTATATTCCCACATACCAGGCAACACTGTAGAGTAAGTAAAGCGGTGAAATGAAGCTCAGACTTGCACTGTCTGCTGTGAGTCAGAGTTTCATCTCACTGCCTTAAAAATTGACAGAATAAACATGTTGACAATAAATTGAAATTGTTGATGTTTAGAAATTGTGCGACTTATTGCATATGGTCCTCAAATAATGCAGTACTTGAATCGATGCACCCCTGTATTCAACCACTGGTTGCTATTTTTATATATATTTTCTATATATGTTTATATAATATTTATATTATATATGTGTGTGTGCTGTTTGGTGTAAAGTGGGTTTGTCTGAGCTATATTGAGAGAATTACACAAAGTGAACAAAAACAGTAAAGATGCAGACTACAAATTCCAACCGCTGACCTGAAAGAGACCAAAAAAAGCTCAGAAGTAGCTGTAGTTAAGATCGGTTTCACAGCAGTGATAATTATTCAGTATTTTCATACAGTATTTCACTGTGAGCAACTTTGAATATAGTCAATTTACACAGCTTTGAACCACCATATTATTTGGTATAATTTTCAGCTTCGCAGACGACTCTCTAGTTGTTATATGATACTGACAATCGCAAAACTTTCCACAAACACAAAGCAAATGCACTTAATATTTGGATAATGTCCAAAAATAACAAGGGTTCAACCTCAAACCAACAAGCTTTAATGATACCTGTTGGTTTGGTGAATCTCAAATAATTAGAATATCATGAAAAGATTGGGGTTTTCATTATCTGTAAACCATAATCCTCAAAATATGAGCAAAAAAGGGCCTGAAATATTTCACTCTATGTGTAATGGGTTTCACTTTCTGAAATTATTGGCAACAGATATTGAACTTTTTCACCATATTCGAATTATATGAGATGCACCTGTATATGTTTGTATACAAAAGCTTAGGAGCTTAGGAGCATTCTGGAAACAGCAGGAGAAATTTCCAACACAGATGGTGAGATGTAGCCTGGCTCTGCCCTCTTACATACTTCAGCTCAATTTTCATTTTCCTTATGTACTCCATCTGGGTTTTCAGTATATTTGTGGATTTTCTCCAGTGAAATCTGTCCAATCAGTGAAGAGAGGGTGTGGCCAAGAATGATGGCGTTGAGGTCATGCACAAGTTTGAGTTGTAGTCAGTCTATCGTAGTTCAGTAATGGCAGCGGAGAAAGATGTGGGGTTTATTATGGAGATAAAGTAGCCAATATCCAGCATTTAGAACCGGACCAACAATAATCTTTGGTGAATTCTACTCAATATTGAAAAAATTGTACCAAAAACACTTGTTAAGATTTCATTTTTTGCAGTGCGGTGAACTGAATATTATAGTTCCTTTCACACACTTAATTTCACTTATTATTAAACATTATTATAGATCCACTTCATCATAAACAGTCAAGACAGCAGTGTTACGTGTCTTGTAGCTTTAAGTATTCCATAAGCCCCTTTAAATTTTAAACGATCTCAAATCTTACCCCACAACATCTGTGATTTATTATTGAACCATTAATGAAATATTGAGCGCTACGCACTGTCTCTGCATCACACTCCCAACCCGGAGCACAGGGGAGAGGGCCGGGCTGGGTGGTGTGTGTGTGTGTGTGTGTATGTGGCCTCATCAGTCATGTGTGTGTCTATAACAACAGACAGCCGACAGCATGCAGCCGCGCGCTTCTTGGCATCCACCTCCACGTGTGGCCGCTTTTGTTTTTAACCCGGGGAATTGTTTTTGTTTGTGGCAGAACTGCATTTTCCAGTTACATTGCCGTTCTTCACAGGAACAATATGTACATCAATATGCATGAAGGCTTGTGCATTGACCTTTTATGGTTAATTTGTGGGAGTGTAGGTGGTGGAGTATAAGGTTCATCCACCTGCACACATCAAATTGATTGTGATTCATAAGGGGAAAAAAATCCTTAGATTTTATAAATTACATTATATTTTTACTTCCTATGCACAATGTATAGTTCATTATATATTACATATATACATACAGTATATATATATACCCCAGAATCAGTATCAGCGTTACTGGCTAAAGGGGTGTTCACACTGGACAAAAATTTGCGCGATTACATGTTAAGTCAATGGGAAGATGCGTTTTTTTGCGACGCCATGGACGCGATTTCACCTCCAGAGGGGATTGTGTATACAGAAATGACGGCGGAGCTTTGGACTTTCAGAGCAGGACAATGCAGTGACAGTGGTGATCACACACACACGGATGATGAGAGAAAACAAAACAGATGGGGACATGATGACGCAATCTGGCGAATTTTCACAAAACAGCGAAAAAATTCAAATTTGTTGCGCGACAAAATCACGTCCTTCGTGCAAAAAAATCACATCAATTGAGTGCGGTGTGAACACCCCTTAAGAGCATGCCAAACAGGGAATTTGACTCATAACTCAATTTAGGCATAAGTTTAAAGACATGTTTAAAAGGAAATAAATGGATAAAAATGTGCAAATCGTAGTTTAAAGAATTTGGCTTTACTGATGGGAATATTTTGCGTAATTCGAGGCCCAGGCCTTTATTGGAATGAGGCCACAATTAGACACAGGCCTCTATGGGCCTCTATTTCAGCAAAACAACAAGAATGAATGAATAATAGAATGAATAAAAACGCAATCTTGTGTCTATTTGAACCTCAGTATATGAGGTTCATTTATTGAAAATGTAGTTACAATATGGAATGCATACATAACATTATCAACATTAACAATAGGCATAGATAGATAGATAGATAGATAGATAGATAGATAGATAGATAGATAGATAGATAGATAGATAGATAGATAGATAGATAGATGTTGCTTTATCTTTGGGTAACTACTGTAATTACAAATGCAACATTCTGTACAGTAGACATTACACTACGCCTTGGCAGGGAGAGTGCTGGTCTAATTCATAACATTAATAATTGCTGCATTCCATTTAGGTAAAGTACCAATTCCCTGCGGCCATGTAGTTTGCATGCTGCCTCACTGCGACTCTTAATGGAACTGAGACATTGTGAACATTATTAGTCACACCTGTGCTTCTCCTGCTGTGGTAAATGGGTGCTATGAGAAATATCCAGTGCTCCAAAATAATCATTGTCATGCCTTCGGACGATAAACACATGATTTAACACATAGTAGTCCAGTGATATAAATATGTGTTTAGGTTAGGTTCTGGGTAGAATGGAATGGCCCGATTATTATGCCTTTGGGAATCTTCAGGGGGAAACAGAAGCATGCCTGAGGGTGGGATTTTATTGGTTAATGACCACAGGCATGGCTTTCACTGGACTAACGGCATCATGTATTGCTCTGAAGCCCCAGCAACAACCGCCTGTTACTTTTAGTTCAGGTAAGTAGATTGACATAGACCCCGAGCAGCTGAGGGGATGGAGGCAGGACTAACACAACTAAGACAGCTTTAAAACCAACATAGGCGGTAGATATGTATATAGCTGTATATATATGTTGTTGGTGAAAGTGTGCAACATAAGGGCGCGTGACTTATGCTAAAATTACTAAGTGCTTACAGCTCTTTCCGTTCCCAGCAAACAATAAATTCAGCATCATTTCATTTCAATTACAACATTAAATCAGCCTCGAGCCACAGGAAATCAGGTTGTTCAGGTCTGTTACACAAGTGTGAAATAGTCGCAGGGACACCGGTTGACATGATGTGTTTAAGAACAATATAGGAACCTTCAGTGTATTTTTTTTTTAAATAAACAGCTGTTCTAATGACGATAAAATTAAACTTTATTATAACAGTTATGACACACCCTTAGTGCACCTTAAAGTTCAGTCTCTCAGTGTTTGTGCACTGGAGGTTTCAAGTTTCCATATCACACTTGTGTAATTTGAAGATTGGATGAGTTGTGATGTCACAAATCATGCTCACGGGCACACCTTAAAATCAGTTTTTCAGTGAGCTGAGAGAAACATTCAACTTTCAGCAGATGGCTGTGAAAACAGCCTTCTAGTTTCAAACTCTGCACATATAGTGTTTCCCCGAGGATGGAGCTATTGCAGTATGGGCAAAAACTTTTCCTTTTTTTTTTAACTCGCAAAGTGTGTTCCGCCAGGAGGTTTCTATATCTCTGCAGGGACCAGCAAGAGCTCTTGAGACCTAAAGTACCTATGTACATAACACTGTGCACAGTAATGAGCAGAGGATATGTCTATCTGTCTGTTTAGGTATACTTGCATTGAATTTGCTGTGACTTTTGGTGCTATAATACCTGTTAAGCACTTTTTTTAACGTATATTTCTTCAGTTCGAATATACTTTGGTAATTTCTAAATTAAATGATTCTAAATAGGAATAAACGTGCAACTCACTGTGGCTGTTTGTGCTTCTACCATTGCTAATAGCAGTATTTGTAACTGATTTGCATTTTCTGTCAGCTTGTTTTTGGAGAATAGCTTCAGTAGCTAACGTTGCTTTGCTAACACATTTTCAGTTTCCCTGTAAGTTCTTCAAAATAAAAGCCTCTTTGTCAGTAGAAAGATGTTAATGTTAAGCAGCAGCAGGAAATATTTTTGTACTATTTATAACTGGGATGTCATGATTTTTCAAGTTGTAGTGGGAAATTTCAACTGGAACATCCGCCTCAAGTGGGATTTGTGGGAAAGTCAGAGTTCCTCAACACCCCTGACCTGACATCCCAAGTTGGCTGCTGTAAACAGTAGTAGAATCTCCTGTAATATTCTGTCTATAGCACCTCTGACTAGTGTTTTTGCACTAAATCAACCAGTGATATGTGCTACATCGCCGATCGTGCTAACAATGGCTAACACTAGTCTGGCCATGGTCATGTTAATTTCTTGTTTTTTTCTTCTGACTGACTTCTGACTGTAACTGGAATGGTAAGTCTGGAATACAGCATACAAACAGGAGAGAAATTCCAGGTGCACTATTGCAATGAAAAATGGAATGATCAATGAAAAAACTTAGCTGCACTTGACAGCAGCGGCGGTCATATTTCTGCAGTGGTAGCGGCTGCTAATTATAAATGGGGGAACACTGACATATATCATTCTGCACAGTGAAGCTCAATCATTCGACCGTAGGAATAGGCAGAAAAACATATTTGATTGCAGATGGATTTTAAAGCCTATATGTGTATTTGGTTGTACCACTGGAGTACACACAAACACACTCATGGTTGGAGGATTCCAAGAGGTTATAGTGGGGGCGAGATAATAAAGCCACCACATGTAAATTATTCATATTATATACTATTGTGGAGGCGGCAAAAGCTGTGTTAAAGCTTGATTGTAATTATGTTTATGAATAATTTAAAGTGCCTGTTTGTAGATTTTTTTGTTTTTTTAATGTGATTATAACATTTTTCCAATTCTTCCGATGTCACAAAGATTGTATATGGAAGCTGGTGCTGTCTATGATGTTGTACTTGGATTGGATCCACAGGGCAAGGCAAGGGCAGCACCCATCCACAAGGGTGGGTGCTGCTATCTTCTAAAGTGTCTTGTTTAACACTACCACTCGGGGCGCCAAGTCAATCTACTGCAGACTTTAATGTCCATCTGAAGTATAGATACAGGTCCCCACCTGTCTCTATAAAAAAAAAAAAAAGAATTGGATCATTGGCTCACATTCTACCATGGAGGACCGATCCCCTCGATTGATAGGTGGATGTAATGATAGCATAGATTGAAATTGATTTTTGCAGAATGACGAGTGTTCTTTTTTTGACAGGAAGAAATGGTGATTGAATTTTGATCTAAAAATACAAAGGAACATTGGTACATTGTTTTTCTTTTGGAGGTGAATACAGTTAAATATGTGTCAATCTGTCGATCACACCTCCGCTCCCTTCATCTGCTCTGATTAAACCACATTTTTCATTTCGGGTGGAATTTAATGTGATTCAAGCTTAATTCACAGGGATGATCTAAATTAGGTGGTGCTTAAAACACTAATCGTTATCTTCCCTACCTAGACTGCAGACAATGTAATGTGTAAGTCAGGGCGGAAAACGGTTATGTTACATATATGAGTCATACGTGTAACAACATCATTTGAGATCCACAGCCGTGGTACAGTCAGCCATCAGAAACTAAACACTGACTAGCTAATGCAGATTAATTTCCTCTTCCGTCAGTTATGCTCGCTGCGGATCATTCTGAAAGGGAAAATTGATGCATATTTCATATCCATTAACTCAAATTAGCCTTGGCTTGTTAATCAGTGTTTTCCACGTCAGTAAATGCCTGCTGCCGTCGCCGTTCATTACTGACTGACAGCCGTCCGCCCCTCCTTTTCCTTAACCTGGTTCGTTTATCCGCGACCCTCCGCTGTCCCCCCGGTCCCGCTGACGGGAGTTGAGAAATTACAAGCCATTTTAACTCAACTTAACTGTCTGTGTGCGCCAGCTGGGCTCCGTCTCACTACAGCGCTCGGCTGCCTGTGGCCAAGTGGAATCTCCGCGCTATCGGCCGCCCTGAGTGGATTAGCAATTAGAAGAGCCCGAGGATGTCCTCCTGGCCCCTGGCATAGACCGGCCTTACATCAGCGGTAAACTCAAAAAAAAAAAAAAAAACACAGATAAGGACGTTCTTAACGGGAAGGCTTTGTCTTGGCTCGGTAATAGACAGCAACATTGTATATTGGATTAGTCCGGCTAATCAGAGGAGGAGATCAGTGAAGAATTGGAATGTTATTGATTAGGACATGGGCCCTCAATGCCACCAGGAGCACCTGATAGCATCTCTTATTTACCAACTAGCGTGATGAATCACTAGGTGCTGATAAAGCTGACAATGTCCTTGAGTTCCCTGGCAGCAGACGCTAAGGGGTAGCACTCTGTATATCTGCACTTTGAGCTGTACAACATCTGAGCACATGCAATATCCACCAATGTGCATGCACAGGTATTGATTGGATGTTTTTTTTTTTTTTTTTTATATATAGATTATTCCAGTCCTATCTTAAAAAAAAAAGACAACCAAAAAGGCAATGAACATTGCTCCTTTGGTTGAATGTCACTTTGGTGCCTGAGTGTTATAAAATAATAAAAAGCCACGTCTTTAATTAACCTTGTCAAGTTTGCTGGCTCGATTATGAGCTTTGGGTTTTATTGTGAAACCTGCCAATGTCGCCTATCTCCAAGGAAAAATCCAACATAGGAGAAAAAGGCAATACCTGGTCACAACACAATCAATGCAGGCACAAGGCAATTGGCATTATTAGCAAAGTGTCATGTTGCAGGCGCATCCCGCTGTTCCCAAATTGGACGTGAGTGTGAGCTGCAGTACACTAATTTGTTTCGAAAAGCTGTTGGAGACTGAAGGGAACAAACTCAAACCCCCTTGTTGAAAAGCATTCAGGGAGATGGTGAAATTAAGTCAAAATGAAGCGAGTTAATGGGAACATGGGACACTTTAGCAAAAAATACCTCTGGAAAGATCTTGCACGTTACCACAGAGCGATGATATATCACGGCATAAGAGGACAGCGGGGTGGGTCGGTCTGTTCTCAACGATCGTGTCGCATTAATCTGATTACGTGTTCCGACAGACCCCAGGGAATAAGAGTTTTGCTGGACTCTTTCTTAGAGTTCTCCCCAGGACACTTCCACACATTACCGCAGTTTAACAAAGCAGATAGGGGCTCAAATGAAGAGACAGACATATTAATCAAGATAATTTTCTTTATTCTCAGCGGCTACTTGGCCAGTAATGCAGCTCAATCCAATTATAGGAGTATTCTGATGTAAGACTCAAGTAAAATTCCTTCTTATTAAAAAAAAAAAAGATTCAATCCACCTATTTTCATGCTAAAGAAGTATTAAAATATAAAAGCCAACAATGGGGGAATTAGATATGATTTCCACAAAAATGTCTCATATAGGTTTGAAGCTGGACATTTTATTTAAATTGCGATTGCCCAATAAATAATGATAACTGGCATCTATCATAATTAAATGTCAACCAGTGGTCCCAGAAAGGCTGAATTCAAGGATTCTTTATTGTCATTTAGCACATGTACATATGATGAGAGAAATTTGTTTCCCTGGTCCCGGGGACAGCCCAGTGCTCAGTAATAAATAAATATAAAATATAGAATAAAAGTAAATATAAAAATAAATAATATATAAAGATTAGAAGTAGTATATACACTAAGAATATACAATTATGGACAGAGTAAAACATTATACAAATATCAGTATTTGTATCACAGTATCACACCAAGAGGCACAAAAACTCTGGCTTCACTTAATTAACTTTTTCTTAATTAGCCAATCACCAACCACGATATACAGTGAGTGGGTATTGAATTAGTTTTGCTGGCATTTGCGTTCTTTGTGTTCACAAACCAAAGTATTGGATACATTTAAATTTCAATTTGATGGAGGCACAATTAACAAATTGAACAAAATCTTTGGGGCGGCATGAACATCTGGGCCAAATTCCATTCCCCATCAAAAAGGGTAATTATTTATTTTCACTAAAATTCCATTCATAAGTAACACAATAATTAAATATATGACTAATTTGGTCGTGTGTTTCATACAATTTCTGTATTAAAGCATCTAAAAGCAAAAATCATCAGATGGATATTCTAGTAGGCAATAAATGGGGGGGTCCGAGGTGAACTAAAATCAGCTGGTATATCAGTCCAGTTAGTTTTAATTGAAGATTCTATGTTGGAAATGTGTATCACTAAAGCACAGTATAATCAGAAAGCAGTCATAACTACCTACCTGCTGTCATGGCCCTGCTTTTGCAGACAACCTAAAACCTATTAAATTATTTTTGCCCTGTGCTTTTCTGTTAACGTTTTTTTCTACATGAAGTTATGTTTTATTCAAAAATAACTAGTGAAAACCTGGAGCAAGGTAGTATGATTACAGCATAATGTATGGGAGCTGGTTGGTTTCTAGGTGTCAAAGGAAATCATAAAATCCGCCACGCACCACCGCCCTAGACACCAGACTTCAATTTATGCATTATGTGCACTTTCATCATCATGGACAGTTCAACATAGAAATAATCAAAATAAATCAATTCCTTTAATTAAAAAAAAAACTATTGGGAGCATCTGAAATTACTGGTAGTCAATGTAACTTCTATCTCCCTCACACACACACAAAACAGGTTTTCATAGGAAATAAAAGTGATCCAATAATAGACTATAATAACATAATTACCAGGTCAGTCTTTTGGTGTTAACACAACATAAATGCACATGTAATAATAACAGCGATGCAAAATATGAGAAGTGTGCCATTCTACCATAAAGAAGAGCAGATGAGCATCTTAGTTTTTAAAACAAAAAAGAAAATCCCACACTTCAACCCACACTGCAGTGTTGAAGAACAAACAACCGTTAGTGTAGGTAACTGCGTTTTATATGTGGAAGAGTCACAGCCGGTCAGGGGGAGTTGGATTCCGCTGTTTACTGAATGTGATTATGTGATTATGAGCAAAAAAACTTTAAATCACATTGTCTGGATGCTTTTGGTAATGCAAATTGGGTCGGTATTTCTGTTCCTTAACATTAAAAAGATGAGGGCAGAGGCATTTTATGCTGTGTTGCTGATGTATTTCCTATGTACAAAGCTCATCTTTTAACAAAGTAACCACAGCTTGACATAGTAATGTTATATATAAATATATTTTTAAAAAGTGGGTGAATTATTCAATATGTGCATATGAGTCGGGGGCCCTTAGTGGGGGACTGGGGCCCGTTTCAATTGAAACATGCACTGCCGCCATGTATAGTGAGGGGTCACATGGGGCCCAACAACAAATGGAATGCCCCTCATCCCCCGAGCACATTAATGCAGTCATGGGCCAGATGTGTTTTAGCTGCGAGACTCCACTACATGTATTTATCCATAAGCTGGTGCAGCTCACACATACTTTATGTTTCCAGACTGCCTAATAACACGTCTGCATAATATGGCAAACATGAGCTTTTTCAGCAAATACGTGAAGAACAGCAAAACCTGCCCCGGATTTCCAAAGGATTTCCTGGTTGTGACTTTTCTGTTATTCGGAAAATCATTCGCTTCACAGCCGAATTAAAAACACAGACATCTGCTTCCATTAAAGTCACATTCAGAGTATTTGTAATGCGTATGATACGAATCACTTCAGCAGAAAGGCTGTTTGGATACATTATTAGTGAATCCCTCAATTGGAGTTTGGATAAAATGGTGCAGTTCTCTGATTTTTGCAGTTATGACTTCTACTCTAATAATAAACTTCTCTGATATATATCTGAGACATGAGAGTGAGATAACTGAAGGTGTGGTATATGGAAAGAATATTACACAGGCTTGGACCAATATGGGATTAGGATTTGATTCAACTGTGTTTGGTGCATCAGTCTGTGAAAACTGTAATAGAACCTGCCTCAACCTGCCATGAGGAATCACAGACAAAGAATTATATTAGTCCGACACTCATTGTGGATTTCAAGTGTCCCTGTCAAGGACCAAGCAATTAAGGCAAAATGACAAAGGTGTAACAATGGCACATTGTTTTAATTGGGTTTTAAATTGTTATTAGAAGTTGTTAAATCAACATAAGTGGCAAAATAACAAGACAATCAGTGACACAAGAGGTGATTATATACACATAATGGACTAGTCCAACACAACAAGGGGGGAATTAAAGTGACTAAAAACTTAAATATTTAAACAGAAACCAACCAAAAGTAACCTATCAAAATAAATTATTTACAAATACATTACTTTTAAATAAGAGTGAGTGGAATCTGATAAGCAAAGCATGCGTCCGAGTCTCCCCCTCTTGCAATCTCCGCTGCTGGAAGCCTCCACTTCCTGTGGGCGGGGCATAAAAGGTCAATCTTGAACGGCCAACCTTTGTCTGATAGTCTCAATAAATGGAACAAAGAGAAGGTAAGTGCTATTGGAAAATTAAACAAAGAAGTATCAAATTAGAGCATGTGACATAATTTTGACCAAATTATGTGCGCCCGAATCATAAAACTGCCAAAACTGTAATAAAGTGAGATTGGTTTTAACTAATGCTTAACGTTGAACCAAAAGCTAAGATTTGACAAATTAGCAAAAGAAATACTAAGAGAATATTGCAGCAGAGTTTCACACTCGCACACAATTGCTACCTCGGCTAAAGCTATTGTTAACTTAGTGGAAACACCAGAGAATGGGCTAATGTTAGCTACTTTAACAAAATTGCCAAATTAAACTATTAAATTGTGATAAAAGGGCAGGTATCATTATCATGTAACATCGGCCTTAATGAAACATTGCCACAATAGAGAGCCTGAGTATTTCCACCTTCCACTTGCCCCCATGGGACCTGGACTCAGCGCTGCGGAAGCTGTTTTGGTGACATATATTGTGCAAGGCGAAACATGTGATTCACTGAGCGGTTTCACAAAACCACTCAGGGATATAAGTTGATAAACATCACATGTATGATTCATGGCACCAATCAAACAGGATAAAAAATTAAGTTGTCTCTTGCTGTCAATCAACACCAACGTGGCAGACATCTAAGCTATGATAAGTCTTCAAGTTTCAGTAATGGAGCAGTAATTTCTGAAATAATCCCCAGCTCAATGAATTTAGAGATCGAGACCAGGATGCTATAGAAGCCATGTTGGCTTCAGCAGTTGCTGCTACCACAGCTTAACACGAGAAAAGTGAGAGGTTGAGAGTTGACACATTTTAACTTTGTAAATGAAGCGGAATTCAATGGAAGTAGCACAGGTCTCCCGGGCGCGGGCCTTGGCTGCAGCGTTGATCCTCAGCAGGGCGAAACGCAGTCTTATTACAAAATACTGGCACACAAAGATCTAGTGTCGGGCCAGGTTTTGTCTTTTCTGTCTTTTCAGGATAAATATCTGTGGAAGAAAAGTTCATTGCAAACTCTGGGATTCCTCTGGGATTCTGGCCTACATGATTATAGCCACACACTTTCTGTGTGTGACAGTCGCACCTGTCGCTGGATTAAATGGTAGGATTCATATTTATACAATGTCTTCCAAAGAGAAATACTAATTATGTTTGCTAGCGTTGACACGTTTCATCTTCAGTTATTCGTGCGATTTTGACAGCTGCAGCAGTCGGCCTATAGACACCAACTGAGTTTGTGTGTCCCCTCCATCTGCTGTCTAGCACTCTCTTCCTACCATTTGCCTTTCTTTGTCTCTGTATGCTCATGAGTGGTAGTCATGAAAATAAGCAACATATGCAGCTCATGACAATGTGTCTTAGCTTAAATTTGCACGGCTTAGCGTGGATTTGCAAGTCCTAATACTTGCTCGCTTCATATTCAGTCTGAACACACCTTAAACCTTTTGTCCTCTCAAGCTATTCCTGTGACCTTGTTAGCAAAGAATTGGCCGTTCATGAAAAGCAACATTAGCATCTTGTATGGAATTGTCTCGCTAGCTGCGTTATGAATGTAAAAGTGCAATATTCTGCATTATTTATCTTCAGTCGCTAACTTCTGAGGGAAATTATTTAGCTCACTAATTACTTATTGTTCAGCAGCTTGTCGCTAAATCAGTCAGTCCCTTTGTTACTGGGCAGGTAGCGAACAGTGGATTTAGCCAATTTACTGGAAACAGATGCATGCTGTGGCATCAACACAAGGTAGAAAATAAACACACTGTGAAATGGCATTGGACACAATTAAAAACAGTCAACAAATTAAAAGAGAAGGAAACAGAAATAACAAAAGTTACAGCGCAATGTAAGAAACAAAGGATTGTCTGATTCAACATAAGGCAGCAACAAACAAAAATCAGTCCTGATCTAAACAAACTGAGAACTTTCCAGATACGGATAGAGCATTAATACGAAAATGTTTATGCATGTTTACTTTAGACTCTGGACACAAACTACAGACAATAATATGTTTTAACCCGATTAAGACACTGCTATAGTAACTGTTTTCCTTTCAGCATGACCAAAATAAGACTATAGCAGGAGTAAGGAATAATCAGATTAAGACGTGGAGTGTTGAGAACATGCATACACCTTAATCAAACTGATTCGCAGCATTTTATGCAGCAACTTAGGAAATTCAAACTGCTTGATGATATCTTCAAACTTCCAGATTCCAGCTTGTTAATAATGTACAGCAGAAAAGATTAAAAACCATTTGTCATTAAAAAGAATGTGTGTCTGGTTGATATGAAATAAATGTACTTTGTTAAATGTAATGCTGTTGCCATTGCAACAGTAAACAACAGCAACTTTCATTAAGAAATATTACTAAAAATACTATGAATACAAAACTAAATTAACTATTTGATTTAAAAAAAGGCTGTGAGTCATTAAGCAGTCTATGCTCTGTAGCATGTAAATAACTCATAGAAATATAATATTCTCATTTAGAATGGTCAGATTATTACTGGACTTTCTGGAAAACAAAAAGAGTGCTCTTAAAGACACTACAGCATTTTACAACACAGCAGTTTTGTGTGTCTTCATTGGTTCATCGGTACATTCATTTATTAGACTGAGGAAATGAACTACATATGAACTACATTGGTGCACTAAAATGACTAAAATGAGCTTCAGACTAATTAGTAAAATTAGTAAACCGAGTCGAGGTGGTTTACACTTCAGGTTTACTCCATCCCCCTCAAATAAACTCCTTCCTATTTCCTATTGCCTTCTGTGATTCCTCGGCCCGCGGTTGCCATGAAAACAGGCCTGTCTCACCAAATCTAGGAGCTCGGACGCCCACTGGGCGAACTGAGCTGAACCGATCCCGCAGGGCGCCAGTCCCCCCTCCTACCCATATGCCTGGGTCACGTGACAACCACTCGCCGGCGCCGCCTCTCCTGGCTCTTCCCTAACTGCAGCTACTGCCTCAGAGTACAAGAGGAAATCAGCCTCCACCTGGCTACATCAGGGGAGAACTCTTTATCCTTGTTTGTTCTAAAAGAGGAGACGTGTTTATGCGGTTACGACTTGCACATTCTCCTTTATGTTATTTTAATTGAGACAGTTAAGCCTCCCTCGGTGGAATCTGGCTATTAAGCACTTTTGCGTACCCACACATACACATACACGCACACACCCGCACACAACATGCTTCTGCATAGAACCACATTGCTCAGTAGTTCCGCATGGAGCAGAAGTGAAGAGAAAAAAAAAAAATCAACCTTTTCTTCCCGCCATCTGTAGTGTGTGAATGTTATCGTTGGTGAGCAGCGAGCGGACAAAGCTCTCGCCTTTACACACTGCAGAAGCTATACCAAGCGTGTTTGTGTGTGTGTATGTGTCGGTGATATGCGTGTGTGGGCATGGGTGTATTTATCTGGATGTGCATATTGTCATGCGAGGTATGTGTGCAGATCGGCCATCTGCGGATGTGTATAATTTGTCATTTGTGCTGTTTGTATTGGTATAGCATGTTCGCATGTGTACATACTGAGGAGCTGTGTGTGTCTGAGTGTGTGTGGTTTGCTAGGATGTTTGAATGTATTTGTGATGGGGAGTGTGCTTGCATATATTTACACATGTGCTGGCGTTATGTTCCCTATGATGTTCAGTGTGTGTTTTTGCATAGTTTAGGAGATGTAAATGTGGAGTTAGTGCATTTGTTTGTGTGTGTGTGTGGAGACTATGGGGGCCTGACTAAAGCAGATTAACGGTCTCAGTCCTCGCCAGCCAAGCGAAGTGTGTGTGTGTGTGTGTGGTCAGCTCGGGGTTACCGGGTGGACAGAGCCTTGACAAACGGGCGGTGACACCTTACCACCCTTCTAGCTACTCTGCCTCCGTCTCGCCTCGCCTTTCTGGGGTGGCGCGTATATCTTGGGCTGAAGCGTAATGGCCTCTAAAGCCGGGATTGATGTTATCGTTGCCCCGGGGGTTGCTTTGTGAGCCAGTTAATGGGGTTGTTAACCGAATGTGGCCCAGACAATACACCTCACACACAGATATACCCCCCCCCACCTCTCCACTGCCTTCTCCCACCCTAACACTATACTATAGTCTCCTGGGGGGGAAAGGAGGGGTTATAACTTCTCTTTTCCTAGAGATGATTTTATTTACCCTTACCGCATGCTCGCTGCCAGGGCTGGGGACTAGGCCATAAAGTTTTTTTTTCCCCATTCTTTCGTTCTTTCTTTCTTTCATTTTTTTCTTTTTTTTTTGGTAATGATACAGAAAGGAGCCCTTTGTCAATGCTGATGAGTCAGCGGATACAAGTTTAATACCTGAGCCGGCACAGGAGGTATCGATGCATGCACTCGTGTTTTTATATCCAATTTTGACCCTTGGGAAGCGTAGTGGTGACGCTTCCCAGTGAAAGCGATGGTGCAGAACAGCTTCAGGACTGAAATTGAGGACTGAAAGGGTGATTATTTTTGAGCCTTTATTGGATAGTTATCACTAAGGCCTGGTCCATATGAACACGGGTATAAAAAACAAACTTTTATGGCCCCTGTTAAATTAAAAAAAAAAAAAAAATGTTATGCACATGCCAAAGCAGTATGTGATAGCACTTCTGATGGGAAAGCCATTTTGGCCAATCACAGGTCTCCATGGATACAACAACTGCACAGTGGGACATCAAAAAATGTCGACAAGAAGAAGGTTTTTTGATTGTTGAAACCAGACTAACCAGAAAAACAAGGTTTAGGGAATTTAGGGACATAGGCTAAAAACTTAGACATTAATGTATTTCTAATAGTGCTCATTATTTGCTCGTTTAGGCGAAGGTCCACGTTTAATCTGCTAATTACAATCTCAGGTTTGTTTGTGTTTGCATTTTGTTTTTTACATTATTTTAAAATGTAAACATTAGTTTTCGTTGTTCATATTCTCCAGGATTTCAAAGGAAAAAAACACGGCTGTGAGAGAAGCTTTTCCAGGTTTCCCTGGTTCTGGAAGGAAAAAGAAAATTCAATTTTCCTCTTGTTTTCTCAGAGCTTTGATCAACATGAAATGCTCCTGGATAAATCATGAGTACAAGCGATGAACAAATGTGTCTAAAAATATCTAGTTCTTTGATGAGGAGTCAAAGGGACAAGACAGAATATAAAATCTTTGAGAAAGACGTTAATGACTCTCAGCATCCAGTCACGCGCAGCTTTAAATTATATCAACGATGGGCAAGAACGTGATTATGGTGTTGTCAAAACAGATTTTACAATCAGTTCAGTTTTAATTTCTGGGTCGCGTTGGAGTTAATTCAAAATCCTACGGCGCATCACCAAACACTTTGAATTCATTACAACTCCTTGACTAGGTTCGTCTCCATGGCAATGGTGACAAAGATTTATGGATATTATAGTATTTTTAAATGCCATAAAGGGCCAACATTTTTTGCAAGCATCTAGGAAGATGAACAGACACTTCAAACTCATTTATTCCTTCGGCCATCATGCTGAGAGCCAAACCAGATGGTTTTTAATGATTTTAAAGATTGTATGTATTTATTTCTTGTATTTATTGCTGATTCTGCCGACCTGTCAGCACTGACAGGAGAATGAGAATGTTGGGAATGATTTCCACTGTTTTCTGTCTCGTGATTTGTTTGTTTTAATTGTATTAATAAGGCAGGGTCACTGCAAACTGAATTGCCCTTTGGGTTTAATAAAGTCTGAACTGAAGTGAATGTTAGGGTAAAATGTTATTGTTGAACATTTGGGATGCACCTGTTTCAGCTACATACATGTATATGACCATTGAAAATGACACATTTCAGGACAATGGAAATACATTAAAAAAAAAGAAACATTTATGTGCACTGCTGACCATTAACATGCGTTTCATTGAGCAGAAACTGTGAATACTTTTTGGCAATAGACGTTTTAACAGCATATGTGATTTCTTTCTGGCAGAAAATCCAGTTTTTGAGCTCAGCAGTTGTCATGCAAACAAGCCAGAACTGAATAGGAGTAACAAGGCTGTAAGGAGATGAAGTGAGAATTCGGTTGATACCCAAAATGTCTACCAAAGTAAGATATCTGGTATTTTGTTACTTGACACCTCTGAGTATACCTTCACTGCATTTTTCCTACAAAAATGGAATGTTTTACGATTCACACATGTCTGGAGACAACTGCTCAAGTTTTGGGGTGTTGTACTAAAATACAAATTTAACCTGCTTAGTAGTGACATAGTCTTGGAGGTGCTAACCCGGGTTCCCCCATAACCCTTACGCTCACTGCTTTCAATCTGCATGTAGCCCTTCTGCACAAACAAAGATTTTTTTATAAGATAATGAGAGAAATACAAAAGCAATACAAAGCAACTTCTTATGTCCTTTTTTTATGAGCTGTATAATGTGGCTTTTGTTCTCATAACATCATAAGACGTGCCACTTGCTGGTGGTATGTTTTGGGCTGGTCGGGCTTGATTTCACATTTTTCAGCCTTGAAATTGGGTATTGTTTCAAGGAGACATCACTGTGGGTTGGGACTGTCTCTGATTACAGAGCTAAGAAGTGGGCACAGGGCCTAATGGAGGCTGGGAGATAAAGGTTCCACTTTTCTGAGAGGAATTAAAAAACGGTGTGGTATCGAATATCCCCCCCAACAAAGCAGTCGAAACAGACTCTAATGGCTCGGTGCACATGTGGCACACGTGTCGCCTGCATGCAATATAAATGTGGGTAGAATGAAATGGCGGCTGTTTTGGGATTCATTTTAAAGGGGCCTTGGTTTGCCGCATCCCCAGTTTAATATTTAAATTCTCATGGGCTATTTATAAAAAATATGCATGGTTTTATGGTCAAAAAGGATCGAGATAGACCCGTAGCAGCAATACAGTTTGCCATCGCACACACTCACTCTTGGGAAAAAAAAAGCAAAAAAGCAACATCCCCATTGGGGACGAGTAGAACACAAATTTATGGAATATAGAACTAAGTGGCAGATACATGGATCCAAGGGTGGTTAGTATCAACTTCCACTCCTGTTATGACATCACAGGGAGCCATCTCTTAAAACGGCTTGCGTTCAGCCAACACTAAGGAGGAGGGCTAATGAGTGGGTGGTCTTATTTCACAGTTTGTGTGACTTAAATATTTATACATAAGCACTGAAAAAGTGATTTTTTTTTCACTATATGGCCCCTTTAAACTAAAACCTCTGTACCTCACCGGTAAAGTGCCTGGTTTAGCGAACAGCAGGGAGAGTTTTAAGAACAGGAGTCTTCTGTCAGCATTAAGTCGTGGTGTGGAAGCTGGAGCAGATGTAATGAGATCCTCGCATAGGGCAATGCTAATGTGCTGTCTAAAGTAAGAATTCTTGCAGTGTGTGGGTGGCTCAGAAGTGCAGGCGAGCACGGTGAGACAGATAAAACACGCTGATTATTGGTTATTATTACCATTCGTCAGACAGGCCCTGTCACTATGAAGATGTTTACCACGCACTGATGACTTCATAGTTAATAATGGAGATTATGCATGAACACGGATGGTTTCTTTACGGAACTTTTGACAGGTAAAAAACTTCCCATTCTTGATAGAACTTTTCTTTGCTATATAACATCTAGAAGAAAAAGTTGGATTTATATTAGATTGCTTCTATGTCAAATATATACCATACAAATAAATTGCAACAACATCCTTTTTGGAGGTGTCACCCTTCTCAAATCACATTTTCTGTCAACATAATGAACACATAAGTAAAATATCATAAATAATGTTCCACTACAATAACCACTTACATTTTTTATGGTCATATTAAGTTTACCGGCAGCACTTGGTTAAAGTTAGAGAAACATCATCATCTCTGTTTAATACTGAAAAAAAGTTTGTGTTCATGACTGCGCTCAAAATTCTTCCCATTTCACATTCACCAGCTGAAAGTGGAAAGGTTCTCTGTGCTCACCCTAACTCCCAAGCATGATTTGTGACATCACAAACTGTTTGGAGCTAGCAGCTTACGTAAGTCGGATGTGGGAAAACCCAAAGCATCTAGTGTTCCAACTTTAAATCTGATGTAACAGTTGTAGCGTATGTAGAGTATTATTATGCTATGCCTTGTATCTTTAATCAAAGGACTTTTTTTTTGCCTAAACGTATAATCACACACACACAACTCATGCGCTTGAACCACAGTCTCCATTGCCATCATGGCAGCGCCCATCACAACCTCTTTTCTCTGACTTCATTTATGTGAAAAAAAATGTCTGTGAGCATAATCCAAGCAGTTCTTTCTTTTTAGCTGTTGAGTAGTATGTAAATGTCATTTCTTGGAGTGTGGCCTGTGGGCACAGGAAACGCTGTTTGCTTCTCATGTTGTGAACATGCATTTAGCGACCGCCTCCTTTGTTCACAACAGTAGCTGGTGCTCCGCCACTGAAGGCAGAGTGTTTTCTCCCCAAGTGCTCTGGTGTTGTCCCAACATCTAAAGACATGCAGGTTTGGTGAATTGCTCTAAATTGCCTGGAGGTGTGAATTAAAGCAAGTGTGAATGAATTTTTCTCTCTGTATGCATCAGCTTCGCGCTAGACTGAAGATGGAGACCAGCTGTCTAATTCTGCGGATTGCAAAAAGATATTCCATGGACTCGGATTTCACTGATACTTGGATGGAATTGATTAGCAATACAGATTAACTTTGTGGTTCATTGCAACAGTTATATGATGGACATATTTGGAATGGGGAAATTCTGGTTTCACGCTATATATATATATATATATATATATATATATATATATATATATATATATATATATATATATATATATATATATATATATATATATACATACAGTATAGGCCAAATGTTTGGACACACCTTCTCGTTCAATGTGTTTTCTTTATTTTCATGACAATTTACATTTTAGAGTCTCACTGGAGGCATCAAAACTATGAATGAACACATGAAACAAAAAAAGGTGAAATAACTGAAAACAAGTTTTATATTCTAGTTTCCTCAAAATAGCCACCCTTTGCTCTGATTAATGCTTTGCACACTCTTGGTATTCTCTTGATGAACTGTTAAGTACATAACTCCACATGTGTTCATTCATAGTTTTGATGCCTTCAGTGAGAATCTACATTCTAAATAGTCATGAAAATAAAGAAAACACATTGAATGAGAAGGTGTGTCCAAACTTTTGGCCTGTACTGTATATATTGAAGATGTTTCTTACCCTTTTGGGCTATAAATGTAGCACTTTAGGACCACAATTCCAACTGAAATTCCTTTAGAACAGAGCTGTTAAACATGTGGATATGGCCCAGGGGCCAGAGCTGACCACTGGATGACTTACAAAGTATGACAAAAAAAAGAAAGGTATGACAAAAAAAAGAAAGAAAAAAAGAAAAGATTGTAAATCCAGTGACTAGACAGTAGACAGTAGAGTGAATATGGAATGACTGAGACATCATATTGTTGAAGCTGCACTTCCTTTTCTTATGTCATCTTTCCTGTTTTGTAGAATAAAGGTCAATTAATAGTAACAATAATATTTATACTGTACATAAAAAGGTGAGGGAAGTTTGTAGGTGTTGAGGTGTGAGATCAAATTGTGCTGTATGTGTGTTTGACCAACCACAGACAACGTCAAAATTCATTTTTTTGCTCAGTTAAATGCATCTTTTAGAACTGCTTAAACCAGGATCAACTTGAACTAAAGTCGGACATCTTTGCTTTAAGATGAGATAACTAATACCCAAAGGCCAAAAATACCAAATAAGAGCTAGTTTTGTAACAAAGTAGAGCGATCCTTTGAGCGAGCTAAAAGATGCACCTCGCTGTGTGAGGAATGCAGCATCGGCACATTAACACGGAGAGATCAGACTACAGCGTGCTTTACTATGCTTCATAAAATGTTACATTTCCACTACAGAGAGGAGCGGTTCATATAGTGCAGAGGCTTTTCAACCTGCGAGGAGTGCCTCCCGGAGGGGATGCAGGAGAATCAAGCGGAGGGGAGGAGGCAAAAACAGGAGGCCGTGATACTGCCTGAAGTGAAAGAGACAGGTGCATGCCAGCGTTCTGAGAACAACAGGAGTTTAGTCATTGTACTGGTCGCTAATCACTGCCGCCGTGAGCCCGAGCAGCAGCAGTGACATGGCTCACAGAGGCAATTAAGGTTGCCCAAAGGCCCAATTGCCGCAACTTGCGTCAGAATTCATACTACCCTCAGCGCCATGACTCGGGTAAAAATATGATCTCAGATGCCATAAACGTATTTTTAAATTCAGTGTGGCTTTCCACTGACATCATCATCCAACTCAACACTCCTAAAAAATCCAAAAAGTTGTGATATAGTGAAAAACAGTGTTAGGAGTAATACATTACAAAAGTAATAAATTACTGTAATGCATTGATTTGTGCTGTGACACAGAAATGTAAGGCATCACAGAGAAAAAAATGGTAATACTCTGTACAAATGTCAGTTACGTGAATTACAATGTGTATTTAACCTGAATTGAAGTGGTTGTTTTCTTTTTTTGTTTTTCTTTAAATAAATGCATTAAAGGTGGTGTGGGAGATCTTGGAAAAAACGGTTACAGCTATTCAACAGAAGTGAGATTTTGAAAATATACACTCCCTCCCCTCCTCCCAAAGACTCTGCCTCCTCCTCTTCAGCTCACCCCTCGAAACCACGCCTTCACGATTCATGGATACATGAACGCGCACACTCTCGAGGGGTCACGGGAGTTCACGAGCATTCACGCCAATAGCATGACAGACAGTGACCGCTTTGCTAAGTTCAAGCAATGTCGTCTTCACAAGATTTGTGAACATCGTAATGAACGTAAACAGTCTTTCATTATTGTAATTTCAAGAATATTGACATAAAATTCAAACTAGAGTATCTGTTAGATTTCCACTAGTTGATTGGATACGTGTGTCAATTACTTTGTTATTGCAGTAATGACACAATGTACATAGCCTGCTGTATCGTGTCCCTAGCCAGCCATCATAGGTTACAGTCACAGACATGGATTATTTTATAAGTAGTATGCATTTGCCCATAGTAGCCTACCACATACCTGAATTTGAATGATTTATGTTACTGACTTATTTACTTACGGGCGCTTTATTTCACGGGCAACAAACGGAACGACTCACACGGGGGTATGGGGTATCTCTGGGATAAAGGCACCTTTCTGTTGTAGTCACCATAAATTTGCGATAATCAAATTGCGGTAATCACAGTATTGTTCACGTGTTATTTTTGTATTTAGAGTTTTCATGACAAGAGCTCAAGCTCAGACTTAGCTTAGCCTTGTAGTTGACAGAGTAGGTAGCTTAGCGAAACATGCTGGAATTATGCTTATGTCACTCGATTGACAATAAGTTTGTCATCATCTTTCATTTTCTCACTGACTGGTTGAATAGGCCTACAATACCCGTAACCGACCAGTATGTCAAAATATTATGTAATTAGAAGACAACATCTTACATATCCAGTAAAAATTCGGCGACTTTGGCATCCGTCTGGAGCCCCTTCTCACTTTTTAGCTGGCGCCAGCGCTGGAAAGCCGTACCGATAACCTCTCTTGTCCTGTTTCGTTCTTCTGTTAGCTTCCGCATGGCTGTTGCTTTTTCAAGAACAGTTTTCCCCTTGGTTTTGCTGCCAGTCGACGTCTTGTTCTCTGCCATTGTTGCAACGATATATCTGTGCGAGCTAACTTGAATGTTGGCTTTCAAAGCGGTGTCTGCTCACCTGATTGCCAGAGCTGTGGGGGGTCGAGTGACGACACAGTGAACGCGCAAAATGGGGGGAGGGGTCGAGTGGGAGGGGGAGGGGGGTGGAGCGGGGAGCCGTTGGGAAGGGAGGGGTGTGGGTGTGTGCATAGGTATTTGATGGACGTATTAGACAGCCAATAAATGTAAAGATGATCAGTACATTGATTGGTCAGAGTTTTCCTCTGAATACACCCTCCGACTGAATCTCTAGAAAACAGTGGATAGCACGTTCTCCGGATCAGCATATGCTCATTAGTTTACATTGAGAAACCTAAAGATTTGAAGAACATTGTAGTCAAATGCACTTTGTGTCCTACGCCTAAAGAATTGTCCACGTCCTGTAATAGCGCCAGTAAATTAACATTTGTAGATATGCCATAGTAACAGGAAGTTAGCAAGGAAGCAAGAGTAACTTGGTGGGGAGTAACTTGAAAATAATGCAATAGTAGAGTAATGCCTTACATTTTCAGTCAGTCATTTTCTATACCTGCTTATTCCTCATTAGTGTCACATGGTCTGCTAAAGCCTATCCCAGCGCGTTACGGCGAGAGGCAGGGATACACCCCAGCCAATCGTGGGGCACACACACCATTCACTCACACACTCACAACTACAGGCAATTTAGAGTCTCCAATTAACCTCAGCATGTTTTTGGACTGTAGGAGGAAGCCGGAGTACCTAGTGAAAACCCACGCAGACACGGGGAGAACATGCAAACTCCACACAGAAAGGTCCCAGACCCAGGACCAAGGAGGTCTTGAACCTGTGACCTTCTTGCTATGAGGCAACAGTGCTAACCCCTGCTCCACCGTGTCGCCCGCCTTGCGTTTTAAATACATTAATATTGTAAAGTAACTTTGAAATGACAGTAACAAGTAATAAATAACGCATTACAGTTGTGAAGTAACTTGCCCTTGGTGAAAAATGTAGCATGTTTGATTCCTTGCTACATTTTTTTTTGTTTTTTTTTTTTCTCTTTCAGTTCGGAAGTAGCTGCTGCAGCAGCAGCAACATTTAATTACTTTTGGTCACTGGTCTTTTTTCAATTATAAACTGTCCATTGCTTTCTATGAACAGAGATACCTCTTTGATCAGCTGCCTTGCTGTTTTAAAAAAAAAATCTGTAGGTTTTTGTAAATGATGACATTGTAAGTGAATTAAATTGCTGTTACAAAATGGGGAGCATACAGGGAAAGCAATGTAGGCTTCATACAGAAAACATCTTTAGAAACATATGCAGCGGTGTGTCAAGGTCTTGATAAATATAACTAGTGATTTCTGTAAGATCAGCTTCATTAGCATGCAGCGTGCCGCCATCGCCAGTGGAGATAAGAGCACCTGTCCATTGTTGTTTGGATCAGTAATGGGGATCTGCACAGCCCCCTGAAAGGCATCAAAAGGGAGATGTTTATCAGAGAAGCATAGTGCTAAGAACCCGTTTTACACACAACCACTGCAGTTTATGGATCACGCGCAATGTATTTCAATCATAAGAAGACGCCGTGTCCGCCTGCCATCCGCAGTGGCAGGTGAATAAAAATAAATAAATAAATAACATCTGCTCCTTTCTGACTTTTCTTTAAAACGAGCCAGAAAGGTTTATGGAGTAAAAAGGAAGCTCTGATTAATGGTTTGTATCTGTAAAACACAACATCTCACCAGCTACTGTCAAGATTTATGGATGTAAGCAGCAGTTTCACACCCTGCTCCGAAGGTACAGGAACAAACGGTGGAAGGTGGCATCAAACCTCCGCACTGAACCCCACCTATCCTTTGCCAACTAATAAAAATAACCTACTGCTTCTGTGCGACTGAATAGTGCAGGGTCGTTATATTCAGTCAGTTTTAGTTCCCGTTGGACGCTGCATCAAGCAGCCCCACAGAACAATTACAGTCATCCTGCACAAATACAATATCATCAAGAGACAATAACGACCAAGAACATCAAATTAATTCACACATTTGAGGGTTCCTTGGTATTTCATGCCCGCTACACACCACTGAGTGCATTAGACAGTAGATAAGCAGCACAAGAAATGACTGGACACATAGTGTGCGGGTTCTTTAAAAATCATTATGTAGCCCCATCATATAAACAGAAAGTTTTGAGACTGTAACAAACATCATGCCTTCAAATATCTCTCCATTCTCAGGAATGTTGGTGGATAGGAATTGTTTAAAACCTCTGGATTATTCCGTCCATTTAAACCAATTTTTTCATGCATATCTATAATTATATCAGTTGAGTTACTAACAATAATTTTATGCATCTATTTTCCCATTTTGTACTCTTCTCTACAGGAAACAACATTTTAATGACTGGCAACTATAGTTACACAATTCTTTTTTGGGTTATTCTAGAGACGTTTGTCTTTGCCATGTTCTCTGGAGGAAGCAGCAGGAAGTTGATGACTTCACATGACAGAAAACACTTGGAAGCTTGATTTTTTTGCTTAAAACCTTTTTATTTTATTTTGAGTAGAAAATGACAGTCAGACTTTGGCAGCTATAGTTTCCAGTGGGCTTAAATGGGTTAATATTCATTACAGACAGTATAATCATGGTAAAGGCATGTAATATCAGTGGATAACAATAAAGAATTTATATATGATATTGTACAATGTAGAAATTTGTAACAAATTACGCAGACTTCAATGATAAAAAAGAAGGTGCCTCGGATAGAAATGAGAAATGTATAAAAAAATTGTCCGGCACTGCAATATTAAGGAATACAGTGGATTATTCGTACAAAGGTAGCTTCCCCAGCATTACATGCCTTTGACTACAGAGCAAACACTTCCTGGATGCACCCAATTGATCGTAAGGTTGCTTGCAGTTTTCAAAATGGATGGACCAGCTGCCATCTTGTTCGGTGACTTTCTGTTATATCAGGAAAACAATTCACTGAAATTTGTTGCTGACAGTTTAAAGGCAAGATGTGTTTGAGTGCCCCTCAACTTTATGTAAATGTGTAACGGCCAACATGATGATCTCATCCCTCAAAATGCACCACTACCAGAATGCATTGCACGTGTCCTACATAGACGCAGTGGATTAGTACCTTGCGGGCCTTTATAAAGCGTAAAAGTAGACTAACTGATGCAACAAAATTACAAAATCTTATTTTAATCGATTAATTAGTCAATTAATCGATTAGTTGCCAAATGTTAGGTTAATGTCACTAATAACATAGATGATAATAAAAGATGAATATTCAGACCTGTACGGTGTGGTGAGGTTCTAGTACAGCAGCCATGTTGATTTCAATGAATGACTATTCGTACCTAATTGTAAAACATCAAAAATAAACAAAATATACCTTGTAGCCATTTATACTGCATTCGATTGCATTTGGAAAGCGGAAAGATCTGACCTCTGAAATGGAAATGTGCACTAGAACGGCAGGATGCTGCATTAAAGACTGAATGATACCATACTTTCAGCATGTGGTGTTCTCTCTCTCTCTGAAGTAGCTAATGTACTTCCCCAGCAGTACTCTTTGATGCTTTAAAGACATCCAAAACACTGTGGTCGGCCATGTTTTCCCAGTTTACACAATGAAACCCATTTACCTCAGAAATCGAAATTTCCAAATTGGACCTGAGCGAGTTCCAAGTGCAGTGGAACTCAACCTCTTTACGAGATGGTTTTGATGTTTATCAGAAAATAACTACTCACTATTATATTTGAGTGCAATTTTTGGGACATTTTAGGCTGTATTCGGGATTTGGGACAACAGCTTATATTTTGGGACTGTCTCACACACACTTTTTTTCATTCAGGTTTTTGTGCACATTGTAGGAAGGAATAGGCCAAACCAGCATCCATTATCTCTTTCATGGGTCCAGTTTGTGATGAGGACCCATTGACACCACTAAAATCACTAATTGCTAGTTTTACAAATCCCCTGCATTAACAGCTGGTCAACTGCCTTTGTGGCCATTGGAATTAATATTATATTACAAACTACTTTTAGTGCCCACCAACACAGTGAGTGCACTGCATGACCAATATTGTCAGTTAAAAAACTCCCTCCCTCATGGAGAACACACACATGATGTCATATAACTGTATTAATTTTATTAATTACAGCTTCGACCCAATAATAGGTGCACACGTTAAAACAAACACAGAGAAGGCAGGAGGCTAAGATACCACCAGCCTGTAAATGACAAGAGTGAAAGGGTTGAAATGGTTCATGTAGGCCTTTATCTGCAAGTAACTGTAATTACATTTGAATGGATATTAAATCAAACAACACCCTTCTAAAAGTGAGCGCATGGCTTCTCCAATGAGGGTGGCGAAATCTAATCCTGAGCTCCTCTTTCCCTGTGTGTGTCAGAGTCAGTGGACCAGTATTTTTTGGTTTGCCAGTACATTGGGCAGATATTGACGTTTTCTAAAAAAAAAAAAAAAAAGTCTAATATTGATCTATGACACACCGCCCCGCTCCCCATTTTTACTTTTATTGGATGGTTAACAGTAAAGAACCTGAGCAGATATATTAAATATGTAGCGAGACAGAAAGAATTGGAATGGTCCAATTTCTTTTTTTTATTTTCCTGCTGAATTCAAACTCATGAAATTAAAGCCAGTTTAACTAGAAATGATACTATAATGCTGTGTTTTTAATGAAGTTCCAGGCAATCAGCAGTATTGGCAGCCAAAGATCTTGTCTTGACCCGGGCCTTTGGAGATGTCGACCCCTGCTTGCTTATTTCAGCCATCTTTGTCTCTTTTTAGATGTGTTGTGGAAGCTGTGAGGAGTTGGTAAAGGATCTGGGTAGGAGGGAGGGGAGGGGGGTTGGAGAAGGAGACAGATCAAGTGGTTTACTCTAATGAGCCCTGTCAACAGTATTCTGCCTATAAACAAATAGGGTTGACAGATGACACAGTGGCAGCACCCGTCTCCGTCTCTCAGGCAAACCACCTGTCAACGCTACTTCTGGCTCCGGGAAACGTGCGACTCTGTCACGAAAATGTACGCCGCCTGCCTGCCCCTCCTTGAAAAATCTAAAAACACAGGCTTACACTTTTTTTAGGGCATCATGGAAAGTCATTAGTCATTCTTTTCTCCACTGTCTCTCTTCCCACACGCACTGTCACTTGCCAAGCTTCCCCGCCGCTGCTGGAGAAATTATGAATTATGTTTGTGTCTCACTCTCTACGGGGGCTGCGACTCGAGAAGCGTCAGCCATAGAGCTGCCGCTTTGTTTATTCCTCTTCTTAAACTTGCCTTTTTTTCACTTCTTCCCCCCACACACACACGCACGCACCCCTCTCCTCTCTAGGCCTGTCAGTCACAGTTTTAAAGTACCCCGGCCGCCAAGTACGCTGCAGTGCACCATATTGAGACAAAACAGCCTAATTTGTATCAGTATTTCACCACTTGTCGGCCACGTTTGGCGTGACAAGAAAAAGGAACGGCCGCTTTTTTTTTTTTTTCCCCTCCATTGTCGCCATTTATACCCCGGCGCAGCAGCAGGAATACCGCCCACCGAGAAATGTGCTCCGCCGCTTTAATTTTCCTGCAAACGCCAGCATGGATCCACTGCCGTAGCCGCGCTGCCATTCACTCGATTTTAATTGGTATTCATTCAGAAGTCTGCTCAGCGCTTCGCAAGCTGTGCCGCCGCAGTATGAGGCTGTTTGACTTTAAGAGCGTGTCAGATTAAAGTGTTATTTATCAGAGTGGAGGCACAAGAGCCAGAAGAGTCGGGGAGGGGGGCATGCAGAAGGGTGGAGGAGGGGGTTTAAGATGGGGTCTGGAGAAGGTATTGGTCTTATCCAGTCCCCAGCACATTGCATATCTCTTGCTTTTATTCCAGGCGATGTACGCCGATCTGAAGCTATATGATATATGACAGGGTGACGAACATTTTCAGCCAGGGGCTTGCAGCATGTTGCTTGAGAGCATTTTTAAAAAAAATAGAGAATGCTCCCTATTCAGAGCACCACGCAACGCATCGCGGTCGCCCTTTCGTGTTACATAATGCAGTGTATTGTCTTGGTGTTGCCTATTTATGCTGTTTGAAGCAGTTAAGTGTCGTCCAAATTATGAATATTATATATGTATATTATAATTCTGCTTCAGCTTCCCTTTTATTAGTGCCACTGAGTGCTCAAAACCTACATTAGAGACCCCCTGAGGGACTGTGATTCTGACGACATCCCGCTGCTTTAGCGGAGAGGTGAACGCGCCGATTTGGGAAGTGTGTCTGTCCTGCCTTGCAATTTCTGTGGAACTAGGCTATTTTATTTCCTTTTGTTGTTGTTGCTATTAAGAACATGATGTACTTTGCTTTGATATGACAGGAAGACTTTCTGTGGGATGAAACGCAATCATCATTTATTAATAATCATTAATATACATTAGACAAGGGGTTTTCACAGTATGACACTGTGGGACCAATGTAGATGATTTCAGCCTGATGACCACGGTTGGTAAATTTGATTGTTGTTTCCCTATATAAACCTAACAGTTTAAACAAGCATTTACAGCATAAAACCAATGCCACATGACTAGTGTAGTGTTTTTTTTTATCTATGGTAACACTCATAATGGTTTCACAATGGCTAAAACAGATTTAATAACCTGACCTTTAGGGTAGGGGTTGTTTTATTTCATTGCCAGGCTATGCTCTGCGTCTTCCACTTTCCAGTTGGAAAATGAGTATATTCTTGCATCAAAGACAAAGAGAGAGGGACATTTCTTATTTTCTTGCATTTGAGAATAATCAAACCCAACCCAAAATGGCTCAAAACCCAACTGGAAACCCAATACACTTGTAGGGTTCACGTTAGCAGCAGATTCCCAAACCTATAAACTGCCAGTACACTGCCAGTGTAACATATTCTCTCTCTATAATGGCTAACTACCTCATCTTTTCTGTTCTGTTGCAGGACTGAAGGTGCGAGAGGTGATGATCAACGTGTCCCGTCAGCAGGTCGAGGATTTCCATGGCCCAGAGGACTTCTGGTGCCTCTGCGTAGCCTGGAGCCACCTGGGCACCTCCAAGAGTCGCAAGGCTACCGTCCGCATCGCCTGTGAGTTCCCAAACAAGCCCTGTTGATAATTATTGTTGGAGGATTTTTATGGATTAAGGGGGGAAACTCTGGTAAACACGTGGGAGTTTGAGAATTACTCCATAATGAGACCAACACATTCTGGCTTCACATTATAGAACGTTTCATACTCTTTATATATTGTTTTTGTAATAAAAAAAAAACAAATGAAAAAAAAAACACAGCACCCACTATAACTCTCTCCCATCATTAGAAACTTTAATAATCTACTCAGTTTGTATGGCAACTTTCATTCAAGGACTCCAGCTCAAAGTGCTTAACAATAAAGGAATTATATAATAAAATGAATGAAATAAACATAAAAATAGGATCAAATTGCAAAATGAATGTGAAATCAGATTTCCTGTTATCTGAAAACAATTGAATATTTTCTGGTGGCACCTCAGTGGGAATTATTAGCTGCTAGATGTCTCTGAGGAAACGGTACCACTGGGTTTTCATGCTTTTCTTAAAACAAACCTTCTCTATCCTCCAAGCGTGACAGGAGTTTTTGACCCCTCGAAGCTACAATAAGTCATCTATGGTAATACTGTAGGGGACAAAGGATTTGTTTCCAAATTAGATTCAGAAATTCTGTATTGTCTGTAATATTTTGTCTTATCTTATTAAGCTTTATTTGTTACTAGAAGAAATTTACAAATGTGGTGCAGGTGAAACTAGTGTCTGAGTCTCGTCGTGCAAATTAAATATGTAGGACTGATCGGGTTTTCATTTCAAATGAAACGTTCTTGTTTAATTATTTCGGATTCATTCTGGCTGTCGAGGACGAGGCAAATCGCAAATTGGGCCACGACCAGGCGGCAGCGGGTGTGCGCGCATCTCAAAATGAATTAACAACCTATGAAACTGGCCTACATCCAGCTGTTTCTTGTGACCACCGGAGCAGATGGAAGAAGATTAAAGATAAAGCCTGGAAGTGCAGTGAAGTGCTGCAGCGAGCCTGGCTGTCAGTCACTGCACAAAACTTTAGATTCCACCCCCACTGGAGGACTGTGCCGTATTAAGATGATGCAGAATGACAAGTCACCAAAGCTGTCTGACAAATTATTTATTTACAATGGCTCTCTAGATGATATAACCCTTAAGAAATTTCTGTGTTTGCATTTAAATTGTATTTACTTTAGTCTGGAGGACATTATATGAGAACAGCATTTGAGAGCTAAAAGGCTGCCGTCAAGTATAAGAGGTTATCTGAAGAAGACAGGGAACTCTTATTCAAAATGACAAAAGGAGCAAGCCAGCAGACAGTCTTTGACTAAAGCGTCTTTAGAAAGTACAAAAACATGACTGGGGTGATAGTGACGTGATGTCTGAATCTCTCTGTGCAAGGATTTGCATTTCATTGGGTTTGCGCTGACCTACCTGCCAGCTGAACTGTGCTATTGACTGTTTCCTTCTTGTATTCGGGACCCTCACACGCAGGGAATCTCTCCTAATCCTTGGCCGCACGAAACCCCTTTATAACCCGTTCACAGGCACATTCCCACTCAAAAAAAAAAGGCTGACATTTAAACAGGCTTTGGGCGGATAGCTGCAGAGCACTAAGCTATCAAAGGCGGTTTTGGAAAATAGAGCAGGATCCGTCACTATTGTACCAACATGAATCAGGCAACACAAGCTTCGTCTATCCAGAGTACCCTCCAAATCACCTTGTGAGCAGATTACTTAGCGCAGGGCAATGGGATCCTTTCCGTCCTACACGTAGGGATGAAGTGAAGGTCATGGCGTGCAGAGCCGGGCCCGAGGAGGATTGAGACACGGTTGACCGTAAACACACAACACCTGACAGCTGCCTCTTATCTCCCCCCCTGCAGACCTGAGGAAAAACTTTGAGCAGGACCCCCAGGGGAAGGAGGTGCCAATCAACGGTATGATCGTTCTGCACTGTCGCCCTCCGGAGGGAGTGCCCGCGGCAGAGGTAAGGCGGCCACTACGAATTGTTTCTCCTGTGGAAAGACGGGAAGCTCGTACTTTCCGCTGAGCAGATCTGCATGTTTACGGAGCTAAAATTGGGTCAAATGGTTTGAAAAAGTAAAGATTGAAAATGAAATTTCAAGTTTTGAACTTGAATTCTGAGAAATATCACAATGTAATTTAAAATAAAACACTACATTTACCAACATGTTGTAAAATGAATAGAACATTTTATTACAGGCTTTTGACGCAATGAGCAAACATATTGTACCATTAATAATGGTACAATATGTTGAGTAATAGTTGCTGGAAATGAGCCTCTATATAACTATGTAGATATTGCACCAAAAACCATTTGCAGCTAGAATAGTCATTTACCACATTAGGAATGTATAAAGTGTATTTCTGATTAGTTATCTTCATTGAAAAAATCAGTGCTTTTCTTTCAAAAATAAGAAAATTTATAAGTGACCCCCAAACTTTGGAACAGTAGTGTAATTATCACCCACTCTGCTAATTTGTTTAATAAATTATTTATTTTCATTTTTCTTTTGGGATCCCATTTCTCTCAGTTGTGTGCTTATTTTGTTTAGATTCTGGGGGGGCGTAAGGTCTGCTTAATTAATAGGCAGACCTGCCCCTATCATGTTGCCTTCAGGAACTGTAGGATTTGGGTATGCCACCTGATTAGGAGTGAAAAACCTGCTTTCAATGACAAGCCTCCATTTTGCACTCAATGCAAGTACATCATGTCCAAGGCTGTTTAGTGGAAGTTGTTTTAGACAGTACAGAGGACCAACTGTGGTACAGGAGTGACAAAATTACACTCGGTTGTGCACTTAGACGCCCACACTTGAAGTACTGAAATTTCCAGTTTCAGCATAGTACTGTGAATGCTTCTCATTGTGTCCTCCTGCCAATGCCATCTTGTTTGAAACTGTAAAAAGTAGTAAAACAGATGTGAAGTGAAAACTGAAACTAACTAATTCAAACTAATTAGCAGAGTGGATCATACCTGAAAAACAAGTGTACGTGTACTGTGTACTTGTTTTCATTTTGAATACATTGATGTATTTCTCATAATTCGAGATCAAAACTTGAAATTTCGCATTTAAAGTTTTATTTTTTTCCAGGTTCAAAACCTTTGACCCAATATTAGCTCCATACATCCTTATTCTGCAAGAGTAACTCTCTGTAGCTCACACAGTCGATTCCCGCTCCTGCTCTGCTCTCTCTGACCTTTTAAGTGATTGATATAGTTGTGTTCGAGACCAGCGATAAGTGCACATAAACATTTAGAAAAGGAATTGCCTTCACCTCGGATAAAGAGGTTACATCGCATGCATTCGAATCAGAACGGTTTAAGAACGGCGTGAGATATCAGTTCAGTTGAATAAAAAAATGAATGAAATAAATTATTAAAGATTTTCAACTTCGGTTTACAACACCATTAGTCTTGCAAGTCTCATGCTGTTAGAAACATCTGAGAAGTGGTTCAGGCCACAAAGTGAATTACAATTAATTAGAGTCTTGGAGGTTGATTTAGAGGAGTGGGTGCGGGGGATGCCTGCTGCTCTTTCTCTTGCTGGATTCTGTACATTGATACATCGGTATGTTGGTGAAGAAAGAGAATCACGAAAGAGGATTTCATCATTGTATCTGTTGGTTAAAGCATACAGATCTGAGATCGTCCATTGCACCATCGTTGCAGCGAAGATATGAGGTTTTTTTTTTTTTGTTTGTTTATATAGTCTAAAGTCTCTTATTGCTAAACCGTTTTTTACCCTCGTATACATGAAATTGATATTACCAATCTTTTTTTTTTTTTTTATTTCATAACAGTAACTTCATCTGTTAGGCATTTCATTTGCCAGAAACAGACATTCCTCTGGGGGTGACATGGTGGTGCAGGGGTTAGCGCTGTTGCCTCCCAACAAGAAGATCACAGGTTCAAGACCTCCTTGGTCTGGGACCTTTCTGTGTGGAGTTTGCATGTTCTCCCCGTGTCTGCATGGGCATCCAGCTTCCTTCGACATTCCAAAAACATGCTGAGGTTAATTGGCAACTCTATGTGAGTGAATGGTGTGTATGCCCCACGATTGGCTGGCAACCATCTGGGGTGTATCCCTGCCTCTCGCCATAATGTGCTGGGATTGGCTCCTGCAACCCTAATGAGGAATAAGCAGGTAGATAAGATGAGACATTCCTCTGTGGTTATTTGAGTTTTCAAATATATTTTCCACAAATTACATTATATTGTTTTGTTTTTTTTAATTTCTAGTTTTACTACATAAACTCCATATTGCCCACTCATCTGAACATGTTTCAGAGCTAACTGCAACACTAATGGAACACCAGACTCACAATGTATGGTGTAAACTGGTGTGTATCAGTGTTATATAGCTAGATTTGCATTTCTCAAAATCATCCAGGTTTCTGAAACCAGATTATTACCCTATTAAGGTTTTGAACATGACTCAGTTATAGTTGAAAATGTATGATTCTTTGTCTTCTAATTCACTGTTAAATTCATGGATATCATAAGAATGCAAGAAGGGTTGAATTGAAGTTGTTCTCGAAAATGAGAGTGGGGGAGATAGAAAGCACATGCATATGGGCAAATGAGAGGAGGGGGAGAAGTGAAACTGGTGCCTATGTTTTATTTGGTAATTATTCAGTGTAATTGCATGGTTTATCAGTGAAGTGTGTTAAACCGCATCACAGACTGCGGTCTCTCCACTAATACTTACACCCAGAGATTAACCTGTAACAGCTTTTTCATAAGAATGAGTCTGTGTCTTCGGTATAAAAGGGAAATGAAGATGTTTACATTGCTTACATGTGCAAACACACGGAGGCGTAGCCAAACATTAATCGAATATTCACAGACAATGAATAATGGGGGGAAATGTGCTGAAGCTGACCGACGTTCCAGAGGAGTTTTTTTTTTTTGTTGTTGTTGTTAATCTCATGATCACTATGAAGCCTGGAAATCTGACCAGCTGAAATTAGGCATCTTCTCGAAAGTGCATGCAAGCCATACAAAGTAGTTTCATACAAGATGAATGTATTTTTATCCTTGTTCTGCAGGCACAATCTCTTACTCCCGCCCCCCCAACACCCTACTATTACTGTTTCACTTTACGCATCAGACAAACTTCAGATTCATCTTGGCTTTCTCACATTATTTACACAACCACCCCTTTTTAAAGAGAAATATGAAATATGGGCTGACGCAATTCTAACCTGTTCTATTTCCACTAGGACTGGCTACAGTTACACAACTTTTATTTCAGACTTTGAGCCCAATTTATTATTTTTATGTTGGTCAGGGTTCAAACATGTTATTAGATTCATTGAGGTATATGTTTTAGCAGATTAACATATAGATCGAATTTATATATAAGTGTAAGGCAAGGGAAAATTTTTGATTTATTGAAATATCCCAATATTTCCACCATATATCATTACTTTATTTTATTTTACTCCCCTGCTGTGCGTCCGAGCTTCTTTTTCACCACTTTGCTTATTCTACAATGCACCCTAGTGTGCAGTAATATAAAACTTTATGGAGAAGCAGCGATGAGTTTTTATGCTCCACTTATCTGCAACAAACTCCCAGAAAACTGTAGGTCTGCTGCAACTCTCAGTTCTTTTAAATCAAGGCTAGAGAGAAAAAAACATGTCAGCACAGCAATATAATTGTCTTTTTTTTATTTAACTGTTCAAACATAATAACTATAACAGGATTTGAATGTGCATGTAAACACACAGAACATTAACATGTACAGATATGGATGAAAATTGCTGAGGTTGTAATATTATTCTGATGCACTAATATTGAATATTTAACATTATTTACCTGCTCAAGAGCAGTTTATGTGAGTTTTGTGAGTTATTGTCCTGGGAGCATTTACAGTGGCAACTTCAGCGCCGGTTCCCAGGGAAACAGATGTTTCTCACAGAGTGACAAACACGCAAGACTGACTTGTGTGACAAATCTAACGTTTAAATGTCTCAGCTTAAAAAAATCCCCCAGTTCGTTCTCACCCGGGTTCTCATTCCATATCTGGGCTACTGATAATCGGCGTGAACAATGAATGTGTAACTGATGTGTGCGGGGAACAGATTTAGGCGGAGGTCGACCTCCGCCGTATAAATGATTCATCATGGAAATGGAGGAGTGATGTGATTCCACCGGCAGGGACGAAAATAGATGAACCCGAGAATCACAATCTCCCATCTAGTCCTTTGTCAACACAAATGAGCCCCAGCCACAAGAGACGGTGAATAATGTAGAGTGCACGGGGCAGATATCTTCAGCCCAGTCAATTCCAGCGCGCCTCCTCCATAAAATATACAGGTGGCGTCATCGAGTGGTCGTGTGAGGTTTCAGAGTAATGCCGCAGGATGGATGCTACAGTAGCGCGATGCGCTAAGCGGCCCCCGGCACAAGCCGAGGAGCCTGCTCGGAGAAGCAGTAAACACTCAGCCTTCTGACGGGTGTGTTTGGAAATCACCTTCGTCAGCAAAGGGGTGTCAGGGTGAGCTAACGAGCCTCCAGTCACTCCGAGGAGAATCGTTTCGTGTCATGCGGTTGCAACCGTTTATTTAAACGAGCCTCGGACTCAGCAGGAATCTCTCCTCCACTCCGGCCATCTTCAATCGCGTCGGATAGTTGCTCTAATTCACCCCGGTTCACCTTTCCAGCCAGTGATTTGTCCCAGTATATCTTATTTCCATGCAGCATGTCGCTTATTTCACTTCCAGCCAGTGTTGCCATTAACTTGATGATTTTGACCTTTTTTTTAGTTAACACTTATGTTATACGAAGTGCTGAAGGCACTTCCTATTGCTCCTGCAGTGAAGAATTATATCACCAGACGTTTGAATTCGCCCACTCCTACAAGTCTGTCTGATATGCACCAAAAATATATATTTAAAATACAATAAACCCAGAGATTGCTGTGATAAATGCTGTTATAAGTCATAAAAAGAGAATCCAGAATGCAAAAAGAGAATGTTCCCCCATTTGTTCATCGGATGTACAATAATATTGTTTCACCTGTTCATGGCTTTAACTTAACCCAATGAGCCTATTTTATTTTCCAGGCACCTAATAATATCAGTTGAATCACTAACCATCATGTTATGAACCTATTTTTTTTCCCCTGTTTTTTTCCTATATCCACTTGCACAAATATACATTGCGAGTTATTATAGAGACTTTAATTATTACATGCATATGATTGAAAATCATATTTAATTAAAATAACCTCTTTCTGGCTCATATATGTATTGTATCAGTAATATATATTTGTCTACTATCATGTCAATAAAAAATACAATGGTATGAGTAACAACAATTTATTTTGTTTTATTCTGAGTAGAAGATGACAGTCAATTATAGTTACCAATGGACTTAAATGGGTGAAGTATATTTTAACATTAAGTGTAATCATGTTTTGATTATTGTATAGTGGAAAAGTCAAAAACAGTGAAATAAATTGTGTTCTTGTTGACCTCCAGTGGTTTAAAGCACAGTCATTGGCAGGTTGCTGCAGTGATCATCATTATCAGGTGTAACGGGGCTCTGAAATTACTCTGTGAAGAAGACATTTCATTTTTTGTTCACATCTAATACTGATTGCTGTACACAGTATGCTACACTGCAGTCATTTTCTTTTTTTTTTTTTTTTTAATTTTAATCAGCAAATGATTCACACATCATAGGGAAAAAACGATCTTTACATGATAGCAGCACTGTAAAATCACTGTAAAATCTTGAATACAAGTAAGATTACGCTTAAGTGCTTCAAATATAACTCGCCGGAAGACATCTGAGCGTGACATGGTTTGTACGATGAGAGTGGTGTGTTTTTTAAATCATGAAGAGAAAAGGCAAGAAGAGCTGCTTTTAATCTACTCTTGAAAGTGGCCGTACATGCTGCGGGACACCTCTTTAGCTGTCTCCCTAAAGTATCTTTAAGCCACGGCCTCCAAATCACTTCTGCACCAGATGCACCGCAGCCATTCGAGCAACTGTGAAAGCTTGTGAAATCTACAGAAGCTGAATCGAGAGAGGTCGTAATTCACAGGGCTGCACTCAGAAGCATGTTAAAGGGGAGCACTTAGACGCCATACAGTCCAGCGTCTTTGTGGCAAGCGGTGAGATCAAGCATTTTATGTTCATATATACTACCGAAACAACCTCTGAGCGGCAGAATTTTTATTTGTTCTACTAACAATGGTTCAAATGACATAATCAGGAACCTGAAAGCTTTCACTCTGTCACTAACATGCGGTTTCCTCTCAATGAGAGGGGAGGACACGGGCTGCTAACTATTTCCTTACTGTACCTAAGCCAACTAGATTATTTTTCAGCCGAATTTTTACTTCTGCTCCTGACATTTCCACGCAATTATCTGTACTTTCTACTCCTTACATCTAAAAAAAATTGTCTTGTTACTCTTATTTTATCCCAACTTGTTTTCATGACAACAGTCAAAAAGTGTTTTTCTGCTATAAAGTGCATTATCTGACTTGCTCTGGCCCTAAAATATAACAAATCCAGCTGTTTTTTCCTTGTTAAAATACCTTTAAAAGGGCAATATAATGCATGAAATTCTTTTTTGTCTCTTGCCAAAAAAGTGATTTTTCTTACTACTTTTACTTTTATACTTTAAGTAGTTTTATTGTGACTTTAAATAATTTTCACTTTTTCATTACTTCAAATTCTACAGGACTATTTTTAAACCTTAGTATCTATACTTCTACATGAGTTATTCATTTTAAATACTTTTGACACCTCTGTGTTGACTCACATTGCATACAGGACATGTTATCATGTTAGGAATATGAATTAGAAGTGCTTAAAACTGATTCAGTGTTCAGTTCTGATTCAGTTAATAACTAAAATCTTATTTTTCATAACAGGGCTAAAAGGCTGCGCTGAGGACACTACATTGCTAACAGCAGCCTGACTAGTAGGCCCACTAACGCTAGTGTATTTGGTAAAACAGTCAAACTACCGCACTGCTTCAGATTAATTTGGCAATCAATAGCATTAATCGCTGTATGTTCTGTAGCTTATAAATGCTCTTGTTACTCAGTGCTGTGAAGCATTTTAGCTACTTTTAGTTCCCTACTTTGGTTATACAGCAAACAAACTTTGCTCTTGCCAACACTGTTTTAAGCCCCAATAGCTGTTTGATCAACTGTCCACTTCCAAGTTTAGCATTTAGCAGCAAATTTAGTGAATCTAGTAAAGAGCGCGAACAGAACTGAAAGTAAATATAACAATAATTCGCTAGGTGTTCACAAAACTGAATCAGCGGGGCAGAGTCCTGATATTCCGTTGGCTGCTAAAAATAAAACAACCGCTGTGCAAATTTCACAAGTGAGATCTTGCCCAAAATTCAACGGTTTCGTCCACAAAATTAAAATGTAACAATTTGTTTGTCAGACTGAGTCAAGTATTAACTTCAGTGCCCTGACAGAAGCACTTATGGGTGTTTTCTGGTAATTCACATTCAGGACGCAGCTGTATGTGAGCATTGTGAATTGCGATGTGCAGATTCTCCTGCGAAAATACCTTCATACATTGTACCCAAACAGCAGCAGTGGCTGTAATTTGCAAATGGTCAATAGAGCGTAGGAGCGAGCGGCATATTTTGTAATTTTGTTTTCGGTTATTCTGATCCAAAACCAATCCCTCCCTTTGACCTCACAGCTATCAGGGGGTGTGAACGCGGAACCGATTTTTTTAGCTTGGCGTGAAAGGCGTCCACGCGAATGACTTTCTTTTGAGAGGTTACGCCGAAGGGAAAGCGTGAAATAAGCCAACCAAACTGGAAGCCAATTTCAAACTTCCCTGAATGAAAAGCCTTTAATCCAAGATTAATCCCTTGATCTACAATAGCTCAGGTAGACAGCAGCGCGATCTGTGGCACAAAAGGGAATCGACTAATCGACCGCACTTTGATACAAAGCAAGTTCTATGTTGAGCTTCTTAAAGACATCGCAATGCTACTCCAAAACAAGTTAGCATTTAACTTTGCCCGCCCCACCCCCGCATCCTCTGTGCTTGTTTCTACTTTCCGACCCCGTTGCTTCTTATTTTCTCATAGGTCAGAGGAAGTCTCCCAGAGCAGATGATGAGCTTCATTATTAGGCCAAGCAATTGCACACACTCACACTCACACATGACACACACACACACACACATCATTCCCCATTTCGGGGCCGAGGCCGGGAGCTCCCTCTATTTATTTTGCTAAGATAAGACAGATCGGGGTGGAAAAGTAATGCGGCGCCACATCGCTCGGAGGGGAGGAGAAGTGGCATTTGGGAAGCAACGGGGGAGGCGGATGGTAGCGATGCGGACCCACTTTGTGTTCTCCCCGTATCTTTTTCTGATTAACCTCCGGAGCGAGAGAGCACAGCTGAGTCGCAGATAGCTCCCTCTGACTCCACCTGCCGCTGTCACAGGAACACGCCGCGGCACGCCGGGTTTCAAAGCGTCCGCGGGATAGCGGCGCGTGTGCCTTCACACGTGCTGCCGATTGGTTTCAGGGAGAATTCAGCAGGGCGGATTAGCTCTGTCGTTTTGCCGCTCAGCAGGTCCCCCGCCTCCCCCACCTTCCGCCACCCAGCTCCCCCTGGGTACGCCTGATGGCAATGCTTAATCCATGTAATTACATTGATGAGATACTCAGCAAAAGGAAAAACAACAAAAAAAAGTTCTGTCGGTTTCTCCGGCCTGAGAATCACCCCGAAGGGGAGGCGATCACCCCCGCAATTTGTGCCACCTGACTCATGGATGACTCAGCAGACGTATCTTTGTGCCCAAGCTTGCTGTTTGCACTGCGTCACCTTGACATCAAATGACCATTAGGCCTGGGTTCAGGGACGATAAGGTGCACAAGCACGGGGGACAAATTGCGTCAGCCAGCAAGGTCTTGATCAGCCCTCCCCTCGTAAGTCTTGATGATGGCCGCGGTGTCACCCATTACATTGCTCTTCTGTCCTCTAATTGCCCCTCAGCCGACACATTTCTCAGCATCTAATCATCAGCAAATGTCATCTGAATGAGCTGTGTGTGTGCCTGTGTGTGCGCGTGTGTGTGTGTACTCGATTCTAAGTAGATGAGAGGACCTGGCCGCTGTGCAGGTCCGGAGGAGGTGACCTTCAGGGGCGGTCCAGGTAATGAAATCATAGGGAGGAAGCCCTGATGTGGAGCCCCTGCATGGAAACCCCTCCGTCACAGCTGACACTGATGACCGCGTTCCTAATTGAAACAAATGTGCCAATTAGGCGATTCATTTCTCACATCTTCTGCCACACACTTGCCGGGCTAATTTGTATTTGTCCCTTCATCTTTTTTTTTTCTCTCCACCCCCCCTTTTCCCTCACTGTCTCTCTCTCTTTGTCTCTCTTTGTGCATCTCTCTCCCTCTTTCTGCTTGGTAAATCTTTTCATCATTACCCTGGGGCTGTTAGCGGCAGACAGACAGCTACAGTAATGTGCAGCATGGCCCCAAACGCCGTGAGGGCCGGCTGTGCCGCACGTTAATTGTCTCTTTCAAGTCATAAATTTCCCTGGACGAAATTGAAATAAATACATAACGAGTGGATGGGGTGCTGGGGGTTGCCAACGCTCGTGTCACCTCATTCACTGACAGATTATTTTAATCATGAAAAATTAGACTCCACGTCCCCAGTTCGGAGCCCCCTCTCCATTATTTTCCTATCTACCGCTTTACCGCGGATGAAATACTGCACCAAAGGCTATATCTTTTACTTGTGGAGAATCTATGTCTCAAGACAAGCGAAGCTCGCCAAAAAACGCAAGAACTGAGTTCCGCACTCCTTCGAAATGGCAGGGAAAAAGAACTCCCGCTGCTGCCAACGGTGGCTGAAAAAGGTGTGAAAAAAAACAACACCAGAATGCGAGGAATGATTACTGTGTCATGATGTTCATTATCATTTTTATTCATGTCAATATACACCTGCAATCCATCATCCTTCGGGTCTGCGTGTCATTTCTATTTACCCAGTGTTTGCATGCCCACAGGCACTTTCTATTTGCATCCAGCTGGAGCGTTGTTTATTACAAAAGGGGGCCCGTGCGCTTCCTATAAATCCATCAGCCCATTCCGCCGCACTATGAATGCCATTTGCAAATGCAGCGATGCAACTCTCTTACCACGGTAGGGGCAGTAAGGCGTCACTAAGTTTGTAATTCATAATTAGTTTTCCCCTCTGTTGCTGGTAATTGGTTATAGTGCTGCTTTTGACTGTCTAATGGCTTTGGCGGACGTGCGGACGGGAAGGCGGGGATGGTTCAGCGACCGCTGCCCCCCCCCAACGTACCGGTGAAAACCGAACGAGATCTTCAGCTTTTCGAATTAGCGATGCCGACACTGATATTGAATTTGATAGCGCACGTGTCAAAGGTGCAGCTTTCCCAATTGCCATTCATTCGATTCCCCTCAGCAACTGCAGCCTCTTCAGATTGTTTGTCAGTATGTGGGCATCTTTTCATGAAAATGTGATATTTTTTTTCCTGCATGCGCCTGACACTTATTTTGAAAAGCCTTGATTTGTTAAAAAGTAGAGTAACGTTTATTACAACCCATGCAATTCCTTTCTCAGACATACAAACTCTTTTCCCATCACTATATAATACCATTTCAATATCATTGGAGAAATATACATCAGATTGAATTACTGTACATACACTTAGAAGCATTCTTTTGAATATTATTTTCTATTTCTGCCATGTTTGGCCTGCAAGGTGAGGGGTGTCAAATATGCGGTCCATAGGCCAGAACCGGCCAGCTAAAGGGTCCAATTGGACCCACTAGAAAATGATAAAAAACTGGACCAGTTCCTGTTGCTTCACAGAAAGCTGAAGCATCTTTCAGGGCTGAAGGGATAAAATATTTACAGTTTTGATTTGTTAATGGTTTGTAAGGCAGGAGATAACTTCACCTGCTTCTTAAAAATGGTAAATATTGTTCAGTGAGGTTTGAACTGAATTGCAACAACAGAATGAATTAGGAATAACTGATATATCTCTTTGATTTTAAAGAGGGATGTGTAGGTGTTTTACTGGTTCAGCCCACTTGAGATCAAATTGCATCTGTGGCGCATGAACTAAATTGAGTTTGACATCCTCATAAAAAGGGAGGGAAGTGTCCACACATTTACACACATACATGTGGCTAAATTCCTTTAAATACCATTTTTTTTCATGTCATGATTACTTATAAAATCTTCAGTAACTCTTTGCTCATTGCTCCTCTTGTACAGGTGGAATGGCTGAAAAACGAAGAGCTGGTGAGCTCCCTGGCCGACGACAACATCGACACCCGGGCCGACCACAACCTCATCATCAACGAGGCGCGCCTCTCCGACTCGGGCAACTACACCTGCCTGGCCAGCAACATCGTGGCCAAGAGGCGCAGCGCCACTGCCACGGTGATCGTCTTCGGTACGAGGCGCTTCCCGGCCGCCGTTGTCGCCCGCGGCGCATTACACACTGTTTACATGGAGCACCCAGATCAATGTGTTTGGGTTCCACGTGCCCTTACACGAGTGATTAGGAGACCCATCTCCATGTTTCCGCCAAAGAGCGATGTTTCCTCTTTATTTCGACGAATGTATTATTCAAAGACTCAATTTACTGCCTCTCATTTAAAATCAATGCGTACTTTATGAAAGGAAATAAGCCACTGTATCTTAATCTCATTTAAAAGGAGTGTTGCTTATTAAGTATTTATTCGCCAGAGGCCCTTTCAGCAATGTGGGTTCACCGGCTCTGAGAGCGCTGCTAAAACCCATTCAGCTTCCACACACACTGTTAAGACGGAGAGATCATAGAGTAAACTGCCTCAGTCAGGGCGCTAAGTGGTCGACTCCAACCTGTCGAACAGTATGAGTCAGTGTCGCCTTTAGAAATGGCAATTCCGTTTTAATGGCTGTTTTCTTAGCTTTCACGCAGCCCCATGCCTTTATCTTAATCCGAAGAGCAGGAAACACTGAACGGGCAATTAGGAAAGAGAGAGCTATACATCCACCACAGCGAACGCGCCGCACCGAATATGTTTCAGACGTTATGCATCGTTGCTGCGGCAGTGTCTCGGAGCCTGCACTACCATTAATAACACCATTTTTAGACTATTTAACTATGCCATAGTTCTGGAGAAATAATGCGCTCTCCCTCTCTTAACCCTTCCCTCTTTCCTTTCTCCCGACTTTGTCGAACCCTCCCGCAGTGAACGGCGGCTGGTCCCTGTGGACAGAGTGGTCGCCGTGCAACGTGCCATGCGGCCGGGGTGTCCAGAAGAGATCCCGGACCTGCACCAACCCGGCGCCCCTCAACGGTGGGGCCTTCTGTGAGGGGATGTCCGTGCAGAAGATCACCTGCAACGCCCTCTGCCCAAGTCAGTTCTTCTCCGAGCTTCGGCACAGAAGTACACTACCGTTCAAAATTTTGGGGTCACCCAGGCATTTTAGTGTTTTTCATGAAAAGTCACACTTTTATTTACTACCATGAGTTGTAAAATGAAGAGAAAATATAGTCAGGACATTGACAAGGGGGCGACACGGTGGAGCAGGGGTTAGCACTGTTGCCTCACAGCAAGAAGGTCACAGATTCAAGACCTCCTTGGTCCTGGGTCTGGGTCCTTTCTGTGTGGAGTTTGCATGTTCTCCCAATCCAAAAAACATGCTGAGGTTAATTGGAGACTCTAAATTGCCCATAGGTGTGAGTGTGTGAGTGAATGGTGTGTGTGCCCCACGATAGGCTAGCAACCATCTTGGGTGTATCCCTGCCTCTTGCCTGTAATGCGCTGGGATTGGCTCCATCAGACCCCTGCAACACTAATGAGGAATAAGCGGGTATAGAAGATGAAGCGGGTATAGAAGATGACTGACTGACTGACATTGACAAGGTTGGAAATAATGATTTGTATTTGAAATATTTTTCTTTTCCTTCAACTTTGCTTTCATTATAGGAAGGTCAGTTTTATAGCTTCTCTAACCAGATAAACTGTTTTTGGGTGTGCTAACATGATTGCACAAGGGTTTTCTAATCATCCATTAACCTTCCAATGCAATGAGCAAACATATTGTTCCATTAGAACACTGGAGTGATAGTTGAATCTATACATCTATGTAGATATTGCACCAAAAACCAGACAATAGTCATTTACCACATTAACAATGTATAGAGTGTATTTCTAATTAGTTTAAAGTTGTCTTCATTGAAAGAAAAAAATGTGTTTTTCTTAATAATAAGGAAACAGCAAACTTTTGAAGGGTAGTGTATATAGAATTGATGTACCACTTTAAGAAGCTGCACAATACAAAAAAAAAAAGATTCTCATCAGCATGTGTCAGAAGTTATTAATACTTAGCTAAGAGCAATTACGTTGTCAAAGATCATGACAGGCTGTCAGAAATGTAGAAACAATGTTCACATTTCATTTGCTAATGAAATTGGCGGGTTACAAGCCATTAATTATTTACACATCTCACATGATTTCTGTTTTTTTTTCTTTCCCCTTTTTTTTTTTTTTTTTCAGATGGCATACTTGCACCGCCAGGTCATTTTTCACAGCGTGTCACATGCATTAACATATTACACGTTTATCCCTTGCTGCTTTTCCAGAGTGACTTAAATCACTTGAACGAGCTTGAGTTCCCGCCTCATTAGCATTACACACAATCAACAAGCTGGACCGCGAGGAAACCGTCAATACCTCCGCGACGACAGAGCAGGTCATACCACAAAAAAAAAAGAAGAACAGAAAGAGAAGGGGGGATTTGTGATGGAAAATAAAGTGAGTGGAGGAAGCGGCAGTCAGGGAGAGGGGATGTGAATCAGCGCGCTGTGTGATTCAGGAGGAGAAGGTGAGCTTGAGGTACTTCAGAGAAATGAGTTTTCACCTTTACAAGAAACAAAGGGACTGTGTTGTTCGAGCTCAGTTTTTTTTTTTTCTTTTCTCCTCACAGAGGCTAGGCTTATCTTGTAGTGCTGTGTTGCATCTCAACCAGGCCTTCTAACATAGACACATTGGCTGAATGGAGTTGGATTTTTTTTTACAAACACTTCTTAAATGTTTAGGAGCTGCTTCGGAGGCAGAAATAGTGATTTTGTTGGATTTAGTCATAGTCATGAGGGTTTAGTTAGCTATTACATTTGGATTTAATCACAATAAATGTAAGGCTTTGGCTGATATGTCTGCCTGTTTGCGTGCTTTTCAGGTACCTCTGCCTTATTTAAGTCTACCTGAAACAAATGAAAGTCTCTTGCATCTGTATCGTTAGATCTTTCCTTTTCTGACCAGTAGGTGGGACAAAACATCAAGAAGAATTTCATTGGATCATTGAAAATAGATGATAAACATGCAGAATGGATTGGGCTACAAGGCTAATGTTAAATTATAATGCTTATCATGGAGGTCCACTTCCTTTGATTGACAGGTGGATGGGTTTAAGTGGTGCTCTTGGTTAAAAAAATGCTCTGGCTTCAGATGACAATCAAATATATGATTGAATTATTACAAAATAGAAAGACACAGATTTTTTGTTTTTTTGTAAAGAAGTAAACAATGTGACCTGGGACTACTTGTATATAATTTAAGTGGTAATTACAACTTGGACATTGACGTTATTTGCAAGTTATTTGTAAGAGATAAAAGCAGCTTCATGCACATTGGTGCTTTTGAGCTAAATGCCAATATCAGCCTCCTAAAGTAGTAGTAGTCAACATTTTTGCATTAGCAATAAACATCTGCATTTATGTATCGCTAAGTAATGTTGAAATGAGGGTTGTCAATCGGAAATAACTGCAAAAGTTCAAACTTTTTCCCTGCCAACATTGTAGAATTAACTGATCTTTCAAAAACCCCAGAATATCCAGTTGTATAAATATGTATATGCGAGCGAGAATACGTCAAACAGAAAGAAGAGTTTCTAGTTTTAGATCCAAAAAGAACATCTGTTGAAGGTGTGTAATCGTCTTTATGCCTTGTCACCTCTGAGCAGGACCTATGTGGACCCGTCGGCCCCGGCACATCATTGCTTGCACAGTTTACACGCTGTAATTTTCCACACATTGTCTCACTCTGAATTTCGGAGGCTAGGGTTTCAGAAGTTGGAGAGAGGTCACCTGCCGAGCCTGCTTCATGCCAATTTGCTCCGTTTGTGGAAAGCTGCCAAGGCGCAGGTGGGGAAAAAGGCAGTCGGGTCTAGTTTAACGGCAACAGAGAACGCCAGAAAAAGATGAGCGGGAGCGATGAGGTGTGGAACTGTAGGTCAGGTCAAGAGAGGAATTCAAAGTTCATAAATAAACAGGGATTCGTGGTGTTACATGCCAGTTGTGTTCATTTTCTTTTCTTTTCTTTTTTAATTCCTTTACCTGCAATTTAGAGCGAAATTCATGGTAACTCATGATAAGACAACCACACGGTGTAGTTGGTTCAGTGACAAACATGAAATTATAATCTCACAAGTCACTGCTGTAGATCAAACATACAAAATATATCAAGACTAAAAGAAAAAACATGATGTGTGCTTCTATATACTTTTATGTTGGACATTTGAAAAACGTTGCTCGCCCCGAGATTTATCCTGTTTCTCATCTCCGGGTTTCCTCTTGCTAATTGGCAAACTCCACCGTTTTGTTTCTGAGAAGTCAAGTCGGTCTTTGTGCATCATGTGTGCACAGAATATCAATTAAGTGCATACTGTTTTCAGTCAGAAGGAAAAATATGTCTCAAACGCTAAATCTGCTTTTCACTTTCCAGACTGATAGCAGTGCACCTGTAGCAGCAAGACAGTCTGCCTTCTCACACACGTTCCTCTTTCTGACCCCTTTCCCCCTGTTGTGACATCACAACAGGAGCCATTTCTAAACAGCTTGTGCTTAGCCAGATTTCAGCAACACTACAGAGGAGGCCAGACCACAACAGAATGAGTGGGTAGTCTTATTTCGTAGTTTTTGTGTTTGCAGGAACACCTGAGACTTTTTTTATATTTACACATAAGCACTGAAAATGTGTCTTTTTTTCATAATTTAAGAAATTATGTAGTTTTTTTGTCTGTACCTCTATATAGTGCTACACGCTAAGCTCTGCCATCTTTTCAGTGGTCGAATCAAATGTAAGAATTCGATTTTTAAATCCCTCTTGCACCCGTACCCCTCTGAAATATTTAATTTCACTGGGAAATATATCACAAAAGCTGCCCAGGGCCTTTAACTTTTTACATTTTCCATTGTCTCGCCTGTTCCCGAAATGATCTCCATCAATGATGAAAATCAGAATCTGTGCAAGCCACAGAACATCACAGTGATAGTTTACTTTTCAAATAAAAAAATATTTCAGTCTAGCTCTTACCATCAGTGCCGTGTTAAACTTTCATAGAGTTAGCAGGTTATTTTCTCATGTACATATCTGACTCCAAGTATGCCTGCAAATACATTCACATACTGTATCCCTGCACATACACATACAGTATACTTAAAATTGCCGGCTACATGCTGGTGAAAGGCAGCACAGAAAATTACATTTACCATTCACCTGAAACAAAAAAAAATAGGTGGATAATCAATAACAATGACTCAACAGCCTCTTGTGCTTTCGAAGGTGCAGTAACGGTCCGGTTTCAAAATTCAGTTTCTGGCTTTAACAAAAAAAAAAAAAATGGAATTTCTCGGCTGAATTCACATGACGTATGGGTTTCAAAGTTTTCAACTAGTTGCCTCATGCTGCCAATTAAATAAGCTGTTAACCTTTAACGCGGCCGTAGTCGGGCGGGGTGGTGGGGAGGCTGTTGGGTTTGCAGCGCGCGTGAAGAAAAAAAATAATTAAGTGCAACAGAAGAGGAGTGAAAAATCCCTTCTTTAGCGGAGAAACCCGCGCCGCCGCCGTGCCCCCCCTCCCACAGCGAGAGGGGGAAAGCAGGTTGATCCGTGTCTTTGTCGAATCAACAAGGACTGCAGCTGAACCCGGCCGTCTGCGCTGCTGACTGACAACCCGCTTCACTCCTCACATGCCGGCTTTAGAGCGCAGCCATAATGATGCACTGAGTGCACGGAAAGCGGGGAGAGTGGATGAGGTCAGAGGCTGCGCCGGGACGAGGCAGCTCGCCACTTAACAAGAAGAGGAAATGAGAGGAGGGAATACTAATAGAAGTGAACGCTCATGCTGCGGAAGACTGAGGTGGCGGGAGAAAACAGGTGATTTAAACAAGTCAGTACAGATTGTTAACATTGTGTGTTATTGGTGGCAATGACATCTACACCTCATTAGTCATGAACCCTTCTATTGAGACGTAGCAATAAGAAGAGGATGAGAAGAGATTTTTGCATGTTTCTCTGATTCTGAAGCTGCCTTTTTTTTTAGTAAGCGTTCATCTCACAGAGACAAGCTGGGTATCTCTGTGTAGACCATGTACAACTGGATACCAGACTGAAAAATGGCCGCCAGTCATTTCAATGGAAGTTGCTCATCTGGCGCATACGCCAAAAACGTTTCTGACTTCCGGGTTTATTTCTGCAATATGCGACCCATAGAGACTGCATAACCCCCCATGATGCCCTGGGGCAATGAGTGTAAATTTCAAACAAACTCACATTTTAGTCATTTAATTCACTTACTGAAAAAGTTCAAAGAAAAATAGATAGTTAAATAAAGTTACGGAACACCACACACTGTCTCCGGCGGCAAAAGAAGAAATTCCCTATCTTGTGGGATTTGTGGATGGGAATAATAAAATAAAATATCAATACTATACAATATCACCCATGTGGAGTTTCGTGTTCTCCCCGTGTCTGTGTGTGTACTCCGGCTTCCTCCCAGAATCCAAACACATGCTGAGGTTAATTGGAGACACCAAATTCTCCATAGGTGTGAGTGTGTGAGTGAATGGTGTGTGTGCCCCATGATAGGCTAGCAACCATCTGGGGTGTATCCCTGCCTCTCGCCTGTATTGTCATCTCACTTTTTCGCTATATCCTCATATTATTGCTTGGGATTGAAATTATATTTCGTTAACAATTCTTTCAATAACAATTCTCGTCTTGTCTTGTATTCTGGTCGACATTTTTGTGTGCTACGTGCACGTATTGGTGCCTGCTGCTTGGCATGTTAAGAATGGTTAATTATTCATAGGGTGACCCTTGGGCTGGACAGGTTAAAACAAGTTGCCAGTACTTCTGTGACATCACACCGACACAGTCACCAGCCATCTGCCATTTGCAGTCATTCAAATCAGCCAATCAGAGGAGAAATTTGTTAATATTAGTGAGACAGCCCTGTTCTTTCTAGGGTTCCAGAAAGAAGCTTAAAAGAGGAGATGTTAAACAATATTGATATGATTTCTGGCACTTATTGACATGGTGGATAGGTTTACCATCATTCTGTTCTTTTTTTATTTTATTATAGAAATTGCAAAACAACAGACAAGGTAACGGGACAAACACATTACACATGGTGGGCAAATGTAAAACTAATGACAAAAGAACATGTAAGAATGTACATAAGAATCACACATGTAAGACACATGTGTGCGTGTGTGTGTTCATACAATAATGTGGTATAATAATGTAATAAGATTGTTTTTATATCTAATTGTAGAATATAATAATACAAAATATGTACAGAGATGCATCTATGTCTTAAAGAGATCTACATAAATAAAGTGTCATAATAATCTAGGAAAAGAAAAAAATTATAAATGTGAATTCTATATGTGTATACCTATATATACATGTATACATATATGCCTATATCAGCACGTATCTATAGTACAGATACAGTCTTATTATATAACTGAATTTACATGTTGGTTAATGAACAATATGACACCCCCTGCTAGTACTGTTAGAGGTAAACACAATATATTCCAACAGGAGACATGTTTTCTCTTTATTCTGTGTGCTAATATATAGTACTATTTCCTTAAGCTTTACAAATGTTACTATCTTTAAAACTCAAAAAGAATTTCATGACAAATTCAATTCAAATTCATAAAAGATGCAGTCACCTGCATTGTGGGCACTATACAGGATCAGTTTCATTGTCTTGCAAGTTTGGTAACATTATATATTTTTCTGTATTATCTACAAAGCCTTTGAAAAGCCCAGAACAAAATCAATGAAATGATTCTGCTAAATGATTCTGATCTTATTCCTTAGAGTCATAAAGTGCCATTGCTGTCCAAAAACGATTAACAACAAGTCAATGATCTGCACGGTGCACTGGATAAATGTTCATTTATTACCATGAACATACACTGGTTTATTTTCACTCACACACACACTGTCCTGCTGCTAGAAATGCTCACTAAAGCAATAAAGGTGTATTACTCCACCAGTGAAAATATATCCCTAACATAATAAATATTCACTCCTGTTTGAGTAACATTTACTATACAGCCAGTTAGTGGAAGCTTTAATGCGCTCTATTTAGCAGGTGTTTGTACAGAAGGTTGTTTTATAGAAGGAAAAATCCTCTTTGGAATTATACTCCACTGAGAAAGAAAAGGGGCACAAAAATCATAAAATGGTGTCTGCTAAGCTGCAAAAGATGTCGCCGAAACAATTAATGAGGATCTGGTGACTAGTCAATTTAAGCAGCAAAAAAAAAGGAAAAAAAGACTCTAATTATCCACAATGTGTTAAAAGCAATGCAGAGTTTTTGCAGTAGTTACAGTTGATCAGACAGCAGACAGAGGAGCTCATTCACCAAAGACAGAGCAACAAGTCACAGGGGAAAAATATATGCATACGCTCGCCAGTAACTGCGGTCAAACTCGGAAGCACTCAGCATTCTCACCGCAATGTACAAACACATCATTTGCATTTAAAATAGCTGAAAATGAACCACAAACAAATGAGAATGAGTGTACGTAGGGCCCTTAGACCACTGCACAAAGGAAAATTACCTTCTCCACCTCCCACAACACTGTATGATGGGCATTGCAACTGCTGCCAAAAAATCTTCAGGTGCCATATGGTCTCCCGATATTTGTTAAGCTAAGCATGATGAGCGCTTCCTTGATCAGTTGACGGAAGAATCCCTGCTATTAGCATGCATCATGGTCGTCTTGGTTTCATAGCCTTGCATAAATTCCCATTATATAAACAGGCCGGGGGGTTAATTGGGATAAAATATCTCTCAAGCTGTATCACCACATCACCCTGTGTGTTTGTGTTCTGAATAAGTGTGTGTGCCCACTAAGGCGAGGGGGGGAAAAAAGTTCATTGTAGGCCACAGCACCAAAAGGAAAATTGTAAACATGCAGTTGTTTATTGGATGATAGCATCCATGTTTGAAAGACGTGAACTGTGCAGCACACAGAGCAGGACTCAGGATTTGTTTGAGGTAGCTCTAAGTGTGAATTCACAGGGAAATAGCTGGTCTGGCAGTGTACAATGTCACAATAGATCATTCTGATGTGTGGATACCCCTGGGATTATCTTAATTTAATGTAATTTCAATGTACTAAGTAATTTTTCAATGCAGCTTCAAAAGCACTAGTTTTAGCGTGTTATGTCTCCTGTCATTTGGGGTTGCGTTTGTATCGACATGACTGCCACCTACCCATGTCACTACTTCTTGTAACTCTGTTCCAAGGGTAAGAATTGGAAGAAATGGAAATACCTTGAGGCCAAAGGGGTGATTTGGTATTGGGTGTAATAGTACTTGATTATAAACGCGTTGTATCTTGTACAAAAGGCAGCAAAAATAATGTAGTCGTTGAAGGGGGTCACATGCTATAATTATTTCTTTTTTTAACAGCTTGGCGCTGTCACACACTACATCACCAAAGCCTTGTTGTCACAGTGAAGTTACCGTATTCATTCTCACTACAATTTACTTTCTGCATAATTAAAAAATGCTTGGAACAGACATTCTTTTCTGTATTTTCAACCAATATTGAGTTGACGTTCTCTTTAGCTTCGGGCTGTTGTCCTGCTTGTGTCACAGATTATATGACGTCACATCTTTACGTAACATAGGCTTAGTAGGCACTACCTAATAACCAGTAGCTACTACTCTAACTCAGTAGTAGCTTCTGTGTAGGAAGTTAGTCAGTAGAAGCCACAATTCGCCATCTTGCCCCTCCCGGTGACTTCTGGGATGGCGTCGTGTGATTCTCTTGCACAATGCAAAATATGACCAGATGTAGAAAACCATTTGGGTACCATTCGCCTACCTGTTGAATGCTTAGTGAGGCATTCTATAGAGTGGATTTTGCCTGCTACATATGTGGGTAGTTTCCGGTTACAAATGCAGCCCTAACAACACTTTGTCACCTTCACACAGTGAAAACATAAAGCTGTCCAGTACCAACCCAAGCCATACCCATTACAATCTGTACAATACCATATTGACAATGAAAACAAGGCTTTATTTTCACAGCACATATGATGTTATGGTGGCAGTCCTCACCAGTAATTATCTGTGCTTGCTGACCACACCTGAATACATTATAGACAAAAATGCTGCTATTAGTGTTGAAACTACTACTTGTATGTCAGGAAGCAGCTCCAGTTGTCCTTTTGTATTTGTGTTTATGTGTTTTTAAACAAAGAACATATGCTATGTAGATAAGACAGATTTAAAAGTGTTGATATAGGCTCGTTTTTTACTCTGGAGAAGAGCCATAGCCACTATTGAGGTCATGACCTCTGTATATATGTTTTCCTAAAGTTACATTTCATTTAAATGTTTCGCCTTAGACTAGAATTCAGCAAGTGCAAATATTATCACAAAGCCGAAAAAACAAATTCATAAAGCCCGCTTAATTATCATGACATGATCGCAGTCTCACTTGACAGAGATGCTCATATATTTGACTTGTTAAAAGTGAAAGTAAACACCGTCGCTACTTTACTGCACCTGCAGGTCTATTTTTACAATGCATGTGAATGAATCAGAGAATGCAATGTAACAACAGGCTGCTTCAATGAAAGTTAGCATTTCTTCCACCAAAAAAAGCAGAGGATGACCGGGCAAAGAGGAGGAAAGCTGAAAACTGTCCTATTCTAAGAGAATGAGAAAAAAAGTGATGTAGCCTACAGATGCATGCAAGAGATAGCCAATAGAGACAGCTAACCTGTAACCTGCTATATATGTAGTCTAGGCTAAAATGTGAAAGGACATGCAATAAATATGAATATTTTAAGGTTGTATTCAGTCTCAGTATGAATTATCCATCAATAATAGGCTATGATTTAAATGGATATAAATTATAGACAAATTATGACTCAGTATGCCAGTATGTTGTATATTATATATAGAATGTTGACCTCTGTATTTGAAAAAAAAATATGGCTATGGCACTGCTCTGGAGAGTGTGTGCTTGCTGTTGTCTCTATGCTAAGCCAAGCTAATCATGTCCGTACTCTAGCTCCAAAACACTGACATGAAGCTGACAAAGTCTTGAAAAGCAAATAGCAGATTTCTTTCTAATTGTTGCAGATATCCATTTACAGTTCCAAGCTGTGTTGTAATTTAGTGTTTCACTGGCTTGCCTTTGAACTTGGCCGCCTCCTGCGTGACTCCATCTGTGAAATGATTTCTGTTTGGCTTTCCCGTGTGTTTGCGGACACACACGGCGCAACCGTTAATCGCTCCATCTACACAAATGCGCGTGCATCCTTGTGTTGCAGTTGACGGCGGCTGGGACGAGTGGAGCGAGTGGACCGTTTGCAGCAGCCAGTGCGAGAAGCAGCGGAGCCGCGGATGCAACTCCCCAGCACCCAGACACAGAGGCAGGATGTGTGAAGGGAACAGCGAGGCCACTGAGAACTGCACAGAAGGACTGTGTACCCAGAGTAAGGCCTTTCTCCCCCGATGGGCATCATCACCACCATCATTCACATAATTTCCCTATTGTTATCACCTTCATACATGCTCTCACTATAACACGGCAAGTCACCACAAGCATGTTTGAACAGATAATGTCCGCACTCTTTCTACTGCTGCGTGCTGCTCCCTTGACATATTGTGTGTCACACTGAATCTGTCACAGGGTTAGTGTAGACATTCACACTCTTGATTTGCTGCTTTGGAATGAAATGTCACTTCCATTTGGGTCACGCACATGCAATGACTTCAATATTTGAACGTATCAGTTGCAGTGTTGGAACTACATATGACTTATGGGCTGAAAGTGTGTTGTTTTTACGTCAAAACTGAGATTTTGAAAAGCATTAACTTCATTAGTATTGCCATAATAAATAGTTTAATTCAAACATAATCACACCTATTCCAAGCAAACACTTCTGCTACTAAAGAGGCCTCTTCCACTGGAGCCATATTGGCATGTAAAAGTAGATAAACAGCGGTGTTACCAATGATGCTAATTAAGGTTTCATTCCATTTAGGTCAAACAGAGTCAGGGTGCTGCTATCGTGCATGTTGGCTTACTGGAAAGGACTCTGCTGCTAAATGGAACAGAAACTTAATTAGTATCATCGGTAACATGTCAATGTGGCTGCCGTGAAAAAGCCCTGTTACGCAGCTGCATCTAATCACTGCTAATTATGTGAGCAAGCTAAAAAAAAAGTACGCAAAAGTCTTTGCCATCACCTGCATTGTGCATGCTCGTGTGTGTGTATATACTCTTTACTGCTGGCCATACAACATTCTTTATCATTTAGATCTATTTTTTGAAAAGAGAGAAAATGGACAGACGGTGGGGTAAGTTTTCCTTCACCTACAGACTAGATAATAGCATCCTAGCTAGTTCCATAATCATTTAGCATAACAGACAGCCAACGGAAAGGTGATGAGAGTTTGGACATTGTATCGTTTAGATCTGTTTTTCAAAGACAGAAATTGGACAAACAGTGTGGTGGGTCCTTCTCCACATCTAGACTAAATAATAGCACCTAAGCCAGCTTCATAATCACAGTATCACAGTAAACAGCTGGTGTAGAACAGTTTTTTAATCTCAAAGTCAAACCTTTATGCACATTGTATAATTTAGGCTTAGACTCATAATGTAAAAACTCTGAATAGCTTGTCCTGTCCAGGTAGCTACAGTCTAGCCCTGCTTGCAGTATCATTGGCAGCTTAAAAGGTAAACAACAAACGTCAATTATGCAGCTGTTATAAATCAATGATAGATGTCTATCTAAAATATGTGTAAAATATTGAATATTGTCTGTTCAAAGTCTTATCAATATAGGACTGGACAAGATATACTTGCTTTATGTATATGAATGCATTTATTGTTGGAAATCAGTTAACAACAGTGCTAAAGATTGTCAAAAACCCAGAGGTACAGCATTTAGCTTTTAAAATTTGCTCAAAGTTGGCTCAAGCTCAACAGAAAACAGATGGGCACATTGGCCAGATAAATGTTCTATTTCTTCAGCATTGATTAAAGATCACTCCCTGGATCCCTCACTTCAAAAGCAAATCACACAATGTAGCTGCGTCCAACCTCACATGGGAAAAATAAAGGCTTGCACAAACATCCCTTAGTGCTGTGGGAAAGAAACAAAAGGAAACAAACAATAAATCTAGTGAGCAGGAAACAGTGGAAAGGGAGTATACCAAGATAGCTAAAATCTTTTGGCCCATATCTGGCCCACACCTGACATGTTCATCTGGCCCACATACCGCATGGAATGATGGTAATTGAGCGGTCCAGTCCTGTTTGCCAAAAGTGGGCCACAACTACGCCGTCACAATGCCAGATGTCAGCCAAAAACAGATCAAATGAACTAGAACCTATGTGTGACTCACCACCAGAGCAGGACTCACCAGAATCGAGCTCAACCAGAACTCAGCTGAATGTAGTCCACTATAAACTGTACAATGGGTTAAAACTCAATCAGATCTCAACGTAAATCATGCCAGGTGTGGGCCAGATGTGGGCCAAAGATTCTTTATTTTCTTCTCATATTTTTGGAGCTTTTCGCTTTTATTTGATAGTACACTGGCGATAGACAGGAAAGCGGGAGGCCGAGAGAGGGGGAATGACCTGCAGGAAAGGGCTGTCAGATACAGGATTTGAACTGAAGCTACCTGCAGTGAGGACTATAGCCTGTGGTGGCAGGTTTACCCATTGCACCACTCGCCAGGCAAAAAAAATGCTATTTTTGCTATTTATCCCTCTCGATGGAAATTGTATTTATTGCAGGTTAGATGCTACCTGGACAACTGATAATTTACGCAAACATGTTTACCAAGCAACAAGGAACACTTGCCCTTCTTTGATGAAGACCAGACTTTCATTCATAATTGGGCGAACAGGGCAGTTAGCCTACCATTTCTTTTCTTCTGTGCTCATCTTTTCACTGTACACATGGCGATGATGCTGCACAAGAACTACACAACTCCTGAATGACTGGCAGTTAGCCAGTCACTCATAACATCCATGGAGGCTGTTTCAATGAAACATGCAAGGATCACACTTAAAGTGTGGACCCCACCATGTTATATGTGGGCCACTTAGGCTGACATATAACATGGTGGGGTCTAATATAACCGGGCCTAATATATTCCAATAGAGGTTGGTCATGTATGTTTCCTTCCATGTGGGCCACTTAAGGCTCACATCCGGACTAATCGATGCTAACTTGCCATATTTCAGACAAACTAGGCCATACTTGTTTTGTGATATTTGGGCCAAATGTAGCATTTACTACATGAGCTAGTTTAGGTTCACATCTGGTTTGTCTAGGCCAAAAGAAAGCCTACATTGCCGGATCTTTGCCTAAAGTGGCTCACATCTATATGCTATCTGGGTAGGAAAGAAAATGACTATGGTTCTTCGGTCATAATGCAGGTTTTGTATGTTTGGAAAGGTTGTGGCTCTCTATGGCGACGTAAGTTCAGTTGTTAGATCCGATCTGAAGTATTTCACGCAAACACACTGTTACCAACCTTTAGCCACATTCAGCTGTTGCTGTTGAATGCTCACCGCATTTTAGCAACATTATCAAGCGTGATTTGCTGCAAGCGAAATGATTTGGCGCTAATGAGGCTTCCTGCATTAGCATTATCTTTGTTCCATTTTCTTGACAACTGTTCATCCGATCAATGTCACAGGTGGCTCATGTTTTGCCGAGGACCCAAAGAAGCACAAGTTCTGAGTGTGAAGTTTGAATGAGCGGTTCTCAAGAAAGCGGCCCAGTCCAAGTCCAAGCAATTGGCCTTGCTTGCATCTAAGACTATCAGACTCTCTTGTCTTTGCAATTCTACAGTGGTCGCTAAGAAATTAAGAAACACAAAACTGGGTTTTGTTTTTATGGCGCCTCATCCCCTGAAACTTTTTGATCAAAAAAGCTCTAAAATATATATATTTTTTTAAACTGACTCATTAAAAAAAAGGAATATAAAAGGCTTATACAACATGCAAATGCTGAATGAATTTTTCAAGTTTGGCATTACGCTTGCTAATGTAATTAACATTATCAAGTTAATGCCAAGCTTGAAAAATACCACCTCCAATGCAGGGCTGCAGTTTTTTTGTTTTAATAGATAATTATCACAATTCATTGGTATTGTTTGATTGATTAAATACAATTGCCGCTTTTCCCTAAAGTGTTCAGCCATACTAGAATATGATTATGATTATAATGTTCCTGCCGTTCCTCTCTTAAATAAATCAAACCTGTTTTTTCTGCTTGTGCTAGGAGATGATTATCCCACTTAAAGGCATTTCCTGAGCCTTTGAGTAGTTTGCACCTTGCCGCCTTCATCTATGGTGATGCGAGGACAGTAATGATGCCTGCATGGCCATTATCTGATAATGTATATCATCTATATAGCACAGTCAGCAGAAGAGGTTCTCTCTACTCAGGCTGTTGGATCTGAGACCACACCTCTTAGTCACTTCACAGAGGCTCGGACTTTAATCACCACTTTCTCTCCTCTTTGTCTCGTTCTATCTCTCTGTCTTTGCAGATCGAAAGCTGCTACATGACGTTAAACCTCAAAGTGAGTCTTCTGCTGTGGATTTCTTTCATCTTCAACTTCCCCCACCCGCTGCTAATAGTAATGTCCTGAATTTTGGATGCAAGATAGGACATGAGGTTAAAGTTAGCAGAGGGAGAAAAAGCAGTGACAAGTTCTCTGCATTTTCTCATAAATTACCACCATTTAGTTCACCTTGATCTGAGCATCTCCTGTTTTTAACCCAGCAAGTGCGTGATTACGCATTCACGTCATTATTCAGTGCCCCTGAATTTATGACAACCGTGACATCACAGCTGTGTTTCCACTTTAGGCCAGGAGATGTATTGGTTGTGACAAGTGAACATGTGCTATGTTGTGGAGGATTAATGGGTTGTGCTCATTGCAAACGAGCTAATTTGACCAATTTACGGCGCTGTCCTGGCATTCCTGTGGCGGCTTTCAATCACTCTGCCGGAGTTAGCGCAGATAAGTGATTGTCAGGTGCTAGCTCAAATGCTTTCAATCGCCTGCCACATTAGTGTAAAAGTCATGCTCACTGCCTTCTTGGCAGGCTTTATGGATAGCTCGAATGATCGAGCCAAAAGTGTTTTAAGCCGGTATCTCGCAAGTGATCACTCTGGTAGGAAATTAATTTGCCTCTGATTGGTTGTCGCGACGTCTGGTGACCACCGGCTACACCGCATGGGCTCTGATTGCCTTCACTGTGAGATATCCATCATAGCTATTGGATATAGGCTGGTGGGTTTTAAGGCAGTTAGGCTAATCACCCTCCATGTAAGCAGCTTGCATGCGATATGTAACAGTTTAGAGTAACGGCTGGAGATGATCATGTATTCCTATCTGTGGTGCATAATGTAGCATAGAGAGATAAGACAGATGGTCAGCTCCATCTTACCACTTTCCATCTTTCTTGTTTTCATTTCCATTCTTTAGCCAGCAGAACCCATTTTAACTCTTGCCTGTGTTTGCTCTTGAATGTCTAATATCAACATTGCCTTAACTGCTTTTGTTTCTGGGTCTTTATTGATACAACAAAGGCAAGGCACCAGAGGCGTTTCTAGCCCATTGTTTTTTTTCTAAATTGAATCCCAGCACCCCTAAAATTTGAAATATTAAAGACAAATAGTTCTTTTTATCAAGCTAGAAAAGTGTCAAAAACACTCAGTATCTGGTTGAAGCCTAATATTTTAACAGAAAATACAGCTGCTTGTAGATTTTAGGAACTTTTCTCATTTTAAGTGTATTTTTATTTAAGTATGTGTATTTTATAATGCACACAGCAAGGAATTGACAAAATAGAAGTCCAAAAAGTAAGTCCATTGTCCATTTTGGTATTTTTGGTCCTCACTATTCATTTCAAAAAGTGAGATGCTTTTCTTTTATAAACATATTCTTGTCTGGCTGGTCTGCTCTGTTCTCCTAAACCTCTAATCCTAGAATCCCCCTGCAAGGCACTATAAAGAAACATACACACACATTTCTGGCAAGAGTTCGTTTATCACAGTAAAATAGAACCTGTTGCTGGAGAAGTTTTACAGAGCTGTCGCTCTTGCGTGTCTTTCGTTTGCTCCAGGTATAGATGGCTCCAACGATGTGGCTCTGTACTCGGGCCTGGGAGCCGGCATCATCGCGGTTGCCATCCTGGTGGCGGCCGTCATGCTGTACAGGAAGAACCACAGCGAGTATGGCGTGGACGTCATCGACTCCTCCGCGCTCACTGGCGGTTTCCAGTCTTTCAACTTCAAGACCACCAGACAAGGTAAGAGAGAGAGAGAGCAAGCGAGTGCCATCAACTCTGCGCTGACACCTGCCGACGAACACAAGGCCAAAAGGCAGCGTCATCAAAGACCCCTGTGACAGGCCCACAACTGGTGATTGATGGCATTTGCTCGCATCAAGCAGCACGCCGTGCAAGCTTCCCCCATCTGCTTCAGATTTATACCTCCGTAATCAGTGAAAGGATCTGTCCTTCTCTTTTGACAGACCCGCTCCTCTGTTATTTTGAAGCAGGAGATGATCAATCTGTGATAAACGCCAGCGCCGCTCTACCATGCCCCCCCCTTCTCCACGGACCACACATTTAACTGTCAGGCTACCAGTCTCCTCCATCAGATTACACTGGCCTAAGCCACTGATGGATAAACGCAAGAGGGTATGGAACAGTGAACATCAATTCAGTTTTTTGTTGTGCACAGCAATAACTTGCATTGGCTATGTGACTGCCGCTGTCCCGGCCAGCCTCGCTACAGGCCATTCACGTTGCTGACACTTCTGGGTTAGCGCAAGTGATAGCCGTTGTAGCGATGGCCAATCCATCCTCAACGCCACAGTGACAGCATTGCGAGGAACCCGCACGGTGCCTACCCGCGCTCTCACCCCCTCCCCCAAGACCCGGGGAGGCAGTTAAGCCCTGCCCCCTAGTCACAAGGATGCAAAGGAGAGTGGATAGGGTGGCGTGGGAGGTGTTTAGGTGGTATGAGCCGGGTCCTCATTCAGCAGGTCATCAATCCTATTTAAATAGGCCAGCTCTCCCCATAGCCTACCTGCTGTGCCCTCCGCCGACCACAATCACTCCTTTCTATTTTCCTCTATATCAGCCTGGGCTGAGCGCTCCCAGTGAAATTTAGAACACTTCCTGTCTCTCCTCCTCCTGGAAGCCCCTGGCGTGTTTTTTGGAGAAAGTTGTTGAGGCGTTTTGTAGCCTACTTCCACCACGAGCAGAGAACATTGTTAACATTTTGCTGTCTTTTTCATAAACATAGTAGGAAATTAAACGCTTCCTCTTAGAGGGAGGAACACTTCTAAAAGTGTATGCTTAAGTGCAAATCAGTAGCTTTTTCATGCCTAATAATCACAAAAAAAGCAGGCGGGGTAGATTAAATAATTAAAGAAGTCTTAAATGCAGTGCGAAGAGGCTGTAAGGCAGAGTGCTGAATGAGTCTTTGGACCTGACCCTGTCTCTGAGCATTACTTCTCCCTCTGAGTGATTTTTAATCAGAGGCCCAATTCCAAACCTATCCCTCAAGGTATTCAACCTGAGGTACATTTCATTAACTTCTCTCATCTCAACACTGCCATTCCATTTTCGCTGCGCCATTCTTAAAGATGCACACTCAAGCGATAATCAGATCATTCTCCACTTGAGGGGAGAAAATTTAACAGTGATCGAATGTCAGCTGCAAAGGGGTAATGTCCACTGCAGCCACCGCTCTGGCTGAGAGGGTGAAATATCTGCAGGGTCGCCAGGCAGGTCCGCTGTCACTATTGGACAGCTCTGAGATGAAAACTGCATCTTTTCATCTTTCATTACATTTTATATGGATAGCTATAGCAATTACCAGAAAATCTTAGTGTGAATCCTATCTGCTTGTGCTTTGTATCATTTATAGTATAATGCGGATATAATACAACAGTAATAATACCATGAAGTGAAACCAACATAGGGCCCCTCCAGCTGGGGACAACCACCCCCCCTTCTCCCTGGCTGCCTTGATGCCAGGGTTGCCACCCACCCTCCTGCGGTCTCTCCTCATTAGAGGTCTCTATGCTATCAGAGGTCATGATGGAGGTCAATGGTGCCTTCTGCAATTGCTGATGTTATCCTGTTCAAATTCTAGAGTCTGTCATTTGTGTTCTATTCTATACACATGGCATTTATTGCATTTGTTGAGGGTTCCCACTGTCATTACCCAATGTGAGTCCTTACCCAACTTGTCACACATGCGCAGTCAGGTCCAGCTTTTTCCACCATCTTGGACGGTAACATCACTTTCACAACTGGTTGCAAATCATTTTGAAAGATCACAAGTATAGGAGTGCCATTACTCATATAAAAATGAGCGATTTTATTTATTTTGGAAGATTTGTTGCTCTCTGGGTATCTCACATGTGCGAGTCATATCCAGCAGGGACTCACATGGGATCACACAGGATGACACCCACTTTTGGGTGTCATCCTGTGTGATCCTTTTGATCTTCTCCCTGAGGTTTCTTTTTCTTTTTTTTTTTCTTTTTCCCTGTATTGTGTTTTTCTAGGAAAGTTTTCCTTATTTCATTCAAGTAACATTTACTGACAGTTTGGTGCTTAAGTTCTGTAAGTGCCTTAATATTGTCCTTTTTGCATGGGCTAGTATTACCTGGGAACGTCTAAGAATTTATAATCATTCTGGAGCTCATCTATGATCTTAATCCTGTGTGAATACGCCACGTGGGTAATTTGTAAAGTACAAATTCCCCTGCAACTGATCTACAACATATAAAAAAACATAGAGGTCATATGGAAATATTCATCCTGTGAGAATCAGCAGCTCTTGTTTTGAGGTACATTTTTTCTACCAAGGATTTTTATTTTCTCAACACCTTTTTTTCTGCCTCTCATCCAGTCAAGAATTATGGAGAGTATGGTGGAAATCATAAATTAATGTTCTGACAGCTTTTTGGATCCAAATTCATTATTTCCAGAATGCCTAAAAGACATGTTCAATTTTCTTTGTGACCAGCTGTAACCATACGTCAGCCCCCAACATACAAACATATTGGATCCAGTACCTCAAGAAGAAGGGTTCAGTTACCATGTACAAGCTTGCCAGTAATGTTGAATTCCATGATGTTGCCAATCTGTTCAGTATCGGAGCCAACACAGCCTGTAACGTCTTCTGGAAAGTATGTGAGGCAAGTGAGCGAGAAGCCAAAAACTGTCCCTGAAGTCCAAGCCAATTTGACAGGTTGTGAGATGGAGAAGGATTCCCAAAGTGCTGGGGTGCTTTGGGTGGCACGCACATGCCTTTTATTTCCTCAGTGAACTATCACACCAAATATTGTAACAGAAAAGGATGTTGCATTGTTCTTCTTCAAGGACTTTTAGACCACACTTGTATGGTGTTGTGTGGTGTTGCACAACTTCTGTTGAATACAGAAGGCTGCCTTGACCTTGGTAGCTAATATTCACAAATGTCAATAAAGCACATACAAGGAGGCCTTGGTAGCCCATACAAAGCAGTCACGACCCACGTGAGAAAAAAACACTTGACAAGTCAAGAATCAACTTTTATTGGATGCTGTTATAACATAGAAATGTGAAAATATGTGCAATAAAACATATATTTTGTTTTTGCACTTTTTATATCATGATGTCAATACCGTAGGGATGCACTGATACCAGACAGAAATAGAGTATTTCTGTCCCAACAGAAATACCAACACTCCCAACACTAATACCAACACTAATATCCAATACCACAAGTCAGTTCAGTATTATGTATTGGCTAATCAATCTGCATTGAAAAAATGGGATAGGTGCATCCCTACTTTTCTTTTAGACAAATAAATAACATTGATCGTACAAAGAATTACTCTGGCAAGATTGTGTCATGTAAAGCTAACAAAGTAATCAATTTTATAAACTGATTCTTACTGAATTGACAAGAATATTCCTAAACATGAGAGCCCACCTTGTGATTTGGTTCAGCAGCAGGTGGAGGTGGTGCTTTGGAGCCCGAGCCTTGACTGGATGCATTATCCTCTGCGTAATTTTCCATTCAAGTATTGATGGACCCTCAGGGATCCCAGCTGAAGCTGCTGAGCACAAAAAAAATTGAGCATGTTAACTCGATAATAACTTACTAAGTGATGCTTCTATTTATTTCTTCCATTGAGCTATAGAAAAGCTTTAACATATTTTATAACAACTCTGCTGTAAAATGTTGTCATCTTCTGAACTCCCCACTGTATTCTGATGTCTCAGAGGTTGTCCATAGGTCAGCAACCTGAAAACACAATTGAAAACAAGAGTGAACTTACCATACTTTTTGCTTTAGACATCAAGTGGATTCAAATTAACTAGATTTAGAAGGTAGACATTTCTCTGGTATATGTGACCCACTTGCTGCCAGCTGCCAATTTGTACTATTGTAGGTTGTATTTGTTGTATTTTTTATGTTATGTATGTTGTACTTTTGTGGTACTTTGGCAAAAGCCAAAGAAACGTTTAGGTGGATATTAATGTTAATCAAATCAAATCAAATCAAATGGCACTGAATGGCACTATCACTGGTCTAATGTTATTTTAATGTTTTTTACTGTCATTAGCGAACAAGCTAGTTGCTAGCTAGCTCAGCAGGGCCATAGCTGACATTACCAAAATTTTGGAGCTGCTAGCATTTGTTAGCTAATGTTAGACTGGATGTGTCCATTAATCTTACCCAGACCAGCATGCAGTTCATCAAAACAAAAAAACTTAAGTTTGGTCTGGTCTTCTCAATGTTGAGAGACATTTCTCCTGTCACATCAATGAAGCTAACCATACCTAACCCAGAGCATTGCCTCAGCATAAAACAGCATTTGTGAAAATATGTAGGTATCAAAAAAATGATACGATACATATCAAAAAGGTTGATATGACACATGAATTAATGACATCCAACGTATCTGTGGTTGCAAAAATCAATGTCAAATATTCCCTCTGGTGACGAAGTTATTTTTGAGGCAGCCATTGCTTTTGTCTTTCGAGGCATTGTTGCAGAAGAAAACAACCTTACAGGAACTGATGTTATGCAGAGCTTTGACATTTTCAGTCATATCCAGTGGGATAATGTCAGTCGTTACGAGTAAAATTCCGACTCTGCTTATCTTGTGCGAATGCTCTGCACATAGCACACGCGTGGGGGGTAATTTCTAAATCACATGTGATCCCCAGGTAATACTAGTCCCCTGTGAATAGGGCTTAAAGCATTACTATGAACCACAATTTTGTCATAGTAATAGACATTTTGGAAAAAAATGCATTTTATCTTTCCTTTTTAGTAATATTGATCTTGTTACTATGCTGCTCACCAGGGTAATATATTAAATATTACTAAGATAATGGGAAATGCTTGTGATGTTGCAAATGTTGCACATGCATTGATTCAAGGATCCCATGTTTATTAATGTTATTACAAAAACATAAAAAAAAGAAACCATAACTACAAAATTAATATCAGGTGACTATTCTGAGGATGGGACGTAGTGTTCTGCATTTTGTATTTAAGGACAGCATTTTGTATTTAAAGGTAAGAATTGACCGTTTCCAGTTTGGCTTTTCAGCACAGCATTTGAAATGTGAACACATTTGTGTTCGGATTCGTGTTCGGATATTTCAATATGACACAAATTCAGTTGGGAACGTGGAACGCAGATGAAAAGTTGAGTTTTGAAGAACAAAGCTAACACAGCCCAAAACGCTCATCACAAATCACGCCGCCGGTAATTAACGATTTCCCTAAAAATAAAACAACATTAGCCTCCCGCCTTGCACCCCTCGCCAGGCAACAGCTGGGCAGCAAGGACTCAGTGACTTCAGCGTTATCTTGGCACAGCTCATCCAGGGGCACCGTGTGTCTGCGTCTGCCAGATCGATGCGGCGTGCTCCCCGCTCTCTTTGGCAACATCCTCGCATCTAATGGCCACAGATGAAGACCCCCCTCCACAGGCTGTTGGGTCCACACTGGGAGCTGAAGGACTCCCCTCATTTACAGAGCAGTCACCTAGACCCCTCCTGTCCCTCCCTCTGTCCACCTCCCCCCGTCCTTCAGGAGGACAACTCGCTGTCCAGAGAAGCTGACTCCAGCAGATGGATTATGGAGATCAAGCTGTGAATGCTTGGTAATTAAATCTAACGCTTTGACCGTGGCTCTGAGCCCTGGACCTTCTGTCCAGGTTGTGCTCTGATGCATTGGTCGCCTGCCCGGACATGTTGTTTTAATTGGTGCTGGAGCTTCACCGGTCAGCTGCATGACATTTCAGTGAAGAAAAAAAACAAACAATTGGGTCTCGAACCTGAAGTGAACTGGAAGAACGTTACCTGGGGACGTGTATGAATGCATGTTTAATCCTGAGATTAAAAATAATTTTAATCTCTGCTTTCTGTCCAATAACTATTTGAATGTAATGTACTGTATTGTGCTGCTGATAATGTTTAATCCATGCAAACTGACACATTTTCTCTCTTCTTCTACTTTTGCTTGTTAACATCTTTGTTTTCCTTTTTTCTCATGAAACCTGCCCTTCTTCTTTTTATGTTTCACCTTTTAAAAATTTCAACTTTTGCTTTGCTAAATCAAGAAATGATCAAGGAAAAAAAAAAAAGGGAAAGCTAATACCATCGTGACCTTATTTAGTTGTATCTGGGACACCAGTGAATTTCAATCCCATGTGAGCACTCTGCAAGAAGCCCAGAGGTTGGGCTTTGATTCATTAATTTAACGACTTCCATACATAATGCGAGTCTCAGGGCTTTAGGTGACTGTCTGGCTGTGTGTATCTCCGTCTCTGTAGGCAACCCGCTGCTTCTCAACTCCTCCATGCAGCCAGACTTAACAGTGGGACGGACTTACAGCACTCCCCTCTGCTTCCAGGACAGCGCAGACAAAGAGCTCTTTGACCCCCTGCCAGACATCAAGGTCAAAGTTCAGAGCTCCTTTATGGTTTCACTAGGTGTGGCAGAGCGGGCAGAGTTCCACGCAAAAGCCCCCGCTGAGACCTTCCCACGGGACCTGAGCCGGGACTACTGCAGCTCGGTGGACAGACGCAAGAAGGGCCTGCTCACCCTCAATGGGCCCCTCAGTGCCAGCAAAGAGCAGCTGAGGACCACTGGTGTGTTCGGCCACCCTGGAGGACGTCTGGTGGTGCCAAACACTGGTGAGCTTCACAGAGCATAGATTTAACCCCCGGCTGGAGTTTGTTAGCAAAAAAAAAACAAAAAAAAACACACTGCCTCATTTCGTGTTGATAATTAAAAGTTAACTCCCACGCTGCTCTTTGTTTCCAATAAAGAGAAGCTGCAGTAACTTCTCATTATAGTAGCCAGCCTCCCCAGAAATTCTCACAGCAAACTAATATCTAATATTTTCTACCAATTTCCATGCTGTTTGCTGTAAAGGTCTGCTGCATATTCAGCAACGAATAATATTTCTTTGTTTTGTTCATTTCAACTTGTTAAAGTAAAAGTTTTCTCTGCTTTATCAGTGGCTCCCAAAAGGAAAAAGAAAACAAAAGTTGTCTGTAGCTTACCAGAAATATAACAGCAATATACAGCATGTAAAACAACAACAAGTTAATTGGAATTCATAAGAGTATCAAACATAACTAGTAACTACTATCAGTGTGAAGTGATAATATTGCAGCTAGACCATGTTTAAGTTTGTGTTTCACTTGTCAGGTTCTTATGATATCACAGCTCTTCCTTTCAAAGCTATAAGAATGTGCTGTTGCCTCCCAATTAAAAACCCATCTGGACTACAAGAACCTCTTTGAACTTTTTCAATCCTGCTTCAATCCCTAAACCACTCGATAAAGGTCACCAATGGCATTTTCCTCTCTTTTCCTCATCCTCCTCGACTTCACCACTGCCTTCAACACCACTGACCACTTCATCCTCATCACTCACTTCAAGTCCTCTTGGTTCAACTCATATCTTTGGGACAGACAACAATTCATCTTCATCAACAACTGCAAATCCCCCACTGACACAATCCCCATGGTGTCCCCCAAGGCCCAGTACTCAGGCCCAGGTTCCCTGCCCTTCATCATCAACATCCTTCCACTTGGGCTGATCCTCTGCCAACATAGCCTCCATTTCCACTGCTATGCAAAAGACACTCATCTCTCCACTGCTCTTTCACAACTTGATTCACAGTTCTGAAAACCTGGATGCAAAAAAACTTTCTCAACTGTGATAAATATGAATTAATTAGCATCAGCCCAAGCCTCTTCACCTGCAGGATTCCTCCCTTAACATTGATGGGTTCACTGTCACCCCTTCTATTCATGTCTGCAACATTGACATCCTACTTGACCCCACCTGCTCATTCATCCCCCATGTAAACCAGACCGGTGAAATAGCTTTTTTCCCCACTTCAGGAACATTGTCTGTCTCTGATCCTCTATATCATTCTCTGCCACTGAAACACCAGTTCCTATATTCATCTCATCCTGGCTCCATTACTGCAACAACATATTTCATCTATGTATCACCAAACAATGTTCAGTCAATTCCAAAATGACCAAAAGTCTGCAAAATCTGCCTGCATGCTCAGCACCACCTGCCGTTGCGACCACATCATCCCCCATCCTCCATGACCTCCACTGGCACCAGATCAAATGCAGGATGCACTTCAAAATACTTCTCATCACATTCAAAGCACTCAACAACCTGCCCTCCCCTACCTCATGACCTCCTTCACTGCCCCACCCCTACCCATCACCTCATGTCTGCTGACGCCAACCTATTACAGCCTATTAGGGCTAATCTCCAGACCTGGGGTGACAGGGCCTCTTCTGCAGCTGCCCCCTCCCTCTCAGGCCACATTCACAATGCGAATAGGCTACTGTCCTTCAAAAAAGCCCTCAAAACCACCTTTTCACTCATGCTTTTGCCATTTAATTTGTTTTTTTTTTGTTTTGTCTTGTCTTGCCTTATCTTGTTTTGTTCAGGCTTTATCTATTAGCTCATTCTAAAGTGTCTTTAATGACTAGGAAAGGTGCTAATTATAACTTCAATATGTTATCGTTATTATTATTTTTGAACTTTGATACATCTCCACTCCTTTGACATCACATAAGCTGTTGCTAAATCCATCAGCGCTGTTGCTAGGGCAGGTAGGTGTTTGTTATTCCTCCACATCCTTGCAGTCTCTCTCCGCCAAACAGGGGTTATGCTGTCAACACTTTTGACCAACATGAGTGGAGGAGTTTGCATAGACTCTAACCGTTATCAGGAGGTAAACCGTGCTAGCCTCTTCTGTGGCCCTCGCGTACAGAGCGGTGGCTCTTAGCTGGCATGGAGAGGTGAGGCAAAATCAGCCTCCCGCCGACGTTTTTTTTTTTTTTTTTTTCATTCCTGAGCGGTCTGAGTGGAGGAGTCAGCGCTGTCAAGTGCAGCATTCACACAGCCTGTCTGCAGGAACTGCTATTCATTAGACTGAATACAGTGCTGCCTTGCACAACACTTCATTGCAGATTACTGCAGAGCTTTCTGGTCACCTTAGTGAACCAATAAAGAAATATTGTATACATTGTGTGCAGTTCGAACTGCTATTTAATTCATTCTGTCTTTTCAGAGCTTAATTCACACAAACATCAAAATATAGATTTTTCTCCGTTACCCTATTGCAGTGTGTATTTCCCCAGGTTTTGTGATTATTGCGCTCTCTGGATAATCCACAGACCTCACTTACAAAATTTTTAATTGGAACCACTTTGTACTGAAGAATAAGTCCCTGACTAAGAAAGTACATGCAATTAGACAAAAACACACAAGCAAATGAAGATAAGCTCTTTACCAGTTGACAACAATTTCAGAGAAAGAGCAGTGCATGAATAAGGCATGGGGGTAACCTTAGAAACATGCCAATCTGACAATACACACACTGAAAATAATAAAATCAAAGCAGTAACAAAAACATGAAAAGCTGCAAAGCTTACAAAAGAAGTTTCGAGGGGACACAATAAAGTGAGGTTATTTTGTGATTGCATGATTCTGAAATTTTCAGGGATATCAGCTACACAACTGTGTTACCAGTAATAAGGGATGACTGCCAAAAACTTGCAGGATTTCTGTATTCGCAGTGTGTTTCTGTAAACTGCCTGAAGGTGCTTTATGTGCTATCCTATGGAGTTTTTGACCATTACTAGTGCTATGGATCTATTTTTTTAATGGCATATGGCTCCATGCTGTGCTTCTGTACATGTGTTCTTGAAACACAAATGAAATGAAACAGGACATTTGTATGAAATACAAAACAGGACACAGATAACATGATACACATTTGTGTCACACAGTTTTATGCAAACCCAGTGATTGGCAGGCGGTGGCAGAAATGGGAACATACATGGATAAAGGTATCTTCTAAAAGTACCAAACTTTCAATAAAAAGTGCAACATTCTTCCTTTCATTTTACAGAAAAGGAAAGTTGACCTATTGGTCAGCTTTACAGAAAACTTTTTTTTTTTCTTTTTTGTCTCTTGATAAATTATCTTTGCTGTACATGCTCATTTTTTGCTGCTTTAGGCTGGTAAGTTTCAGACATAGCCCATTCATTGAATTCAATTCTCTAACTCCTGAGTACAAAGTCTGATACTGATGCAACTGAGATAAATCACTCAAGAGAGAATGAATTGGCGTTGAGTCATACCAGAATCTATAAGGTCAGGCTGATCAGGGAGAATACATTGCTGCAGTGAGCCAGTCAAAATTCAGCAGACCATAGACACTCTGGTGAATGTCAAATTTCCCCACCCCCTATTCCTGGGTGAGCTTAATGCAAGATTAATTCTCTACTATGTATGTCTGTCCATCATTTTGAACCTTAAAAGAATACACCACCTATTTAGCATTAAACTTACGACATTATCGTAGACTCATGATGGAAAGTAATAAAAAAGGGATCAAAATCTAATGCAGCAGAACCAGAGATATCATCTGTTTTATTCCATGCATTCTTCTTCCTCGTATAAACCTGGTGCCTACGTTACCCATAAAGCAATTCCTCTACCGACAGTTAGGTTGGAGATTTGGGTGTGTTATGCTAATAGCAGCTCATGTACTATGGAGCTGCTAGCTTCAGACAGATATGAAGACCAACAGAGCAGTGGTGTCACTTGAATATTGTACTTGAGTACAACTTAGAGGTACTTGTACTTTACTGAAGTATTTCCATTTGATGCTGATTTATAGTTCTGCTTTGTAGCATTTAAACATAAAATATAGTATTTTCTACTGCAATTTTTTGACAGTTGCAGTTACTTTTCAGATCAATCCTTGAAAAACATGTGATTGTCTTAATAAAATAGCATTTTTATAGATCAGATAAATCAACATAATATATTGTTGGGATTAGCTTTTAATACTTAATAGTATATTGATGTTAAATACAATATGATAATCTAAATGGGGACAGTTTTTAAAACTATTTTTACTTTAATACAATTATTAAATGTATGTATTAATTGCACTACAATTAGTACATTTTTCTAAGAATAACATATATTTTTACTTAAATTAGTATATTGGTTAACAATGCTCATGTTTTTGGTGAACAGTGAACTAAACTTATTAATTTGCAATTAATAAACATGAGTCTTGTTCAATCATGCAAGAAATAACACTTACACAGTGTCAGTTAAACTATTATTCATTCAGTTGTTGAATTGAAACTGAAACACACATGCATCTACATTGGTTTGTAAAGAGCTGAGCATAAACTGTAACATTTAGGAACTTCATGGTGCATCCAAGTGCATCTGGTAAATTCTAATATTACTTTCTTATTCCTTCGCTGCAGCATTTTTAATCAAAACAAAATCATAGATTCAAATAGAAATAAGCTGTCAAAAGTCAATAAAATAATGAAATCAAATTATTATGTAATAACATGTTCATGTATGAGTCTCTGGGTCTCTCTCTGATGATTTTCCATGTTGTTTTACAGCAGCGTATTTGACAATCAGATGTTTACATCATAACAACATCCCATTCATTTCTATCTCACACTAATTTTTCAAAATAAGATAATATATATATATATATATATATATATATATATATATATATATTTTTTTTTTTTAAACATTTTGGGATCAACGGACAAACAAAGCAATGAAAAAAAATGTTGTCTTCTGGTTTGAAGGACATGTTGAGTAAAGGACATGCCAGACCCGCGACAAACCCTCGTTAATAGCCAATAAGGTTCAGAAGCCTTTAGATGCTCAGGTTTACTTAGTTTATTTTTTCAATATCAAGAAAAATGAAGCTCTGAAATACTTCCATAACCCTGCATCTAGTGCCTGCTTTAAGCCCTTATTTTGCCCTCCGCTGTCAGGCTGCTGGAGTTGTTGCTGTTGACACATTTGTGTGTTTTCCAGGGGTCAGCCTGCTGGTGCCGCATGGAGCCGTGGCTGAAAATATGTCCTGGGAGATGTACATGGTGATCAATCAGGGAGAGGCAAGGTGAGGCCAGAGTTTACCCAAATATCATTTCAAGCATCTATCTGTCTGTCGGTCTCCCTCTATCTTATCATCCATCTCCCCCACCCGACTCTCCATCCTTTGTCCTTACTGTCCTGTTCCTCTCATTATTTACCTTCCTCTGCCACTTTGTGTACAGCTGCATCATTTCGTCAGCTCAAAGGATCACTTTCACTTTCTTCAAGTTGAACACACTCTATCATTGGTGGCTTAATTAAATCCAAATTAGAGTCAAACAAATATGTGTTAATTGAAAGGACTTTGAAGCTTAAAAGCTATATTTAAAGGATTTATTGTCACTTTCTTTAAAAACTGTAATTTGTCGACTTATTCCTTGCATTGCCTTGTGGTGCTTTAGAAATGATGAAATTAATTGATTATTAAGGCAGAACATTAACAAAAAGTCTCTCATTAACATTTTAAAAATAGATTAATATGGTGGCTGACAAGGGCCAATGCACGGCAATGGCCTGCAACGTTTTCATTAGCAGAAACGTGCTGCATATTCAGAATCATTTGGCCGCCGTCAATTTATAATCATTTTACCTCCCTGTCTCTCTGTGTGACCCTGGGGTTCATATTTCACATTTAAATACAAAATCATCTCCAATAAAGAGCTTGTTTTTCACTCTTAGCACAAATTAGTTGACTACTGGAAAATCGCAAGGAAACCCTTTGCCTTAAACCATTTTAGTTTTTACACAAGGTGAATCTAAACAGCTCAAGTTGTATTGATATAGAACCTTGAACTATGCAGTAGGTATTAGGGCTATGCAACCGGTTCTGAAATTGATACCAGTTCCTGAATGACACTTTTTTCGATACCACTTTTATCAATCTTGTAATTCAAGTTGTCTGTTTCAGCTATTTAGTTTTATGTTTCAACAGTTTTAAACACAAAGTTTTTTTTGTTTGTTTTTGTTTTGTTTTTTTACAATGTGTATCCAATGAACATGTGTATAAAATAACCTATTTACAACTTGAAGTATGTTTGTTAAAATATCAATGCATATAAACCCATAAGATACAACTTAACTTTCAGCACTTAATTGCAAATCTGAGAGAATTGAGTGTTACCAGAATATTCATAATATATACATTGTGTACAATCCTACACACTACACATATAGTCTCTGGAGAATTTTTACTCTCAAAAATACATACTGGGAAATATCAAGTTTATGTGGGCCCCTCCCTTCCCTTACAAGAACTGAACAAAGAACTGAACTGTACTTAACCTGATCATTGCACTGCATCTTTTAGCCAAATAGTGTAAATAAGTAATTTGGTTTAGTAATAATGCTCATTTTTTATTTTAAACCAATCGTAGAAGTAGGAAACCTTATGATACAACCATGAAAATGTGCCCTTGCAGCAGGATTTTCTGAAATTCACAGATTCTCTCCTGAAGGCATTTTTTTTCTTTTCAACTGTTCAGTTGTAATTTCTGCTGTGTAAAACCATCTCTCACTCTGTCCTGCTGTTATTACAGACATGACCTTAACATGTCATTAACCACGACCCCTCCACAGCACACCCTCTGTCCCTCTGCATCTATCGAGGCGTGATACTTAACTCGCACTGGTCTATTTCTTATGGGAAATGCTGTTCATCAACAGAATTACTGAATAAAAATGATATAGATCTTGTTTTTTATATAAATTGCCTTCCTTATATGCAATGAATAATGTAAATTTCTCTTGAGTAATTCTTATTTATTTACAGTTGTCATTAGTATATTAGATTATTTACTTATTATTTGTCTTCTGCTCAACTGTGTGAATGTTACACACAAGCAAAAGGATGTGAATTCATAAAAGCGTCGTTTATGCAGCCCAGAATTGACATAAAATGGTTCAGATTTCAGTCTATTCGTGTCTTACCTCTAAAAAGTCTGCTAGCATTTGAAAGAAAAACATCTTTCAGAAAATAATGTGTTCTCAGATAACTCATGTTTGACATCAAAGCATTTTTTCGGTTGAAAGGCTTGTCTTTGTATCCAGTCCCAAAGGCTTTTCTCTCAGATACACTGGTCTGTAGTTAAATGGTGGCAGACCGGTGATGGTAAATATATTTGCAAAGCCAGCAGCAACAAGATTGAAAAAGTGTTAAATTGGAAATAATGAGCTTGCTTTATTCCCCTTGAGCCATATCATCTGATACCACGAGTCTCATCACACTTTAACAGAACTTTTATCTGTAAACTTTACCACTGAGATCTGTCAGCCTCCCAGACACACGTTCACCTTCCAGCTGCTGACACTTATCTGAGAAACACTCCATTATCACAAAGTATGGGTTCCTTATGCCGTTGTCGTATTGCATACAGTAGCATTTATGCAATACTAATTGGCTTCATTAATCAAATACAAATCTATAATAACAACAATTCATTATACACCAAAAGTATTCCGTGATGCGTGATATTATTTAGTAAGATGATATGGCATATTATGAAAGCAGAAACTGATGTGTTAAAAAAAAATCTAAAGCACAGTTTATTGTATCAGAGTTTAGTGACTTTTCAGCAAATGTTTTAATGAAATATCTAACATCATGATAATATCTTAAATATATTTTATAAGTGTCACATTGTAAATACTTCATATACATATATTTTCTACTACCGATTTTATAATTTGATCCTTTTTTTCTGTTACAACACTATACTTCCTTATGTCAGATCTTTTGATCCGAATTGATTTGTCCCATGAATCATTCATCATCAGCTTTTTTCTAACATGAAATATACGGATGGCTTCAGCAGCTTCTAATTATGTGTTTTCACAGCTTATACCTCAACAGTTTAACAACAAATTATGTCATTCTCCTAAAATGATATTTTCTTTTTTAAATAGACAAACATCACATATGTGATTCATGTGATTATATTAACATTAATATGTGTGTTAGGGCCGTGACTAATGATTATTTTAACAGTCAATTATTCTATTGATTGTTAAAACGATTAATCGATTAGTAGTTTGGTTCATAAAATGGTGTAAAATGTCTATCACTGTTTCCCAAAGCTGAAGTTGCAACTTAAATGCATTTTTTTTTATCCAGATCAACAGTCCACAACCAAAAGATCATCAGTTTACTATTTTAGAGGACCAAAGAAACCAGAAGATTTGGAATCTGGTCACTTTACCACATTTGTTATTGTCTATGATGTCTTATAGACCATTGGCAATTTCATAAATCAATGATAAAATCAATTAAATATATCAATTTGTAATGTGTTTAAATATGAATAATATGTGTGTCTTGCATTTGATTATTATATATAATATTAAACAGATAATATTAAACATGGTATGTGGGCAGCTTTAGTGCAGGGTCATCCCAACATGCTTGAAGGATAAATAAATGGGTCATGAATGTATCAGTTTGCAGTAGGACAGGTATAGACATACAGAGGGTAGATGTGTGTGACTTCCCCCCCATGATGACCATCCACACATCTCTGTGTTTACCGCCAGGCTGTGTGACAGATGGGCCCAGCGAGTGCTGCAGCCCATCTTCCGGCTCTCTATAGGAGTCCTCTAGGTGTCACGATGTGGATGTTCATTTCCAGAGGCCCCTCATAGGCGATAGTCTGGGATTTGCTGTCGCAGCTGCTGTGAAAAAACTCAAGTTCACGCCACGTGACCTCATCTCGACAATACAAGGGGAGGGGGGGTCAGTATAGTCCTTAATTTAGCTAACTGACTCGTAGGAAGAAAAGCCAAACCTCCAATCCTTCAAGTACCGCTCTCATCCACCCGCCAATCTGCAGAGACTCAATATGTAGTTATGTACTTCACTCGGTGTCAACATCGCGGCACGCCGGGGAAAAAGAAGTCACGACCTGGGAAGTTTGTTTAAACGATGATGAAAGCGGCGATGAACGGCTCACGGTCATCTGACGGACACACACAGCGGCGCTGGAAAGCACGGGACGTCTCCTGAGGCCTTTTCATCTCATCAGCTGGGCGCGTTACATATTCTGATCACGGCTCTGTAATGACCCTTAGATGGACTGAGGACTGAGGACTCCTCTAGGGTGCCTTTCCTGTGGTAAGCCACGAGGGCTCCCAGTCTCTTCTGAAGTGTCACTGTTTATTCACGCTAGTCCGCTTGAACAAAGTCACACAAACAGAGACCTCCAAATGCACACATTGGAAGTGGGAAGGACAGGAGCTCATGGTGCGCTGAAATAATGAGATGCAAGCTGCTCTGGATGCACAGCGTAACCTTTACGTTTTCGGAATTTTGAGCTCAATTTAAAAAAAGAAAAAAAAAAAGCAATCACTTTTTTAATCCAAATGAATTATGACATATACACTACCATTCAAAAGTTTGGCCTTCTGACGCAACGAACAAACACATTGGAGTGATAGTTGCTGGAAATGGGCCTCTATACACCTGTGTAGATATTGCACCAAAAACCAGACATTTGCAGCTAGAATAGTCATATACCACATTAGCAACATATAGCGTGTATTTCTGATTAAAGTTATCTTCATTGAAAAATACAGTGTTTTTCTTTCAAAAATAAGGAAGTTTCTACTGTATAAGTTGCATTGACATGAAATGGGAATGCCAAAAACTTCTCACATTTAGGAGTCGTGAGTCGTCTTTATTTCTCTAACTGACTAAACAACTGGGCGTTGCGCAGCGACAGAAGTAACAGAAGTCGTGTGTACAAAATCTCACCAGCACTATTAAAGCAACAGTAACAATTATGTGAGGCACAACAGAAAAGATAATAAATAACCATATAACAAATAACAGAGCCTACAATTTAACAGATAACACAAGGTGAATTATGCCTACATCCATGAGTGTTTAGAGCACTACACTATGCGACCCCAAACTTTTGAACAGTAGTGTATTTTTTAACTGATATCAAAGAATGCAAAAGAGCTCTACTTTGTTCTCAACATGAAGAGTTCAGATATGCACAGTGTAGAATGTTCTCTTGCTTTTGCAGATCTGAAACATCCTGTAATCACGATACCTTGGAAGGTCTAGGGCCTCCTTCATCCCCCATCGAAGGTTCCTACTCATGAGTGTAAAGCGCCTTTGACTCTCCCACTGCGAGATATTTCAGGCTTCCAGGTCCAGACACTATTTGTTTTTGTTGTTTTTTTTTTCGCCACAGTGGTCCTTTTCAAACGCTTATATTTTTTTCCCAGCGCTCCATGTGAGAGGAAAGATGTTCAGTGGGTTTGTTGTGCCTGTCATCTGGCCATCTGTCAGTCATTGTCTGTATCCTGGGAGGCCAGAGGACATGCGGAGAACTGCCCCCTTTTATAACTGCCACATACTCACTCGGATAAAACAAGTTAAGGGTCACACGTTCAAAAATTTAATTGAAACTTGAAACACATAGCGCTGAATTATGCTAAACTAGATGAATTCATAAAACATAACAGCTTGCTTTGAAACAGGCTGTTTGCAAAGAACTTTCTCTTAGAAAATAAATGTATGTAATATTTTTTTATAACTGTATGCCTCAGTCTGTTGTAGGCTGAGGTCGAATAGGAATATTACTTACTTACCACAATATAATTAATGCAGTATCGACTTTCAAATTAGCTTCCATCTTGCAAGTTGTCTGACATAACCCACTCCAGAGGTCACTGATCAAACATATTGCACTATGTTACATAAATAGACTCAAGGCTTGACTGTTTTACAGTTATCAAACTTTAATGGTGACCTGCACCACTGAGTGGAAAAAAATAACTTCACAGATGCTCGTTGTGAACAAAAAACATGGCTATAATCATGAATGTACAAATTAACTTCAATCACATCACTTTCTGTTATTATTTTCTTGTATAATTGTGTTTTACATGTATAGTTGTTTTAAACACAAAAAACAGATGAACTCAGTTTCTTCTGTTTTCTTTGTCTAACTGTAAATGCCCTATAATAATGAATTATAACCATTAGATGTGCATTTTAGAAATACAATGCAGCAAATCTGGTTGTTGCAACAGGTTATTTCATTTGCAGTGCTCAACAGAAAAAGAAAAGGACAGTGTTTTTTAATACTCAGAGACTGTATCTTGATCCTTGATCTTGCAAGACCATTGAAGTCTGGCATCATGTCTGATGTTAAAAATGCACATTCAGGATCTATAACAGGACTTGAAAAGGGTTGTTTGCACACATAAGTGGAGCAAATAATAAAATCGCCAGTTGCTGAAGTTGTTCAGTATAAGTTGGATTTTAAAGAAAATCATATATAAGTCAAGCCAATAGTTATATACACTAAAGTGTCACAATTTCCTTCCTTTTTGAAAGAAAAGCACTGTTTTTTTCAATGTAGATAACTTTAAACTAATCAGAAATGCACTGTATACTTTGCTTGCAATATCTACATAGGTGTATAGAGGCCCATTTCAAGTAATTATTACTCCAGTGCTGTAAAGGTACAATATGTTTACATAATATTAAGTTAAGCCAACAGAAGAATAGTCTGTTTCAGTTCGAAAACTGTTCTGCATCAGGTTCCTAACATAGCATCTTAAACACATTTTAAATACAATCTTAATCTTCATTCAACTATTGGAGATAGTTGGATGAACTGGCGATGGTTGAGTCCTCACAAGCTTCACCAATGTTTTGGCAACCTGGTTGAGTTGCACCGATGAATTCCTGGTGAATGATGCAGTGTAAGAAAATCAAATCTGAGTTGGGCTTGTCCTCCTATCTCCGGCCCCTATCATCCGCACAAGTCCAACATTTTTCCGAGCTCCATCCATGAGTCACATAGAGCAATTTAGCCTACAGCAGGTTCTGTCTCTTCAAACATCCTGACACCCTGTCATAGAGGTCAGAGGTCAGATCCCCACGTGGTCATCTTCATCGAGAAAATTCCTCCACAATTTCAAACTTGTCACTGATCCCTCGTACCGAAAATAAGGGGCTGGGCGGCATCTTTGATATCCGTACTGTCATCCAGAGCCACGGAAAAATCTGTGAAGTCAGCTGCCCTCTTTAACAATTCAGCAGACAGGTCTTCATCAATCACCTCCACACGCCAAGTGACTGCGCGATGAGACAGACTGACATTTTCAAACAGAGTTTTGTTGTCAGGCCACAGTGCGCTAGCCGCCTGCCATACACTGTTTCAGAAATTCACCTTCAGAGAACGACTTGCTGTGTTTCACTAGCTTGTGTGGTAGCATTCTACTAACTGTCGTTACCGATTTGTGTATCATCGACAATGTTTGTAAAAGTATTGTGCCTTGTAGTTAGGTAAAAGACAATTCCAGGGCTCCTTTTTTTCAACAGGTTTGTTGCATAGCTAGCTCAGCCGAAACATGTCTCTTGATGTTATTCCTTGAACATAGGAACAGATTCTTAGCGACACTGGTGGCAATAAGTTTAAATGTCCACTCTTGGTTAAGAACATTTTTTTCTCCTTCTTGAAGAGTTCATTCTGACTAATTGTGTCATACAGGAACTAGCAATGGCAAGACCGCACCCTCTTGCGGAATTAATTTAAATAGCACAAACTATTTTTAGTCATTCACCTCTAGATTGCATGGTGCTACCTTTAACTGTTTTTTTTGTTTTGTTTTGTTTTTTTAGTACGTTGGTCTTGAGATGGTGATTGAGGTGGTTAACAGCCCAGCTATGGCCCACGGGTTATAAATTGTCCTCGTGTGCATTTAGGCCCTGTTCAGAGTGCCAGCTCAAATCAGATTTTTGGCATATTCAGATTGAATCCATATTGATTTCAGAAATTTTGAACAGCAAAAAAAACAAAAAAAAAAACACACATTTTTGCAAATCAGATCCAAAGCACATTTGGAGGTGGTATGAAATGTGATTCCAATATGATTTCTCAGTCTGGACAGTCTGGATGCTCAAATAGGATTTCACTTGCAACACATAGCAATGATGTTAGATTCTAAGGGATGGAAGTGCATCCATGGGGCTACATGACAGACAACTTTAACAACTGAGAGCTATCAACAAATATTTTGGCGCTATGCAAATGGAGGACAATACAGAGAACTACCCGTCTGAGGACAGACGGGTAGAAGATGTGCCTGCTTACAGTGTACCTGGAAGCTATAGTCTACTGAAGCTGCATTACAAACCAATGTTCCGACGCCTTAGCTTTACCACACCAAATTGGTGATGTCTGGACACACAAATCCAAACTGATCATTTGAAAATATCAGTGTGGACAGTCTGAGATCTGCTTTAAAATACAAATTTGCTTGAAGTCTGAACAAGACTTTAGAGTAACATTAAAGCAAATTTGTTTTTTACTAGGTGTGTTTCTCTAAGCTTTTCAAAGTCTCACCTAAATCTTTTGAAGGTGGAGTTATGCTTAGGTCAGAGATATTCTCCCTTTGCCTTTGAGATTTTATGAGTGTGTTGTATCGCAAGATAAATCCCTCAACCTACTGAAGCAGAAACCGCTTTGTCCTGCTAGGAAAAATAGCTTTTAATGATAAAACAAGCTCATATAGGCGTGTGCGCTTTATGAAAAAGGTTGAATTGAACATTTGTGACATAATGTCATAGTTTATTTATTGGTGTATAGCTGTGTCCTGCTCCATTTTAATTCCATAAATCAGAAAAGGAAAAGCCATCCGTTTCACAAAGTGCTTTGCAGAATTAGTTGGACGGAGTTTGAGGGCTAAAATGATAATCTAATAGCTACACATGGTTGTCGGTAGAGGTGCACCGGTGCGTAGGTGTGACATGACGTCCTGCTTGGATGCGTTGTCCTCTAGTCAGAGTCCTGGCTGCCCACGGTGGCTGACCCAGCTGATCTGTTTTTCTGGATGGAGAGCCGCAGCAGCGCCTGATTTAAGCCATCAGCCCCTCATGGTCCATAGATCTCACAGCACAGGTCTGTAGATGGACACTTTGCACTGTTTCAGTCCAGAGCGCACAACTCTAATGTCCCCTACAAGGTAACATTACACATCAGAGATAAGAGCTGCCTAACTTCAAACTGATATCTATCTTGATCTGCAAACTTTTGACTGCTCCTGAGCTCGAAGAATGTATTCATCCATCTCGGGTATAATGAGCACATGCCTACAGTACAGCTTATGTGATGTGGCATTATTCTAGTCCACCTGCTCATTATATCAACCCTTGGCAGCAATACTGTCCTTCTATATTTTCCTCACATATTATAACTGCTCATACAATCCACTTGATACTGGAGACCCGCTTAAATGCAGAGTCCAATTCGGTACAATTTGACCAAATGGTGGTAGTATAATAATGAACGTTGCTTTTCGGCGTATAACCATTGAACCGTACGTCTCCGAAAGTACATTTCTTTTCTTCCTAGGTTTTGTTGGTCTAGACAAATCTGAATGGATTTTATCTAAATTCTTTTTTTTGTCAGTAACACGCATGTTTTGCAATTGTCACCAAAATTCTGTACCAAAAGTTGCTTTTTCAGATATTTCTTGTCACTTTTGATATAGCTGTCTGTCAAAGTTTGAGTGACCGTGACAATTTGGTACCATCTGGACAATAGATGGCGCTCTAGCACCATCCTCTAACTATGTGTATACCTATGGCTGTCCTTTGCATAAACTTGCACTCCACTAGTATTCATTATTTTACTGTACTGTGTTAGAGTTGCAGCTAACAATGTATTATTAATTATTATTCCTGATGACAGGATCAATTTTCAATACAATTGTTAATAAATGTCCTTCACAGTTTCGTGTGTCCTTCACAGTTTCATCAATTAAGGCAAAAGAAAAGCAGCAAATCACAATCCTAAAATACTGAAACTAGGAAATATTTGGTATTTTTGCTTGTAAAAATAATTAAATGTTTTATCACTTATCAATTAAACACTTATCAATAATCTGCAAAATAGTTGCAGATTATTTGCTTTTTATTAATTTATTAATTAATCAAGTAACTAGCAGCCCTACTAACTATTGCTATAGGTGTTTATTTAGATGGTGACAATGGCAATGAATTTGACTCAAACAGTGAAAAGCATCGTTGTCCACATGGCTAATTAGTCGATTTCATGATTTTTATGTACTTGTGGAAGATTTGGTCTGATGATGGCATTATAGGAAAAATCAACATATTTGGGATGAAAGTCCACAGCAGTTTCCATAGAAATGTAAACACAATGTTCCTTTTTTTTTAATACACAACTCACATTTTGGCCTCGAGGTGGTGAAATAGAGGGAGGCACAAATGAATTAAATGAAAAGATTTCATGGCTTTTTACCCATTAGATTTGTACGAGGGCAAACTTTGTCCTCGCAGTAAATGGCAATGGATGTTCACATTAGATTTAATTGAAATTGTTGTTGACATATCTTGTGACCATGTCAGCCAACACTAGCTGAAATCACTTTTCCCAAATCCCCACAAAACAGCCATGCAGTCGAGGTCACAGACTTCAAAATAAAACCCTTATTGCAACCATAAAGCTTATGCTTTTATTTTGAAGGTAAAACCCAGCCATAAAACTTGAAATGTTAAAGTTTGGGATCAAACTGGACATTGATTTTCATTGTGGTCATCATCTTTTTCATTTTCAGCTGAAGTAGACCTATGACTCATGTCACACCCACACCCACCCACCCATGCACACACACACACACACACACACACACACACACACACACACACACACACACACACACACACACACACACACCCACCCTAGTCCTTTATTGATTGACTTTATCAAGACAAGAACAGCCTTTGGGTGTTTTGCTCCATCTTGACACTTGTCACTTGCTGTGATTAATATTAGTACTAGTAATAGATATATAATCACAACTGTTTGTTCAACATCAGACTAAACAGGAGCAGTATCTGGATACAGTTCAAGAATTGCAGTCTTCTACACAATAGCAAGCCACTTGTTGTGCCCATTGTACAAGTGGTTCCAGCAACTATTCAACTTCAGTGATTTCAGGCGGTATTTTTAGTTATGTAAGTAGGATTCTCAATGATTAGTGCATGCCTAGAATGGTGAGCTGTTTCAAGTGATTAGCCTTGTTGTTTAGAAACATTAATTTTTACAGTCAAGTAGGTTGCAGCAAGGTCTGGGATAAGGAATGAAGTTGCAGTCTTCGTCTTTGGTCATTGTTGTGCATTGTTGATGAAAGCTGTGCAGTAAATACCCTGCCAGTTTTAAAAGGAGACGGAAACAGAGAAGAGATGCCGCAAAATGCTGAAAGAAGGAGAAGACACATACAGCTTCACCTCTAGACGCCTGTTTGATTAATGTGTCCATGCGGCACATAATGTGTCTGCATCAACTTAAAAATGGACAAAAGCACAGTGGGACAAACAGGTGGGAGACTACAAGCAAATAAAGGTGAGGCTAATGGAGCGTGCTAATGTGTGCATTTATTAAGCCCGCCGTCTCTTCTCCCAATCTGCCACTTTGCACGGCTCCACGGTTCCCCGAGGAGTGAGTCATCGCTCACTTTAAATAATGCACCTCATCTGAGGGGCTCAAGATGCCGTGGCTTAGAGCCCTTCACCGTGATGACAAGTGGAATTGAGAGGAGAGGCCGCCAGCTTTCAGGGCACTGCTTTTAGGTCACCGTCGGACTCCGTGGCCGAGCTGCAGGCCACTTAAAGAGGAGTTAATCTGCTCCTTGCCCACACATTGCATTAAATGTGTGATCAGGCTCAGCGCTGTTGGCTGAGGGATCGAGGGCTCCTCTCTGGAGATTTGTTGCTGTTGACATAACAGAGAAACTGACTGCGAGCTAAGAGACGTGAGGAACGAGATGACCTGCGTGGCCTGACAGCCAAAGAAAATGAAGCCCCATTTAAGGAACATCTGGCTTGTCTTTGGTGTGAAAGGGTACAATCAGCATTTATTTCCGAGTCAAATGAGTCTGTAGGATCACAGGTATTTATCAGCTCCACTCCTGGCTGGCAGGACACGCTAATTTTCTCCCCTTTTCCAGCACAGAAGTCCGTAAACATACGTGTATGTTTCTGCATTGAATCTACATGCCGTAGCTTATGCTGTTGTGAGCGTTCCCACTTGTGCGCTTCTGCAGTAGCATCTTTCTGCTGTTACGCTGTCAAAACTCGAGGTGACAGTGTAACAAAAGAACCATACACTGTAGGTATGGTGTCGATTTCAACGCAGAACCAAAAATCTACTTTCCAAAAGTTGAGGCTGGCTAAAGTTGCAAAATAACTTTTGAGGCTGTTTTGAGACAATTAGGAGTGAATGTATCGTTCCATTGCAAGTAAACTATTGTCTTCTGCAGTAAATTGAATGCCATTTGAATTCGAAAGCGGCACAGTGAGAGCATGCTTTTGAAGTGCGACTGGTGTCAAACCCCAAACCACTACAGTGCTAGTGGTTTGGTTTTTTTTTCTCTTTTCTTTGTTGTTGCTGTTGTTTTTTTGTGCGGTGTCATACTGAATCCAGCACGTTGCTCATGAGTCAGTCTTTTTCACAGAATGAGAAAACTCCAGAAAATGCAAGAGTGAGAGAGTGAGAAAGTGGTGGGCGTGGAAACACATGGTGTCAGCTTGTATTTGTCACATCATGAAACCTCTTTTAGACTGAAGGTTATATCCGGTTCATTACAACTTGGATCTTATTTCCCATAATAGTCATATAGTGATATGTGAAAAGTAATTGCCCTTGTAGATTGTGTCCATTTTAAGTTATTAGTACAGATCCTGAAAGGGAAGAATACGTGTGAAGAGTAAAATGATGATCCAAACAGTGAGATTTAATTATATTCATACGTGCAAGTGTGTGCAGCTTTTCATTGAAATGAGTGTGCTCAGTTACAGCTTTATCAGTCTTTCAAACAGGAAATCATACGCTGTAAAACAAGTCTACTAGCTGCTTTTAGAGGCTGAACTGCAGAGTTAAATAGTAATATCCACCTGCGAATTTGCAGGTAATTGAAGTGATAAACTGCAGAAATGGACAAAGTCAAACTTTGACCTGCTGGTGGCGCTACAGGAAAAGACAGAAAATCACCAACCTCGGTAGGATTCATCCTCTGAGAACAATGAACATCTGTACAAATGTCACAGTAATCTATCTCAGTCTCTGACATATTTGGAACAAAGTGGCGGGCCGACATCACCATCCCTTGAGTCTCACTGCTAGGTCGGTCGTGTTGGGAGAATGGAACATCATCCAAAAGGGTTGTAGTTTAAAGTTTGGACATGTTGCATTCACACAGCAAACGGCGAGGGGCTTGACAGCAGCGTCCGTATTTAATGACCGAGGACTGAGAACAAGCTGCACATCCTGCACATCCTGCACTGTTATTAGCAGGAGGCTACACACACATATACACACATTGCCCAAAGGTTGAGGCCCAGAAATGTCCCAAACACAGCAAAATAAGAAGAAAATAAAAAAAGCGAGGGCAGCAAGCTCTCTGCAGGTTAACACACCATCTAACACTTTTGTATGAGTCTACACATTTTTTTTTTCCTGCATATTCTTCCTTTAAAAGTACAGTGTGTTTCTGTAGTAGGGTTGCAGATTGTGACCGAATGAGTAACCCAAAGGTGAAGGAGAACCTACAATAAATGTGAATAGAAAAAAAAAAAATTAAAGTCCGTCTCTAGAGCGATCTTGATGCATTCTGGGCTACTGTAGAAATGTTGCAGCGCAACATAGCGGGCGTCACAGCAGGAGACACACTCCCCATACAGATAAAAACAGCTCAATCTAAGGAAAAAAAATTGACTCTTTTTAAGGTTGAATTTTATAAAAGATACTTATGAGTATTAAATTCCATTTCTGCCATATCTTTTCTGTTAAATGCCAAATGCTGCTAAATGCCACTCACACAATCTTTCAGTGAAAAAAAAGTGATTTATATATAACACCTTTCTCAATATGATGTCACAAAGTGCTCTATAATAAGACAGCAAATGTCAACTACAAATATGTTGACAAGTTGATGGACCAAAATGCAAAAGTTAGACCAAACTAAATCTTTAGTATGCTGTCTGTCTTTAAGAGTAGATTAATCTGCTGAAACATCCTAACGCTACCTGTATCTAAAGCCACTGCTCCCATTACTACTATTAATCACTTTTCATTCAGAGGAGGAAATCTAAACAAATAAACACTTTCAGATCTCTGATCTGTGATGACTGATATGTGCTTAGAGAGCTTTGCCGAGGCGTTGTGCTGCGTCATGATCCCGACTGGCCTTTTTCTTTTCTTAAAACCGAACGCCGACGCTGTAAGCCTCTTTTAATGAGCACAATCCGACTCGCCGGCAAACCGCGGTGACTTCTTCACCTGCGCTGGAAGAAATTCCAGCAGCTCCAGCTGTACAGCGGTAGCTTAAATTCTAGGAGCAAGAGTCCACAACGTTCGCAGCAAGTCAAACCTGGCACTACAAGCCCGCAGGCATGTTTTGTTTGCAGCCCACTTCTTTTCATAAGCTTCTCCTCATTGTTGTTGTAGTTTTTGAGCAGCAGCAGCTCAAAGTAATGTTATGTCTCCAAGATAATAACTAGAAAACATAAACTTTGAAAAGTAATGTGTCGATCACAGCTTACATTTCAATCAGCCAATCAGAGGAGAGACTCAATATTAATGAGATAGAACCAAGGTTACCTGTTCATACTGCAGCTCCAGAGAGAAGCGTGAGACACCGGCCTTTTATCCATTCCAAGAGTAAGAACACGAACATACGGGGAAGCGTCCTTCCAGTTTTATGGCCCCCGTCTGTGAAACAGCCTGCCGGAGGACCTGAGGGCCGCAAAGAGCGTTAATAATTTTATAAATAGGCTCAAGACCTATCTATTTAATTTAGCTTTTAACCAATGTTCTTAAATAATTAATAAATAATTTTTTCTTATCCTTTTTAGTTATCCTATTGTATCTTATTCTATCTTAGTTATTCTTATTTGTTATTTTATTTTATCATTTATGTATTTATATTATTATTATTTTTATTATTAGTTTTTTTGTTATTATTTTTTAAACTTTCGTACTCTTGTTTTATTATGTTCTTACTCCATATTTTTACCTGGGTGGGGGATCTGTGGTTCTGTGGTGGTCCTCCACTGCAGTATCATGGGTCCTCTGCTGCTCATGGTTTGGTGGAACCTGTATAGCACTTCGTGCTACATTTTATGTGTATGAAAAAGTGCTTTATAAATAAAGTTTGATTGATTGATCAAGAGAAGAGACGATGAGATAAGTTTTGGTCCTTAAAACCACATAACTTGATATTACAAATAAAACCTAGGAAAATTACACAATATGCGACCTTTAGAGCATGCAAATGAATGTTTCCATCTTGCAGTATATTCATTTATGTTTAAAGTAAGAAGATCAGTGGCTGCCATGCGATATAAAAAAAAAACTGCATTAATGATGCACTGAAAAAGATGCATGTAAATTCAGATTCTAGTTTTTATTACTGAAACGTCTTGACTTTTATGTGTCTGTTTCATACTGTGTGTGTGTGTTTGTGTTTTACGGTGTGTTTAGTGCCCAAACACTGGAAGGCTGTGAAATCCTCTTGGGTCCAGAGATGACATACGGTCCTCCAGGCCTGGACCTTTTCTGTCCAGTGGCCATGACCATTGCTCACTGCGCCGAGGTGGACGCCGAGAACTGGAACATCCAGCTCAAGAGGAGAACCCAGGACAGCAAATGGGAGGTGAGAGCTGCAGGCCCACACCTGTCAAGTACAGTACAGCCTGTCAAGAGCCCGCCCTTAGCTTGGTTCAGAAATGGCGTTTGGCTTTCCTCGTTTTTTTTCCCTCAATGGCTCTACCAACAGGAATGAAGAGGGGGGGCAAACCCAACAAACTCCACTGAATACACCCTTTTCCAGTACAAAACCCACAGCTCTTTGCTATAAAAAATAATGGCTAATTCATTATTTTCTTAGCTAGATGTATGCAATGGCAATACAAGGGAATTACACCTCCATGACTGTTATACTGCCGCTGCTCATGTCTACAAATAGCATACATCTCTCTGTGACTTCACCTTCGTTCATCAGGTCCCAAGTGAACCAAGAAAAAAAAATAGAAACAACTGCTGATGTTTTCACCCGTCTCATACATATTGATCATACAGAGCGGTGCCCGTCTCATTGTGTAATGTGGAAGGTGCCTCTAGTAGTGATGAACCCACAGAGAATTATCACCCTACTCTGCAGTTCAGGTTTTCAGGCCTGCAAACTTTATTAGTTCTATATCCAGCAGCAACAGACAGTATATATATATATATATATATATATATATATATATATATATATATATATATATATATATATATATATATATATATATATATATATATAAAGGTGAGTGACTAGCCGATGATGCATTTAGTAGCTAAAAAGCCAGATATTTTCTCAGGAGTTGGTGGATTGAGGTTGATTCATTTAGATTCAACATTTTCACAGAATGTTCTGCGCCAGTGATATTTGAATGTTGTGTTTTTAGCACAGACTGTATAAAATATGGACTTTTGTGATGTCACCAGTTGGTTTGTGGACTCATCTTTTGAATCTACCTTGTTTTTTTTTAGCCAGTGACCCAAGTGTCTCTACTGGATAAAAATAATAGGACAAAAGAGGCTAGGCTACTAGGCTGTAAGTTTATTTTTTCCTGGAAAGTTGGCCATTTTAACATAGGGGCTTATGGGGCTTGACTCCCCTTTAGAGCCAGCCTCAAGTGGCCATTGGAGGAATTACAGTTTCCATCACTACAGGCTTGCGTTGGCTTCATATTTCACCACTGGAGTTTGCCCCTTGGGTTTTAGCTAATTCCAATGCTCCAAAGTGGTCGTAAAATTGATTGATGCGGCTTTTGTTGATTCTCTTCAGTGATTCTATTAAGAAACTCTTCACTTACAGAAAGAGCAAAGATTAAAAAGATCGTCTTTAAACTGCCACATCCATTTTTAATTTCTGATTTCCATAATCTCAGTCATGTTTGTAGGGGAAATGTAATAAAATATAACTGTCGGCTCTCTAAGAGGTGTCCAGCTGATCTGATCATGCCAATTATATAATGTGAACCTAGACAGTCAGTTAATAAAGATCTACATTCTGGCATGATTGAGAGTATATTTTCTGCCTGAACAGAGCAGTTGTATTTACTCAGGATAATATATATTTTTTTAAATTGCCATTAGATACAGAAACTGTCCAAGACAGTGAGTTTTGTAAATGGAAGTTGTTTTGAGTCATGTTCCTTCACATAACTTTCCAAGGGTTGTTGGCTCTGTTTTCTCCCTCTGTTGGCCTGACCTTTATATACGTACGTGCTTTATGGGATAAAAGGTCCAGTTAGTCAATGTGACACGTGACTGGTGAATTATGTGAGAGCCATAAAAGACTGCTAGATCTTTGTGGGCAAGATGATTGATCCGGCCTTATGTCCTCTGTGGGTCCAGAGGGTGACATAAGGCCGCATGAAGGTAACATCGCTGGTGCAGCAGGAGGAAAATAAAGAAACAATTACAGCGTGTAATGGCCAGGAAGAGGCATGGCTGCTGTCAGTCCTTGGGGGGAACATCGGCGGTGGGGGTAGATGTTACAATAAGGGGGTATAAGGGACCGTTAGACAAGGGAAGTATCGATTAGTGGATCAGGAAAGACACAGCACGGTAAATTTAGACGTGAGGCAATCAGGTGGAGAGTCATGGAAATTGTTTCTCTGCTGACCACAATTCTCCATTTACTTCACGAACATCTCCACAGCCATCCCCCTACACACACACACACACACACACACACACACACACACACACATCCACACAGACACACACAAACCTTTAACGCACCATTGAAAGATACCTGACACAACCAAGCAGTGGAACTTTTACCCAATATTTTGTACTTGTTAGTTTTGCTGATGCTCCAGGGCAGGACATATTGTATTCTTTCAGTTCTTTATATGTCTATTTATTTTTTAAGTTCCAACAATATAAGCTGTGAAAGAGATCATTTTTACCGGTCTGAATAAAGTCATGAGACCTTAACCTTAAACCCGAAGCCATAAAAAGCTCCAATTGCTATTACCATTTTGCATTATTTTCTTGTTTTTTTTTTGTTTTTTTCTTAGCAGTAACAAGCAAAATGGTAACAAGACAATTGAGGGAGGAATAAAATATGACGAGAATATTCAGTCAGGCATTAATGTAAGTGCCATTCTAAAACGTAAAGTTTTGGCAACCCAAGCATGGGTCAGATTAATGAATACCACACCAGGTACCCTGGGTGTAAAAGCGGTTTATATGTAATGTTTGTGAAGCAATTTTTAGATGTTGTAATCCGTTTTGGTCTAATGGGTTGTAACATAACTCAAAAAATAAGACCACCTCGGTATAGTCATCCTCGGTTGACTATAACAGTCTGTGGAATGATTTTTATATGAAGGGCTCAGGTCGACTTTCTTCCACGACCCTTTACAAGCAACGGCAGTATCCACCACAACAAACATGGCGATATCCAACCAGAAACACCATGCAGATACATATTATCTCCCCAGCTAATGAGATGGCTAGCGTGACCACCAAACACACAACAAAAAACACAGCTGCAATAATGAGTCGCCCACTCGCAGCACACACACACACACACACACACATGAATACAGACACACACAGCTGAAACACATTTCCTCCACAAAGGAGCAGAAAGCAGGCACAAGAGTTATAGCTGAACATAGCTTACCCCTCTCTGATTCTCCTGATTGTTATTAGTCCAAAGGTGTAATCTGACAGTTCATAACTCACCGGCCAGTCTGCAGGGCCAGTGTGTGTGTGTGTTTATTCAGTGTGTTTGTGTATATAAGAGTTATAACAGGGAAAAGTAACATGCTGCATTTTGCTGAAGCACAGTGCAGAACACAGAGTTGGAGATATTTTGTGTTATTATGAAAAGTACAAGTTGGAAAACACATCACCTGCAATAATCTGTGTCTGTTAGCATGTTTAGCAGAGCAGCTGCAGCAGCAACAGTGCTGCATCTAAATTGCTACTGGCTGGCGGGCTAATGCCTTTATAAATACATACCAATGGCATCAGGTAGTTCCTTCAGCACTGTCATAATATGTCACATGTATACAATTTTCAGAATATAAAACATATGGAATAATAATGCAGAATGATATAAAAACCTCAAAAAAAAGCAAAAAAGACAGCTTCTTTAAGTCTATTGTGCGATTTATTTTCAACCTACATTGGTTATTATATGACTTAGGACTGCAAAATACACCTTTTTTGATTGTCTATTAATTTATCAATTATTGAGATTTATTGATTAATTGTTTGGTCCATAAAATCTCTATCGGTGTTTCCCAAAGCTAAAGATTCAACATAAAATATTTGTTTGTTTTTTTGTCAACAACAAGAACAACAGTCCACAATCCAAAGATAAACAGTTTATGATCATAGAAGACTAAAGAAACCACAGAATTTGGACATTTTCCTCTCAAACATGACTCAAATCTATTAATTGATTATCAAAAGAGTTTGTCATGAATCTAATAGTTGGCCACTAATCGTTTATTTGACTAACCGTTGCAGCTCTAATGTGACTGGTTTATCAAGCATTTACCATAAATGCTTGTGAATGCTCGCCCATTATATCTGACAACCTGCACTGTAAGTGAAGATGCTGAACAAAAGTAAAAGGCTGAAGGACAAAACTGCTGTTAGTCAAGAATACAAAGTTCCCCAGAATCATACATTTTTTTTTACCAAATTTGAAGGTGATAAATTATAAAGTTGGACACAAAAGTGAAATGTGACTGAAAAGACTTTTCTATCTGACTCAAACTATTTCCAAACAAAGCAAATCATTCCATTTCTTCATTCCATTCACTATTATTACACACCTGCCCACCGGTGTGCACTATATCAAAAAGTAGAAATGCTTAAGTTTAGCCTTGAACAGAGCCAGGCGATGTGTTTCCCCTTGATCTTCTCATCATACTCTCGGGCAGAAAGTTTATTATGTTACAATAACAGCTCATTCCTTCAGAAATTGATTTTGAAGAGTTCTACCTTCTTGTTCACTTACAGTGTCACCGCTTTGTCGGTTGGCGCTTTTGTTCCCGTCTCCTTTGAATTCAGGCTCATGTTTACCTAACCTTGTCTTTCATGAGCATTCTGTGTGATGATGCAGTTATTTTTTCAATTTCACTCCTGATAAAGAGGAACAAAAATCTCCAACGGTATTGTTAGGGTTTGTGCATGCTCATAGCATTGCACGTGGCACAAGGTTGTTCAGGGTACACACAAATGAAACATTCTTTACACCTTTTATACCACGGTCCTTCTTGTCAAGGATACAACTTCCAGTAAACATCTTTATCTGGTTTTGTTCCTATTGGATAATTTGATGATGATGATTTGTAAATATTTTGTAAGACATCACATCCTTGAAATTTCACTTTTCTTATGTCATCTCTCCTGTTTTGTTCATTAATGGTTAATTAATCATTTCAAGTGTTTATAATGTATTTTTTTATATAAATAGGGGTTGTAGGTGTTATTTATATGTTTATTTTTACTGGTCCCACCCACTTACAATGAAATTGTATGGCCAATGAAGTAAATTAAGTTCAACCCTGCTGTAACCCATGTTCTGTATCTAAGAACAACATTCAGTATGGGTTTCTTCACACACCCCTTCCTGAGAGTCCAACAAGAGGTCCAGCAACATTCTATGTTGTGTTGTTACATATGCAATATCCATGAACAAACATTATGTGGGTAATTCATGTGTTTGTTTTCTGCATTCACTGACCCCTTGTTTGACTCATGATCTATTCTCATGTGACAATTTTGCATAAAAAGGAAGCAAACATTTGGTTAGGCAGGGCCATCCATCCTCAGACTTTAATATATTGCTTATGTACAGTACACCCAGGTCTTTTACAGACTGCTTTCCCCATGTTGTCATCACAGCTCTGCTTCAGTGAGAGATGAAAGACAAGGCTCATTTATATCTGATATTTGTAGTATGTTATTTTCCTGAGCGGCTTCATCCGCTCAAGCATTACCTAGTAAAGCAGGATCAATATTTTTACTGGGAACTTTTTCAGACAGATGTTGCTGTAGTTAGTGGAATGGATGTTGTTAAATTGTAGATTAGAGGTCCATGTCAAATGGGCCTGCCAGTCAATGTTAAAAAATGCTCTTAGTTTCTAAGTGTGCCAGAGTCATGAACAACTCTGCTATCATTAACACTAAATGTGTTTTGTTTTTTTTCCTTCTGCAAAAATGCAGGCTCTCGTCAAAGCATACGATTCAGTTGTTTGTGCAGAGAGAAGGTCTGGGTTGGAATGATGTCACTATCACTCACCACTGCATGTCCACATTTTTGGCTATAGTTGCATATTTCTGACAGAACCATCAACGTAACCACATATATTCATAGCTGAGGAGAGAAGTGTTTCCTGCAAATCTTCATTATTTCATTCATCAGTGGGTCTTCACGCTTATGGTATGCCACTTTTTACCATAAAGGCTGCCCAATTAAGTGGATTGATTCCAGTTTGGCTGTTGACAGGCAGCTATGTGGACCAACCAACCCTACTGGTTAGAAGGTTTGATTGGTTGGAGGTAAACTTGCTCCTGTACTCCTAAACTATTATAGACTTTAGTGATTTCCTTTTTAAAGATCATAATTTATGGTTTACCATCAATATATAATGACTAATGAAAATATAATAACAAAAGGTACATAGAAATCCTGCAGCCTGCAGCCTTTCTTTAAGTGGACTTTTGTGGTCTTCAATACTGTATTGGCTGTGGGCGGCTGTGGCTTGGTGGTAGAGCAGTCATCCACCAATTAGAAGATTGTCCAGTCTGCATATCAAGAAAAGTCCCCAGATTGCTCCACATTGACAAGTTGCTTGTGAATGATTAGCTCCTACTGATATCGGTACTTTATATGGCAAGCACCGCCATTACTATATGATTGTGAGAACGTACACTTGTAGTGTGAATCGCTTTGATTAGACTATAAAGGCTCTCTAGAAATCCATCTGTTTACCATTTGCTATATCCTCTTCCAATAGGATGGACACGATCACACCTTCCTCCACCACCATCTAAACAAGCAGACTCTTCTCACTTGATAACGAGCTGCACTTAGAGGATCTTGCGTTATTTCAAATCCCGCCACCAGCTGCTCGCAGACCTTCCTGTGTGGAAGGCAGGTTGAGTAAAGCATGAGATAGGCATCCCGGACAAGCCCCCAATTTTGTATTTTCACACTGACAAAGTGAAAGGACACGGTTTTGCCTTGATTATCTCATCTGACTAATAGAAATAAACTTATTTTTTATTAGGATTAAATTTCATTCAGAAAGTATAGTGGATTTGAGCTTGTGCTTTTGTTCCCACCTCCTTTGATTTCAGGGTCCACCTGACCACCTGATTCGCTATTGTGTGATATCGCAAACAAGACAAATATATTCTGTTTTGTTAATAGTGTAGTGTAGTGTAATACACTGCACAAGGCTAGTGTGTGGTATGCAACCCCATAGAAAAACTCACCTTTTATAGCATGGAAATCTTCCCTTATCAAGGCTGCTTCTTCCAGTAAACATCTTTCTCTGTTTTTGTTTCCATCTAAGTCACAATCCTTCAACTCTCTGACACTCTATTTCTGTTCTCTCTCACCATTTTAGCCTTTGCCTTTCTAACAGTTAGCAAATCCTCCACTCACACTCCCAAAGATCAATGTATCCATGAACCCTTCTGTTGCACTAGCTTTAATCAGGCTAAAGGTTTCTTCGGTTAAAGGTTACATGGTAAGATTTGGAATGATCACACTTAGTGGATTTTATTTTGTAAAAGAAAATATTCAAACATACTCAAAAGAATATTCAAGATACCTGATGACCAAAAAGAAGAGGGCAGTGTTAGAGGGCAGTTTTTTCAATATGCGCATGTGAGGATGGGAAGGATACTGGTGGAAATAGGAATGAATACAAGTTTCATGACGCTTTGAGATTTCACTACAATATTAAAAGGGCACAGGGATCCTAAGAGTTTCGTCTTGGTTGGAAATAATGACCTACCATTGAGGGTGAACCTAAAGAGAGCAAGGTTTTGAAGATGCATAATATTCAGTGCCATTAAAATAAGCCCATTTCAGCTTTCATTATAATATACACTACCCACCGAAGGCTAGACCTCAGCACTCCCAGCTTCAGTGTAATATTATTCAATGCCATATTGCCGCATGTTGAGCCATAGTCGTCGGTTTGCAGAAGAAAAAAACACAAAAGTACAAAAATGGATAAAAAATAATCATTCACAGAATGAATCTATACCTGACATGAATGTGGCCAATAAAGTGCGAACATTTCTCAATTTTTTGTTGCATCTTGTTGAGCAGCACGGTACTTGATTATAATGTATGAGCTCATAAGTTGTGTTTGCTAGCGGAGGATAAATTGGTCTCGGTGTATCGAGCGTCTTTCCTTTCATGCTCAGTGTTTTATTCTGATGAGTTGTGATACAATTCTGGTCCAATGCCAAGCTGGCCAAGATAATTCATTATCCACTGAGATAGAACATTCCTCTAAGTGCACTTTGCAACATTGTGCTGTTACGTCATTGTAAGCATGTTATATGTTAGGTAGAAGATAATGCTGGTGCAATATCTTATATATTTATCAAGACACACTGAACAATTGACACTGTTTTAATGAACACTTTTTACATATATATTACTAAAATGCACCTTTGCTTGGTTAATTTCGACATTGTTTTTTTATGCAGATTTCTCCCTTTGGCTTTTAAACAAAGAGCCAGATATTTTTGAATGCTTATTCTGGTGATTTAATGGGAAGTGGTGCATGATGATCCAGTCTGGGAAAATGTTCCAGTTGTGAGTCATGCAGTATTGTCTATGTCTAAGGACTTTACCCAATATAGCTCTTTCCACTTCACAACTCTATTCCTGTCATAATTAAACTCTGATGATACATTGCATTTCACTCATAGATCCCATTACTGGTAGGTAAAGATGCTTGAATTTTCATTCCGGTGTCACTTTTACTGTTAACAAATGACATAACAAGCCAAAAACTAATAGTTCCACATTTTTGGAACATGAAAATCTTGAAAGTTAGCTCTGCCACTTTTGCCCAGACTGAAATTCAAATGGAATATCATTAACCTTTATGGTTCACAGAGGAGGAAGCCTATTGACTTTGACAGTCCCCTTGACTTTTCCCATACCACTACCAGCAGGTTTTCATTAATGGTTTTGAGTGAAATGTCTTGACAATTATTGGATGACTTGTTATGAAATCTGATTCATTTCCCCCAAATAAGGATATGTGAACAACTTTAGTAATGCCCCAACATCCCAATACTTAAGGGCATCACAGAAGTATTGGGTACTATGAAACTTTATAATTTTAAAACTAAAAGATTTTAAAATTATAAAACCCTAACCCTAACTCCCACTTCCTGCTGTGTTTGCTCTAACCTCTTCTGTTCAATTTCCTTAAGTTTAAAAGGAAAGCGGAAGAAAAGAAAAAGAAAAGGAAGAATTGAAAGATCCTATCATTCCAGTTCCCATCTAGTGGCGTTGTCTCATGAATAAAACACACTGTGTTGTTCATATTTTTGTATTCTCCTATGTAGTAACATCATTCCTCATCTAAGAATTTTTTTATTATTATTATTTTTTTTGCCTTACATTCTCAGGAGGCAGGCTGCAGTCTGTGAGGGTTTTTTAGGTTTTCTGGTATAGCTTTTCTTTTGGTTTAGCTTTTTTGACTAGGGTTGCTCGATTATGGAAAAAAAAAATCATTATCACGATTATTTTGCTCAATATTGAAATTACGATTATTCAAGTGATTATTTTTCAGTTACAGAATGCATTGAGTCGATTCATCGATGCATTGATTATTTGAGCATTGAGTCGATGCATTGATTATTTGATTTTGGAGATCGTTTGAGACGCAAAATGATACAGCAGCCTAAACATGCCTGTAAACTTTTTCAATTTGCCCTTATTCCAGTAGTTCCCAGTGTGAGACAGAGATAGAGGTGGTAACCTCATTAAAAAGTTTGTCTAGGATCTGACAGTAATGATTGTTCTGCGTTCCGCTACACACCTGTTAGACAGAGGTTCCACATTTGGAATTTTGTGCACCGTATGTTTGTAACTAAGCAGTATTGTATATGGCTCAATTCTGAGCTCCATCAACGCCATATCAGGCTTTTTTCTATATTCACGCTGGAAGTCCTAGATAAGACTACCACCTCATACCCCCACTTGATTTCCCCCATTCAACACCTCAAAAACCCAAAAGAGAGAGAGTCATAGAGAGAGAGTTTGCTTTGGTCACCACCAGCTCTCCCGAGACACTAATAATATCACTCTGTGTGTAGCTGTCAGCACTGGTCTTTTGTGAATTAGGTGAATTTTTTCCAGTGAGGCTCATTTGCATAGAAAGGGGGATGAATATTACATATTATATGCACATTACCTAATTAACATGTGTTAAAACGGCAAATCCGCATCAAGATGCTATCGGCGTGGAAGCACACTTTGCGTTTGCATTTCACTCTGCTACATATTTTCCGGGCACTTTGTGAATTCCCCCCCTGTTTGTGCTAGTTTCAGTATAACAGACACCTGCTGTAAGTATATGCTGAAGGCATTAGCACAAGGAAGCCTGAAACAGAATATATAAGTATAAATATAAAGTCAGATTATTTCTGATTAGCAGAGGTTGTTTCAGAATTTATCTGTGTATTCATCGATTTAATTATTAAGCCTTTATGTAACAAGGAAGTCTTTTTGGATGCATTTTAATTCTTATCTTAAATCTCTTCCATTATTCTGTTACGCCTTTCTCGTACATACTCCAACTCCACTGCTTTCTAATCTTAGCATTTCTCAAGAAGAGAAATATTTTTTTTTCTCTCTTATGTGCAAGTAAATCAATCATTTGTGATTTTTTTTGGACCCTTAATTTGGCAAAACAAGACATTTGAAGATGACAGCTTGAGTTTTTAATTAAATGTTACTGGGTAATTTGTATTATATTTTTTTTATCAGTTTGTAAAGGCCAACACAGAAGTGAAGTAGGAAATTTCCTTAAACTAAATCAAATTCGTAGGAACATGTTGGATGAAAAGTGAGCTTGGGAGATTTATTAGAATGCTTAGCTTTCGTGCCATGTTTGAAGTAAAAAATATATGTAGAGAATTTAAAAATAATAACTATTTTGGTATAATAACTGATAAAGTTTTTGTTCTTAGTGCCCTGGCTCATCGTTTAAAAGGTTTTATTGCATGTTACAATCACCATCTGTTATATTATTAGGTTACTATACATTACTACAGTGCATTTTTTTCTATATTAAGTCAGTCAGTCAGTCATCTTCTATACCCGCTTATTCCTCATTAGGGTCACAGGGGTCTGCTGGAGCCTATCCCAGCACATTACAGGGGAGAAGCAGGGATACGCCAGCATATCGCAGGGCATAGTGACAACAGAAATTTATTAGAAAGCAGCATTTGTTGTTGTCATATGTTTATTTTTAGGGTGAAGCCAGTATTTTGTACCCTAATTCATTATGTTGAAACTTGGAATTTTTCTTCTTCAATTAATCTCTTTGAAAGTGGAAAAGATAATTAGCTGATTATGAATGCTTTAAACTAATTAGTCACTTCAAGTCCCTTATTTAGAATTAAAAGCAGTCCATAAACAGTTAATAAATGGTTTATAACACATTCTAGCCCTGTAGTGTTTTTAATTAAATACCTACACCATCATAACTTGATGCTAGTGTATAAACAGTTTTAAAAAGACAATTAACTAGAACAGTTTTTATAATAATGTAAAACATGCCTTTAAATACTGTACATTACTAATCTACTTGCTTACAACTTATGTATAGTGAGTTATAAAGTTTTTGTTTACTTATGAAGTGTAAAGTGAACATGTATATCTGATAAATTATTATGACAATAAAATGAATAGTAGATATTAAAAGATGATGGTTAATTATGTGATATTAGGGTCAGTACCACCATTAACATGAAGTAAACAGCTGCTGTGTCTTTTATTATTATTGTTATGTGTATTCTTCATTATAGGAAGTGATGTCGGTGGAGGATGAATCCACTTCCTGTTACTGCCTGATGGACTCCACCAGCTGCCACCTGCTGCTGGACCAACCAGGCACGTACGCCCTGGTGGGCGAGCCCCTGACGCAGGCTGCCGTCAAGAGGCTGAAGCTGGCTGTGTTTGGTAGCATGGAGGCCGGCTCCATGAGCTACAGCCTGCGGGTGTACTGTGTGGATGACACGCCACACGCCTTTCAGGTAGGACATGGGTCAGGTTTTCCCCTTTAGGCTATTCAACAACAAATGTTCATTACTGTTATAACCTCCTAACCCTAAGCAGCACTATGTTGACAGTTTAGCTCAAACACTCGACTCGGTGAAGCTATATAATGAACGCTGTGAGGCTGCACCCTATGGTGTCCATGTGGCAGCGCTGCAACAAGAGATCACTCGCCATGAAAATACATTTGGCTTTTTGATGGCTTTAACAACCGTTATCATCATGAAAATTGATTCACGGGTGAAGGGTGGCAGGATCTTTGACCTGATAATGGCGACACCCATGGAGCTAAATGCACTGAATGAAATGAGGGATGTGACACGTGAATGAACAAAATTGATCATCTGTGTAAGGAGCAACCAATCAAAGGTGAAACCCTTCAAAAATCATTGGATGGCCCATCTGTCAGTCAAACTGCCTAATCAGCATGCATGCAGTAATTCAAATGTCATTGTCATTCCTGATTGAGTAGGGGGTATTGCTTAAACGTATCATGTAGCATTTGCTAAAACAACATTTCCTGCTTCCTGCGGATCTATCTCCAATCTTTGTCAGGTGATCTGTAACACTGCCCCCTACAGTATAAAACTGAAAACACCAATTGCTGAGCTATCTCATCAATGGCAGGGAATGAATTAATGGTTTAAGTGGTGAAATTTTGGTGTTCTAATGCCCAGGCTGAGTTTATAAACTGCTAATTCACAGGGTAAATCTCATTTAATGCTAGACTGGCTTCTTTAAAGTTTGGTGGCGAGGTGGAACGTGTACAGCGTCATAATAGTTCCTTAGTTGAAATAATAAAAAATGCAAAGTGGAGAGCACTATTTGCTTATTTTGCTGTTGCTTGAATTCATTTGTTGAATCTTTCATTGGTAGGTATTTGTTAGCTCCATCTTTATGTGCCTGCAGAAACATTTGGCCTCAGAAGAATTTGTATTTAAAATGTAGTGCTGCTCTTTGCAATGCTGCGTGCACTTCCAACATAAAACATCAGCTAATGGCAAAGCACTGACAGGGCAGACTTAAAGCTGCTCTCCTCAGTAGTTTTATATTAACAATGGATTAAATGACTGTGTGATGTGAACGGAGCAGCTTGTATACTGATGGACTAGAGAAAGAGTTATCACAGTGTTCCCCTCAGATCTATGGAGCATTTTACCACCTTTTAGCTCACTGTTTTGGTTTTACAGCCCACAACTATACTCTTTTGGTTGGCTACCAGTTCAGGAGTGAGGAGAAGGTAGAAAAGATCCAATACTGTTAGGGAGCATCTGGTTTGTTCTCAGGGACAAAGTGGTTCAAGGGTTTCCTCTACACTCCAACCACTTCATTCTATAGTTTGTTTGCTTGTCTGTCTGTGCCCCCTCTTCCTCTCCTTCCCTTTCCTTGTTCTCATTACTCTCTCCTGCTTTCTGTCATTCTCAGACCTGTCGGAGGTTGCTGGCCTGTCACAGGTCACATCCCCCTTAGAACAACCCGTAGGAGGAGTCCAATCATTTCAGTCTGAGGAGTATCTTTCTCTTTGAAGGGGGGTTGAACGGGAATTAGGCCCTCAGACACCAAGCTGTCCAAACCAGTCAAGACCCGCTCAGCCCCCTCAGGCACCTGAGCCCCCTCAGCCACCTGAGCCGATATTAGATGATCCCATCATGAAAATCTTTTGGCTTTGGGAATAAAACTTGACAATAGAAAAATAAATAAGTATGCCCTAAATAAATGAACAGATAAATAAAAAAATGCTTTTAAAAAATATCTAAGGAACTGGTTTGTTAAGTCACAGATTTATATCTACTAATAGTAATGTTAACAATTATAATCAGTAAATCATAATAATAATAATTTAAAACAAAAAGAGTTCAATAAAAAATAGTCAAAATATATCATCATCATCCAATTTATATGGGTATTTACTTTTAAATCATCGGCTGTAGACAAATCAACATCATCTTACTATTAGAAATGATCAGTCTAATAATTTTAATAATCATCACCATCATCATCATCCCCAGTCTCAACCTACTAATATTATTCTCATCTCTATAATAATAATACTAAACAATATCCAGAAAACTGTTTTGATTTTGTTTGATAATAATAACCTTCATCCTACCAGTCTTTGTGTTAGCATTCATAACACCATTAATGATGATGATCCTGTATCAGCATCACCATCCTCCTCATATATAATAGAATGCAACATATGTAATACAATAATGATAACAAACATCATCATCATCAGATTTCTCAACTAAAACACACCTGATTTTATTTTGTTATTTATTTATTATTATTTATTTATTTAAATCACAAGTTACCAAAAGATGTTTGAATTGTGTGCTACAAAATGATTTACGATTCAAAATGATAAATGGTGAAGGGTGGACTGTATTGTTATGATATTACAACTTCAAATTTGTCCTAATGGCTCATTTAAAGGCACACTTTCTGAATATGGAGTGTGTGAATTTATCTGTGTATTGATCATTTTGAAAGATTGGAGAGCAGTATTTATATATAACATGTAGACCTTATTAAAACCCAAAAGCAATTAAAATAACACTTTCTACAAAACGGGAACTTTAATGTTATTTTGGTCTTTGATCTGAAGAATTTCTAAGAAATGATTCTCCCCAATACTACTTCTGATGAGGGAACAAGTTGTTATAAAAAATATACTTAAGACTTACTTATCGACGATGAAAAGTTTAGTGGGTTTATTGTTAATTAAGAAGTTTGCTCGCTGAGATTATTAGTTATCTGGTGAAATTTCCACCAGGCCCTCAGAGTTGAAGCGATGGTCTGGGTTTTTTTTTTAAAAAAAAGGACAGTGTGTGCGATGGAGCATCTTCTGAATTTTAAGACTAAAATATGGATTTTGTTACGTATTATTTGTCCAATTTGATCAGTTTTGAGATATCTGTTGCTGAAATGGAATTTTGTTTATGGTGCTTGAAATTCAACCGCAACATCTTATCCCACAAATGGTGTTCACACTCTGGATAATCTACAGAGGTCATCAGTTTTATACTATTTATTCAGCAGATAGCTCCAATGAAAATCGTTCAACAGTGCGGCCTGCGGGTTATCAGATGCGTGCATATGTGAACACCTCAAATTAAATTCCACTCACCTCCGTGGTAATGAGGTGGTGCTAGAAATCTCGGAAAAATACACGCAACATGATCAAATTAAACCGAGACTGTCTGCGTGGTCAGACACCACTAGAGCTAAGTGAAAAAAGGGTTTAGTGTTTAGAATGTTAGAATGACTTTAAAATAAGAATTTTGCTACCGTTGCTTTTGCTGGAAGAGAGTTGAAGTTGTATTCATCTTCCCCCAAATTCAAAAATTCAGCGATCTGTCCAACAAAATATGAAGATGCGTGGTTTTACCTTTGGGGTTCCTGACTCCATTAGGAAGCACATATTCAAGTCATTTCTGTGTCGCTGCCTGGGCTTGCGGAGGCAGCAGGTACAGCAACATATTTCTCTCTACCAGTTAAAGCATGTGAGTGACTGCAGATTCATCGCCCATGTGAAACAATACTGCGGCGTAGTCAGTGGGGACTCAGTCGCAGCCCGACACGTCTCCGCTTCTAGAGGTTTTAATAGACTGAGACGACTGTAATCACTGCCATTCTGATGCGAACCAATCATTCTTTTTTTTTTCCTTCCTTTTTTTTACTTGTTTGACTTGATTATCCTTCAGCAACCTATAGGGTCTTTAAGCATTGAGATCTCATCAGTTGAACGTCAGGGAAATCAAGCTTCCCATACTCCCTGGAGAGACTAGACTAACAGAAGTGGCGGGCAGAGTGCCGCACGCCTCGCGGTTGTCTCTGCCTCCCGACCGCCTCTCCCTGTCATGTCGCAGCCGTCAGCGGCAGCTGGCTTTAAAATGCATTCTGGATTTGGTTTATAAATTCCCAGCCTGCCGAGCAGATGCCAGACTTTTTCTTTTTTTTTTTTTTTTTTTGAGTATCCCTCGGGATCCTGTCTGTTAACACCACGTCTCTGCTGTGTGTTTTTTTTTCCAAGCTCCAGCACAGAGTCAATCACAGGCCGGATTCAACAGGAAGCCTGTTGCAGAGCAGACATACTTTTTTTTTCTTTTCCTTCGGCTGAGACCAAGAAAAGGTTATGATTGACAGTTTTCAGATATTTCCCCTGATACTGCACAATGCTCCTGTCTGTTATTGAAAAAAAGACCTTCCTCTGAATTTTCACAGCCAAATTGCTGTACTTTGTAAAGGTCCCATATTATGTCAATAGCCACTTTCATATTTTCCTTTTTTTTTTTTTTACACAAGATAAGGTCTAAGGGGTCATTTAAAAACTTGTTTCAAACACTCAGAAAAACTGATAAACTGAGAGTGTGGACTTTGCAGATTCACGGTTTGTTTGTGATGTCATACGGTTGCTCCCTCTGCCTGTAGATGTTTCTAGCAAGGCCCAGCCGCCCCCACTGTCCCACCCACATTTACACCTACTTTTTTTCAGCAAAAATCAGAAGAGAGGCTCATTTACATTCATGTGACAGACTAAAAACAACCTGTGCTCCAGCAAAGCTCTTGAAAAAGCACTGTTTTGAGTTGAATCTTTGCAATTTAACTTTAAGACACACTGTACCATGAACGGTACTGGGGAGCAGCGGATGGTCAGTTACAGCAATACTATGCTTCACCATACACCATATACGTGCATGACACCATACACGAGCCAATCAAAGCTTGGGGTTGGGAGATAGCCAGCTTGACAGCCATTGAGGACCGACTATGAAAGTTTGACCACCCTTGGTTTGATGGACAGCAGTATGACCCAATGGAAATCTTCCATGATATGGCCATCCAAATCTGATAGCCAATAGCCAGGGCTTTATCACATGTGACATGTGACATATGGGAACTGTGCTACTTCCATCTTCACAAATAAGAGAGAAAAGGGGTGTGTGTCTTAAGAGGTTAAATCCCAAACATATCTAAATGTTAGGGGTATCAAACCTTCAAATACTACTCAGAAAAGTGCATGTTACGGGGGAAAAATGAACAAATCACCTCATTCCTAAAAGTAAGCTGGTATACATGTTAAAACCCATGAAAATCACAAAATAAATATTAAATACAGCTGTGGCCTCAAGGACAGGCAGAGTCTTGATGCTTAAGAAAAGATAGAAACAATGCTTCTCCACCAACAAGTCCATTTCAAGGTCACAGCATTCAGGCTGTACTGAAAAGACAATGGATATAGTCTTCCTACCTGAAAATACCACCCACATTAGTATTCTGCTGGCAGACATTGCCTTCCAGTGTACCAGATAATACTGTTCACCTCAACCTTTAGCTTTTAGCCTTGGCTGAGGTTCCTATCTGCCACATCCTGAATCCTGTCACGATCAACAACAGGTAATCTTATTCCAAATGAGGAGGAAAAAGTAAATGATTTTGTTTACAATAGTTACCCTACCTCCCTGGTTACATTATTCTTTCATCCTTTTGCTCATTTGTGTGTGTGTGTGTGTGATGCATCAAACCACAGATCAGGATGAGTCACACTATACAGAAAATGTCAACCATGACCGCTTCAAATCAGTTCAAACAAGCGAATATGATCACAGCACAGCGAGTGCTATACAGGAAAAAATACAGGTAAATTACTTCAAGAAAATACTCTTCCGACATGATTAAAGAATTTGCAAAGTGAGAGGATGGCTCCTGAAGTATTTTTAGTAGGTTATACACTGTAGCGAGCAGGTTAGCCAATGCTGATGAGTATGTTAAGGAGATCCTGTTGAATTTGAAAGTCCCTCCTCCACTCAAAAACATGTTTTTCTTTTTGTTCATATAGTTGGATGTTTGAGCTTCACTGTGCAGAATGATGTGTATGCAGAATGTGCCACTGGGAAATTTTCACATCCATCTTCTGAAAGTTAAAAGTTTCTCTGAGCTCACTCAAATCCAATTTCAAGAGGAGGGCATACAAAATGATAATGTGACATCACAGATTGTTTTGAAGCCAATCCCTGGTCCAATATTTAACTTTCAGAACCTTGATATGGAAACTTGAAACCCCCAGTGCACAAACAAGGAGGAAATGTAATATTAAGGAATTTATCAAAATGATTTAACTTTTTTTTCTGTGGAGAAACCATATTATACACAAATTTTTCATACACATATCTGGAGGGGATCTTTCAGTAGTCATTAAAATGCTTTTAAAATTTTACACAGAATTATGTTGTTTTTTTTCTTTTTCTTTTTTTTTTTTTGTTGGTGGGGGGGGCAGAATCTTTAAGCTTCCATTAAACCACTTTCAATTTTAATTCACATAAAAAGACAAGCCATTGCCTACACAGGCCGTAAGCTCTGTGTACCCTCTGCAGGTGTCTTAGCCAGAATTCTAATTTAACAGTTTAATGTGTTTTTCAGATTTCTCAACAACATTTCAGACAAACGTCATTTTATTTCCAAATCATACTATGTCATAGCCAGTTACAAACAATTTTTTTAGACTACATATATTCCACATTAATGCAGCTAAGGCGTCAATTTCTGACTGTGATTAACTGTCCTTCAGCTGTCTGTGATAATGCATTGAATTTGACTCTGGCACAACAGTAATGGTGGAAACCCTTCAGAGCACAAGACATACATCACCCAGCAGATTAGTCTGTTATCAGGATCAACAAAGCATAATCCTTAGCTGTGAGCAATAGAAGTTTCATTTTTCTTACCTGCAATAGACTTTGGGATTTACTTCTCTCCATATGATTTCATGAACACAATTTTGTACCGTTGAGTTTTTTTGGGGGGGTGGATGCAACCTATACATCCCAGGGAGCATAGTTGATGGTAGTAGCCTAAAGTTGCCCCATTGGACAATTGGCTTTGTCATAGTGTAAACAGAAAGGAGGCATTTAAATTAAAATTCTATTGTGACTAAATTCATTCTTTGGTCACACTGATGCACATGGTGTTTTTCTCCTGTTTATACTTTCAGCCGTATTTTATGTTTTCCTGATCAATCACTGTAATGGAAGGCTGTAAAGCTACTGCTAAAGAAATTTATGATTTTGAGTTTATTAAGAAGAACTTACTCATGTGTTAGCGGAGCATTGTTACCTTTAAGTGCTGATATCTAGTGGTGATATTCTTCAATAACAACAAATTCAATAGCAAGAAAATGCAGAGATATTTGGAGTTATTTGTTCAGTGGATCAGTCACAAATACTGCAGAGAGGAACGGTACAGGCAGAAACAGCCATGGTGAGATGTTTGATGAAGAGCGGCAGGCGACAGGCTCTTAGTGTATTTTCAGAAAACAGGCTCCAGCCAGGAAGGAACATATTTTACCCACTGTGTAAAAATACTTGTAGCGTGCCAACCAGTCACAACATACCTCTACTCGCACCATGGTTCAGCTTCCATAAAACCATAGTAAAACCCTGCAAATTTTGATACAGAACCTGTTCAATTCGGCACTATGGAAGCATTATGATGTCACCATAATTGTAGGTTATAATAATGTCACTATGTCCCTGGAACCCACTGCAACAAACTGAGAAACTATCTACATGTTGAGTCTAACTGTTGTGAAATAAGCCACTGGCTGAAACACTTTATTTAACTCAGAATGAGTGGGTTTAATTATCAACAGAGCATTTAGCAGCAGCCATCGGAGACCTTTCAACCAACATACTGCACATCACTGTGTAGGCGCTCATTGGCTCATTTAACTCATTCTAACTCGTTCTAGCTCTTTTTCTGACCACTGTCAGTATGGAGACACTTACTCACCAGGCAATAAAAAGGGTTTCATGAGACAATGGACATGTTACAGATAAGAAAAACATCTGCTGATGAAGCTGATGTAATTGGTATAGTACGTCACACTCAAAGCCAACACTGTTGTGTCACAGATCATGTCAGTCACACATGGGGCAGCATAACACTGGCTTCTTTGGTGCAGTGTTATTGCATCTTTATGTCTTTCTTGCACCATTATGGCAGAATGTCAGTCAGTCATTTTCTATACCCGCTTATTCCTCACCAGGGTCACAAGGGTCTGCTGAAGGCAGACAAGAGGGATACACCTCAGACAGGTTGCTAGTCTACTGTGGGGCACACATTCACTCACACATTCAAAGCTATGGGCAATTTAGAGTCTCAAGTTAACCTAAGCATGTTTCTGGACTGTGAGAGAAACATGGGGCTAACATGTAAACTCCACACAGAAATGTCTCATCTCAAGGCCTTGAACCTGCAACCTTATTGCTGTGAGGCAGCAGCCATTATGGCAGAATGGCTGTGTAAAAAGGGATATTAATACATATGGAACAGGGAAAGGTTTTGTCAATTTATAGAAACAGACTGAGAAGAAAGCAGAGGAAGACGCTACACAGTCCCAGTCTCTATGCAGTGTTTGCTCAACAAATGTTTAATGAGGTTTCCTAAACTGTATCATTAAAATCATACAGTGATAGTGTTCATGGACTTATATTAATGCTACAAAATCTGAATGACTACTGTGAAACGTCTTATTTAAACATGTTTTAGCCTTAAAAACTGTTTTAATGAGCTTGTTTCCTACATACACTAGCATTAACCGTCCCTGTAACAAACTGGCCTCACTTCCACAATTTGTCTAATGCATCCAGCCGTATATTAGGTTTCACCAGTCTTGTGATTAAAGAACTGCATAGTTTTCAATGCAGTCGCTCTTGTTAAATAATGATTCGACCAATTCAACCCCGAATGTTGTACATGTAGAATTCACAACTTTATCCATCTTGCTGGGTTTCGCACTGCAACGTTCTCTTAGCTATAAAACAAGAAGTGAAACAGGTCGAGTTGCAGATCAGGAACAGTCACAGCTTGCACAAAACTCCAAACACAGCATTCAGATAGCTTCAAATGAGTTCAAACAAAGGGACATCACGGACCAGCTAGCTACACGTATGGAAAACACACAAAAAAACAACACTGTTGTCCGGCTGCTCTGCATCTAACACTTTTGAAAGACAGAAGCAGATGGCAGAGGAGGAACGCCATATTTCAAGTTCCCTGCTGTCACATTTGTTTTTTCCTGTGAGCCCCTTTCATCTGCATTTTGCTAACAGTTGATTGTTTTCACACCGTTGACAATATGCAACACGCCCCAGGCACACTTTTCTGCAAGTACACTCCATAAAAAGTACTTACACACATGCAACACAAAAGCTCCTGCACACACAGACACTTAGTCAGAATCAATCAGCATGAATCTGGCCATTAGTCACATCTGTGTTCCCTATCTTTTTTCCTTTGTGATCTAGACGGCTAAAGATAGACGGGCCAGACACTGAGCCATCCCGCCGGGACACTGAACAATGATGACAGATGAATACCTGCGTGCGACAATCAAAGTGCTCTTTCATCATCACACATTCAATTTAGGAGATGGACATTTGCTCCCCGACGTGTCCGTTTGCACGGCGTCACATTCAAGGTTCAATCCGTCATGTTGAGGTGACAAATGTGATGCTAATGGCAAGTGGGATTTGTAGGATTTGTTCCAGGGAGACTTGACGTCCCCGTCTTGGCGGCATGTTTCTGTGTTAATATCTGTGATGTTTCAATTAGTGAACGCGACAATGGGAAGGTTTAGCAACAGGTGTTTATCCTCATGTGCAAAGGTATAGTGCATTTTCAGAGTGAAAGTGTGCATTTCCTCCCTACTTTATTGTTCTCTTGTATGTTACCTTTCACTCTTACCCCCTCTGTGGTCCAGACACATTTTTTTTTCTTTCCTTTCTCATATTTCTTCTTTATTCACCTTTCCTCTCCAGGGAGTGGTGGCTGCAGAGAAGATCAGAGGGGGTCAGCTCCTTGAGGAGCCAAAGATGTTGCCTTTCCGAGCGAACACCTTCAGCCTCCAGGTGTCCATCCAGGATGTTCCCCAGTTCCTGTGGAGCATCAAACCCTTTACCACATGTCAGGTAACAGCGGATATGAAAGTGCTAATTTGCACAAGGCTGCTTTTGCTGCTAATAATGACTGTTTCCCCGCCAGTCTTCCCAGGGTTTCACTTATCAAACAGTGTTCTCGCGCACACAGGAGTGTTGTGATGTGTCTCTTTGTTCAAATAAAATAATTCTCTGGTTGGCGCTGTATACTTTATGGATAGTGTAATATATTTCTCTGTAATGTTAATCTGGTACCACTGTCTGGTAAGGCACTCTTTATGAAGACTTGTCACATTTATGAATAGTCAATAAATGGTTGACTAATGCTTTATAGAGTTTAGTTTAAAGTTATTAATAATAACATCATTCAGATTTATATCTTTGTACACATACAGCAAAAAGATATAATGCTGTCTGACTTAATGTTTTCTTTTAAATCTTAAAACATGCTTCTATCAAAGTTTTTCTGGTTGTACCTGAGCTGCCTTCCTTTTATCAGTTTTCATTTCATGTTTTATTTTATCTTCATTTTTGTTTTTCTCCCTTGTTGTTTACCTGTTTATATATTTTATTGTAAAGCATATTGTAGGTGCTTTACAATAAAAGTTTATTATTATTACATATACATAATGTGAATGAATCATATAGTCACATATATGTGCATACACTTGGTTTTCATCAAGATGAATTCATTTAGTGATCTGTATCTGGCACCATCATCATTTGTCCAATACTTTTGTTAATGACAATACCTGCATGATAATGATATTCCCGTCAGCCTCAACTGTATATAATATATAATAAACCCAATCATTCATATTAATGTTATTAACCATCACTGAAAAGACTATAATACTCATCTGAGAAGACAGAACTATAGTATCCATAACCCACTGGCTATTAGCTTCCCATCATAAACAGTGCCTTTTTAGAAAATATTTAATGCATTCAATATCCTCAAAAGCATTTCTATCATATCATTTTATTTGCCGGGAGATAGATCCCAGAAATCCCACCAGATACCAAGATGCATAGTCAGATACAGATTGACACAAGAAATCTTGAGGCTGTTTTTGTGGCATTTTCAAAAAAAAGGCTCTTCTCATGATCATAGATATGTGATTATAGCATGATATAAATCTATCTGCTGTTTGTGAACTGTTCAGAAAGACATTTTACCTTTAACAATCTGCATAAGTACAGTCAGAGCTGGATTAAATGGAGATTATACCAGGGAGACTGTATATTTCACCCCCGAAATCATAGCTATATTACATATGAAAATGTCTAATGTCTGTACAGGATAATATAGCATAGCCCAAATCAATACCATTACTAAAGAAATGAGAACAAACTCACAACCAGTCACATGTACTCACACAACCACCGAACAAGCAAAAATGCCATAAAACACAAATAAACCAAATCAGAATTCACCAGGCTTTAGCACAGATTTCAGCCAAGCTGTTCAGTGCACCACGCACAACCTAAGGTACAGACATGACTCTGAACATTATTCACACCAGCAGCATCGATCTAAAGCAAGCAATAATCAATAGCGCCATCAAACTTACTAAAGCTGCTCATCATTTGAAGACTAAGCCCATCCTCTTCAATATAAATATAAAGAGTTTTAAGTGAGAATGTTGTAAAGTGAAAGTAAAATCAACTGAAGGGCAGCAGATGAATATTAGCTCTGACAAAAAAGATAGATATATATAGATATATAACCATATGTTTAACATTTATATTGATGTTCTTTAACTCTCTGTAATAGCAATGAGGCCATATGTACGCCTATGTTGTTATCTGGCTGTGAGTACTGTATATATTTATGCAGATCTTTTGGGAACTATGGTAACACGTGTGTGCATCAACAACTGAGTGGAGGGATTTTACCTGATCAATGAGGTGCTTCAAAGCTGTGTGTTGTGCTTGTATCCTTCCTCATCAAGTCGAGTAGATCTTCATGTCCATTAAAAAGTGTGACATACCGATCCCACTGTAATCCCCCTGTAGTATACAAAACACAAGACGCTTCATTTTCATCCTGCTTCTACCTGACAGTGTTAATAACAGGCAGTGGATTTGCAGTCTTTTAATGTGCATGACATTATTGTGCCATCAAAAGCACATAAATTAAGCAGGAACATGACCAGAACTAAAAGGCTACTAATGTATGCTATCATAGTTTTCACATGTGAAAATGTACTATACTTTTATGTTGGTGTTAAACATGGGTTTAACTCAACTGGGAATTAAAGGGGCCCTATTATGAGAAAACAATAAGTGTTACTGCTAACACATACACTGAGAAATAAGACTCCAGCTCATTCTGATGTGGCTTGGCTCTGTAGTGTTGCTGAAACCTGGCTGAACGCAAGCCAATTAGAAATGACTCTGGTTGCGATGTCACAACAGGAATGGAAGGTAATTGTAACCACCCAGTGCCTGTTTTCGATAGAGAGGGGGGATGGGTCGGAAACAGGGTTTTTCAGAGTGAGCTTGTGATAAGGCCTCCTGTCTTGCTGCTAGAGGTCTAACTAGGTGATTTTGTACCATAAAACCATGTTAAGTTTTACAAATAGATGGCGAAAAAAAATAAAATACTAAACCGTGAAAATGTCAAAATAGGGCCCCTTTAAATCGCAACTGCATCGCTAAATTCAACATGTCAAAACTGCAGCTAAACCAGAGGAACAATCACAACTTATAGGGTTTTATGCCTTCATGTTTGCTACCCGCCGCTCTACAAAGACGACTGAAATTCAACTCCTAACCTGGACTGATGGAAATAATTCTCCTGAGTGTGCGACATTCACCTGCTTTTGCTTTATATTTGTGTTTGTGTTCTCTGCTGCGTACATCCAGCTGTCACACATACTTTTTCGCTGAGGATCATAAAGACGTATAGCCTCGTGTTTGTTTGCGGTTTTCTTTCTCGTAAGGTGGATTAAAGATGCAAACAGCATTAAATCGAGCAGAGCGCTTGCAGTTGGCGAATGCTGTTTTGTACCTGTTGTCGCTGTTTTCAGAGCGGCTGACCCGTGTCCCCGTTGTACGCTGTTGTTGCTCAAAGACCTGAATGCAGGCTGAAAGCTCCGTGTTTCATGTGTTTCAAAGACACCCACCCCTCTCCACGGCCTTATTTATGAGGGCCTCGGGACGACAGGCAGGCACCTCCAACCTGCTTTGGCGGAGCAGGTGTAGAATAATGGCCGAGTGGCGCGCCATACATCACGTTAGCTTTTAGTGCTAAAGAGCATCCAAGCTTTTCCGCGACCGTCACCCCCCCCCTCCCCTCGCTTTCCGCCGTCTCTCCCCTGACTCCATTATCTACTGCTGTGCGCTGCGCTGGGCAGAGAAGATCAAAGCCACAAGGGTTAAGCCTTCAGCAGGCGGACAGGTCGGCGCTTTCAGAGCCGCAGTCTTCTCTGTGAATCATTTACAGGTCACTTTTAATATGCAGATATGTGCAGGGAGTGAGTCTAGCAGAGGTCAAGGACGTTTCCTTACAGATGTGCCAGTTCCGCAGAAATTAATTAAACATCAAAGGCAACTCTACAGATATATCTCTCTTACAGTAGTCAGCGAGCTGCTCCTGCAGCCGGAATTACTGTAAGAGCGATTGAGACTGTATTTGTAAATGAACTCATGAAATCAGTCTTTTCATGTGATTGAGACTTCAAAGCCAAATCTCTTATCTCTCCCCCGCGTTACGTGGCCACATGTTTAGCAGGGAGCCCAATCGTCTCGTTTCAAAGCATGCGTTAACGTGTCATGTTTCAACCGCACGTGCGCGCCCGCTCATGCTTCTCTTCTTCTCCTTCTTCTTCTGCCTCCCTGCAGGAATTCCCCTTCCCCCAAGTGTGGTGCAGCAACCAGCAGCCCCTGCACTGTGCCTTCTCTCTGGAGAGATACAGCCCCGCCACCGCCCAGCTCTCCTGCAAAATCAGCGTGCGCCAGGTCAAAGGCCATGAGCAGATTCTGCAGGTCTACACGGCGGTGGCCAAGGTGAGGTTCCGCAGCTGCAGGGAGGGGGGTGTTGGAGTTGGACATTTCACTTTCTCACACACACACACACACACACACAACCTTTACGTAACCTTCCCGTAGTGTGTCCACTGACAGCCGGGGCCAGATCTCCTGAGCTTCCATTGTGTATTAATAGAGCAAATAAGGGTACTTATTTTAATTCTTCACGTACATGTCTATTTAGTTTTTCTTTAACCTTTATTCATCCAGGGAGCAAATAGCGTGCTTCGCATTCACGCACGTTAACAGCCCCGAGAGCCGCCGCGCTCATAACAACACAACAGTCTCCTGTCAGCCGCTGAGCAGCTCCACTGGAGCAGCTAGGAGTTAGAAATCCTCATCCAAGAGCACCTTGACAGTAGTTGTTAAGGCAGGGAGGGAGTGTTACTCATTGATTTTACCCAACCGCATTTTTTTTTTTTTTTTTCACAACCATCCACAAAAAACGTGCTCGCCCTTACCTCAAGGCCACCGTTTCAAACCGGCGGCGCTGCAGCCGAGGCAACGAGTGAAATATTATTCGCAATTACTCGTCACGGGCTTGATTCAATCATACCTCGATGATTAGTTGGGGGGTTTGTTGGATATTAAGAGGAAATTAAAGAGATTTAAAAGTGCTGCATGTAGAATTCAGATCATCATTTATTTTGCCGCTACAGTAAACAGACACAACCACTTAGAGAAGAAACGGGCGCCGCTACACTGAGCTTTACATTGTGGTTTATTAGGCTAGATGAATATCATCTTCATGCGGAGCCCAGAATCAGCAGTTTTAGAGCGGCTTTGCACCATTAGTCATTGTTATCCTGTTTAGGCCAAATAAGCAAAGGTCTGAACAATTTTTAACTGCATACTTTTTACTTCCTATCCTAAACTATGTACTAGAAATAACTATGTTCTGTTGATTTGGTATCATAATTAACTTTTTTTTTTTCGCAATTTCTTTTCCCATTTAGCTTTAGATGACAGCAGCTAGCTAATGAAGTTAATGAATTCAAATGCTACATTATACGACACAGACTGTTATACACTGAGGAATTCAAAATGATGATAAAAGCACCCAAAGTTTCTCTGTTTAACCCAGTTTGTATCTACGAACGTGATCTGTGACATCACGACTAGTTCAAAAGCTAATTGTCGTCTAAATGCAATGGACTTCCAGAGAAGTAGGAGACATTTTTTAGTCTAGCAACTTTTAGAATTAAACGGTTTTCCACATCCACAGATAATAATTGAACTTTTTCGTTGAAAAGAAAAACATATCTGACATTATTATTCAATGCATGGGTGGAGAGGACCTTTAAAGTTTTTCACACATCTCAGAGAGTAATTTGAAGTTAGAGTTATTCCGTTGCAGATTTTATGTCTCTCAAAGTGTAGTCAATTCCAACTCTGGCACTTACCTTTTAAGGAATGCAATTAGCAAAAAATAGCATGAAAGCACCAGCTGATGTAATAAAAGGACAAAAAGGGTTCTTATGGATTTAAACTCTTCCTGATGGTATCTTACCTTTCTTCCTGTGTGATTGAATATGTCAGTAGTCAAACAGAAAGAGGGAACAAATATCTGAAGGGCATGAGTGTAATTGGACTATAACTTTAGATTTGGTAACTTCAATAGCTGTTTTTACTGCTGATGTAATATTAAGGAAAATACTAGATTGAACAATGACATATTTGATGCTGCAGCTGGATGTAGTGGGAGAACAGGAAGAGGACAGTCTTCTTCAGGCTCTGCCAGCATAAAGATAGGAATCGTAAAACAATTGTTGAACAAACCTTAATCTTGCAAAAGACAAAGTGTATAATCAGTTTATTTTTACAGCTAGGAAAGTTGACAGTTAGTCCTCTTCTTTCTTGAGTGCAGGAGTGAATTGGTTTGCATGCATTAAAAAAAAGAAAAGAACAATAGCCAAAATTCAGACCAACAACTAAGACGGAGGTATGTTTGGGAAAATAGACAATTGATAATCTTGGTTAAAATGGATTTGGCCAATTAAGGAAGAGGAGGCAAACCAACTTGTCTCATTTCAAGTCCATGTTTAATAATCAAAAGAAAGATTTTAAGCATCACTGTCATTTTCAGAGATGCCATCACATTAGATATAGATAAACGTTACCAGATGTCTCCACCTCACAGCTGTTTTGTCTACAGCATATGTACATGTGTTTTTATTTTGTTTTCTTGTTTTGTTTAATTGTTAAGCATAAATGTCAGATCCAGGAAATAAACCGCACCCGCTCAGCGAGCTGTTGCCGTATTGGCAAAATCCTCTATCTGACCCCTCCGCTGGTCTGATCACGGTCTGCTTTTGTTCTGCTCCTCCAGACTGAAAAGGAGTTGGTCCCGTTTTTCAGGCAGAGTGACTGCACCATCACGTCCCAGACGGGTCCCAAGGCCTTCAAAATCCCCCTGTCCATCCGCCAGAGGATCTGCGCCACCTTCGACACTGCCAACGCCAAGGGCAAGGACTGGCAACTCTTAGCCCAGAAACTTCACATAGATCGGTGAGTGCGAGATGTGTGTGTATGTGTGTGTGTGTTTGTGTGTGTGCGCGCAGGCGCGTACACTCTCTTCTCTATAACAACCTCGCTGCTGTGAACCCACACTGATGGGGATGATAACTGTTCTGTATATCTCTGTCTGTCTCTCTCTCTCTCTCTCTATATATATATATATATATATATATATATATATATATATATGTCTTCATTCTTCATGTTCTCTCAGCAGCAGGAGACGGGACTGATTATTTCACTATATGGCACATAAGTGATTGTGTTCTCTGCTGAAAGCTGTTGCTTCTAATGTGCATTGTGGTCCTGTGGCGGCTTTAATATGCAATTTCCTTTTGAACAATAAATAGCATTGTGTCATTTGAAACCCCGAACATTTCTGTCTGTGACGATCAGCACACACCAGCCGGGTTTGACATCTGACTTCATTATCATTTGTTTGTCCTCAGATAGAAATATGCATTCATGACGATAGACTTCGGTGATATTTACTCAATCCGTGGCTGTCTTTGCACGGTCTCAGGCTTGCGGTGCTATAATCGCCCGTTAAGTGCATGATTCATGAGACGTCGTGTCTAAGAGTCTTTTGGGATTCCAAATTATCCAGATAGGCTTTCCTCCAAGTTGGGGCGGCTTTGAACCCAGTGTGATGTGACCAATGGTTGCAGTCTTTTCCACTGCTTGTTGGTGTTTCTCTCGAGAAGCAGCACGGAGCAGCAGTGAAACACTGCCCCCAACTGGACGTCAGGCCACATTGGTAAATAAAGGCATTGTATTGGCATGGCAACAAGCTCCCTTTTTATTCTTTACCTTTGGCTGCTCCTGAAGAATGAATTCTAATCCTGGCAGTGTTTTCCCAGTAATTAACTCGTGATTTGTGATGCAAATGTATCGCTGATTGTATTTCTAATAGTCTTAAAGGGTCGTCACTTTCTTGTTTTTTTTTTTCCCTACACGTAAAAAAAAAGCAGATGGTTGCGCTCACTGCACCGAGACAATACAATTTGTGTTAAATTAATTTCCATTGATGGATAAGTACAATGAGTGGATTTTCAATGGGGCACATGGGTTTTGTTAATATTGATTTAGTGCTTGGGGAGAATGGGACACTTTCTTTGTACAGTATATTCTCCAATTTAATATAAATTCTTGTAGATAATTATAGTAGACCAAAACAGAATCTCCTGAAACCTTAGAATTACCAGTTACGTAATAATTATGTATACTGTGAAGTTGATTTACATCTCGTTATCAAAAATGTTTAAGCCTTTCTGAAATAATATAATCAGAATTGCGCTGTAATTATACAGTACAATACACCTGACCCGGATAATGTAATTTGTAATATGTAGGCTAAAAATAATAGGACAAATTTATTACCAGGATATATTTTATTCTAATTGAGACTAATGATGATTTTGGACTTGTTGTTCTTATGTTTTCATGACATATAAGATGTTTTATGTGATGTTGTTGTATATCCTATTATATTCAAATCGTATTAAATACACTTAAAGCAGCTATTGTAATTACTGGTAGATTCTGTTTGACTCATATCTGCTGCAGGATAAATAAACCCAAGTATACAGTAGCGGTATGACGCCGACATGAAGCGTCTCCCCCCCGTCGTGACCCCTTCCTGTGTCGTGCATTAATGCGGCTTTGTGTGCTCCTCTGCAGGAACCTGGGTTATTTTGCAAAGCAGCGGAGTCCTTCGGCGGTCATACTGAGCCTGTGGGAGGCTCGCCACCAGGACACCGCTGACCTTGACTCTCTAGCCAGCGCCCTGGAGGAGATTGGCAAGATCCACTCCAAAAGCTCCCCCAAGGAGCCAGAGGAGCCGGAGTCCGACTTCAATCACATACAAGCGGGGGGGAGCCTGTGCGGCACGGGCAAACTAACAAGTCATAAGACAGAGGACTCGGCTCCTGAATACACGGGCTGAGAAGGAGAGAGACAGCGAAGGGGAGAAGTGACAAACTAAAGGCATAAATCAGTGTATGCGCACGGCCCAGCGATGGACAACATGCTGCTGCTGTGCGCCGGAAGGTCACAAGACTACCAGGGAGTAGGCGGGGCGAGCGGTCGACCAATCACAACGGGTCGAGGTGAGGCGTCGCCCGCTTGCGGATCCACCGCCTTCTCTTTTAAGAAACCGTCCGAGGACGGACTGTAAATCCTTCTTCTGCCTTTTAACTTTTTTTCTTTTTCTTAAATGTTTATTTCTTGTTTTGCTTTTTTTATTTGAAGTAAAGGCTGCTCCCTACATATTAATTAATCAGGCTCAGAGGGTAAAGTTGGGGAGGAGGGGTGGTAGATGTGGGGAGGGATTTTTTTTTTTTTCCGGAAATTTTTCCGTCCATTATTTTCTGAACCTGTTATTGGAAGGGGAGCTCCTGTCCCTGCTGGCTCCTCTCCTGTCCCCAGTGGTCTACATAGCAGCTGGACATATTTGCATATATGCAAATAAGTCGAAAGAACCATTTTAGAGAAACCTGTAACTGATTTATTTTTTTTTTCCCTCCAGACCATTTTTTTTTTTGACATTTTTGTAAATGGAAGCCAGTGATTGCCTAAAGGTCCCATATCATGCAAATAGACAATTTTGTGTCTTTTTATGTTTTTACACTGTACATAAGGTCTATGGGTTATATAAAAACTGTCAAATGCATCAAACACTCAGAAAAATAGAGAATTGCACACAGCCTGGATTTTCATGAGTTTCAGTTTGTACTTCCTTGACTTTGTGATGTCATGCAGCAGCTCCCTCCGCCTGTAGAGGTTCCCAGCAAGGCAGACAGACCAAAAAAAAAATGACCTTCTGGAGCTCCAGAGAGGCGCATGAGAGCAAATGCTGTATAGAATTATTTAAACCCCAGAAACCTGCATGATATGGGACCTTTAAATGTTGTGATTGGGAACCTTCAAAGCCAAGTATCTTTTAAAAAAGAAAAAAAGAAAAGCTCTAGTGCTATAGGAAGTTTTAGGAATTTAACAGACAACCATTGCCAAATATTATTAAAAATATCAAGGCTAGTTTTGAAGGACAGCGTGGTCAGAGGGTGATTCCCCCATGTGTTGAGAAGTGGTAAAAAAGCGAGTGGTCGCTGTGTAATGTGGCAGAGTGAGATTTGGAGCAGTTGATGTTTCCTCCACTCACTGATAGGAGGAAACGGTAACACATCATTTCCTGGCCAGAATCGTTGCGTCTTATCACCCAATTCCCACCATTAACACCCGTCACAGACTTCATATCAGGCCCTGACACACTGCCCCCCCCCTCCACGCCCACCCTCCGCTACACGCACACAGACACACACTCGCCGGCAGTTCATGGCTGCAGAGATCATACAATGTGTGTGCATTGACTTGTGAATTTGCATCCTGTAAAACAAATGGCAAGAAAATAAATAATAAAACCTACAGATGTCAGAACAAAACATTTAAAACAAATGCAAGAAAAAGATGCTGCAGAACAAAAATGCTGCAATGACAGAAATGAAGCAGAAGCAAAGACTTCCAAACCCGCAGTTGCAAAAGAAAAATGCTGCAAATATCAAAAGCCACTCAAAACATTTTCCCTCATTTACATTTTAAACACTCGGTCAACATCTTTTACAATATCATAGAAGAGCAGCGTAGTTACATAGCGAATGTCGGCATGTTCTAATTTGATTTAACCATAGTTTTCACTCAGCACCATGCTATCCTCATATTGGCCACTTAATGTTCGGTGGTCAGAGAGATGAAAAAAAATGCAAAGAAACGTGAATGAATTTGCAGCTTTTCCATCTTGTAGTTGTTTTGGGGTTTTCTGTGTTTTGTTTTGTTCTGTTCTTTGTTATTCTCAGCATTTTTCTGTTGCATTTCCTCTTGCTTTTGTTTTGTTTCAGTGATTGGAGCATCTCCTTTTTGTTGCGATTGTTTGTGTTTGTGTGTTTTTGGTTTTGCATCATCTCTGTGTTTGCAGCGTTTGTCGGCCCCCATACTTAAGGGGATGGTTGAAGGAGTGACAAGACGTTTCATGTCAACCACTGAGGTAATGGTGAATAAAAAGTTGTCTTACCTATAGAACTGTATGAGCGTCTGTATTCAAGCAGCTTAAAGCAGATAAGCACCAAGATAGACAAAAACTCTTATAGTTTAGAAGACCAATAAAGCCTTTAACCTTGTTGTTTGTCCCCGACTGATCTAGTCAGAGTTTTAGCGACACTCCAGATTGTCATTGAGGCAGTTTGAATTCACATAAATACACAATATTCACATATCAATTAATCCATTTTACTTGGAATATAATCAAAATGTCTGGCCTTCATGCTGCAGAGAGGCATTCAATCACTTAAATGCCCTGACTTTGGGGTATGTTTCTTTTTTATAGTATTAAAAGCCCAAGAACCAATTTAAAGTGTTTAAAGTGATGCAAAAACATCACTTATCCCTGCTGGTATCCAGAAGCTACTTTTTTGAGATCCAATATTATATTTTCAACTGGAAGCTGCAGTTTGCTTTGGCTGTTTCTTGAATAACGACCACATGTCGTCCTACATGTGAATTTCCATTCTGCGCTACTGCACAGGGGTTGAGGTAGAAATCTCAGACATTGGCAGACATTTCAAAACATAGACACCCCCCCCCCCACTAAAAAAAAGAATAGGTATCTGATACCACTAGACTACTGCTACAACTAATGAATATTCTGATCAGTCAATTAATCTCTCGATTATTGAAATGATTAATTGGTTAGTTGCTTGGTTCATTAAACAGTGTGCTGAATATTCCACATAAAATGTGTTTTTTTGCCCAGACCAACAGTGCACATCCCAAAGATCAGCAGTTTATTATTATAGAAAACTAAAGAAGGAAATAATCATATTTGAGAAGCTGGAACCAAAGAATTTGGATATTTTATTCGTTATAAATGACTCAAAAAAATAATCAATCATATAAGTTACTATAATTATTTCTTTTTTTTTTTTAAGCATTAGGCATGATAGTGAAAATCCAGGTTCAACTCCTTCAGCTGCTTCCTCATTTGTAATTCAGTTCATAGGCCTGTATCACAAAGCTGAATTCACATGTTCAGGATATATCATCAGGTTTGGCTGCACCAAACCTGATGATCCAGAACAACCAGTATCAAAGCTGACCCATGAGCTCTGTGAATCTGGGATTTCGTCATCCAGCTACGAGTTCGTTCATGTGAAAGAGGCGGTGGTTGTTAATTGCAATTGACCTCATCAGAACCGCGACTAATGTGCCTCGTAAAACTCAACGCAGTCAACTGTCACTTTGAGAATAAAATAAACTTTGCACAGCTAAAAACGAGAGTGGAAATAGAAAGCCTGAAACAAATCAAATGTGTCTACTGATCTATTAAGTATGTATCTTTTATACTTGTCACTTTTTTGCAAACTTTTTGTCCCTGTTGGGATAATGTAGGTATGATGACTCAACATAGAGAGTAACGCCACGATTTGTGATCCCTAAAATATCCAGTTACACCTGAAGTTAATCTTGTTAACCAGTTAATACTGCTATGTGATACAGAGCCCTGGTTTGAATTGAATGACACACTCACTACTTATCCTCAATGTGAGCAGCTGTAGTGGCAGCTTATGATTGTCGGATCACAATCAGCACTACATGTAGGTTTGGCCCCGTTTGTGACCTCATTACTGCTTTGTTGTTTTGTATTTTTAGATCTCACAGAAGTTTACCTGCCCAGAGTGATAAAATGTTTGATTGGTGGCTGCTGAAAGATGAAAACCCACTAAATAGGCTGCATTGTGCATATGAGCGATGGCCAATACAGGACTACTGCACAGCTACCAAACCATGAAGTAAAGTACTCAATGCTGAAGGTAGTTCTGTGTTAATATACTGCAGCTTGAGGCCAGGCAGAGCACCTTTCAGTTATAATATATTTTATCATTTGATAGTGTAAAAATTTTTTTCATTTTTAGTCCTACATCATTATTCAAACAAAGCTGTTTTTCACTATAACTCCTCCCTAATTTAAAAAGAAATCACAGTAACGTGTGAAGGGTTTACGAGGAACATCAACATTGCCTTGCCCACGCACTCTCTGATCCCATTATACATCACACTGGAATTGTCGAGCACCGACAACAGAAATTGCCTTCACAAAACAGGAAAGAAAAAGACGTGCAGAAAAGGTCTTGGGTCGTGTGTCTTGTGAATCCAGACGACAATGAGCCTAATGCTGCCTGATGATTATGAAGCTAGTGCTCAGGTTCAAGCAAAGCACCTATAGATATGAAACAAATGTTTGGGTCGCAGTAAATACACTACCGTTCAAAAGTTGGCATCACCCAGACAATTTTGCATCCCTGAAAAGTCACACTTTTATTTACCACCATGAGTTGTAAAATGAATGGAAAATATAGTCAAGACATTGACAAGGTTAGAAATAATGATTTGTATTTGAAGAAATAATTTTTTCCTTTAAAATGTTTTTGGTCTATAAAACTATATAGCTTCTCTAACCAGCTAAACGGTTTTCAGCTGTGTTAACATGATTGCACAAGGGTTTTCTAATCACCCATTAGCAATGAGCAAATACATTGTACCATTAGAACACTGGAGTGATGGTTGCTGGAAATGGGCCTCTATACACCTATGTAGATATTGCACCAAAAACCAGACATTTGCAGCTAGAATAGTCAATTACCGCATTAGCAATGTATAGAGTCTATTTCTGATTGGTTTGAAGTTATCTTCATTGAAGAAAACAGTGTTTTTCTTTCAAAAATAAGGACATTTCTAAGTGACCCCAAACTTTTGAACAGTAGTGTAAATGCATATGTAAACATGAAAAATTACATCAACTTCTATGGAATTTGAGATTTTCTGTATCTGTAGCGGACCCCATGGGGCTTTTTTTAAAAGATATCTTTGGTAGTGAATGGTGAAAGACAAAACATTTTTGGATCCTGTTTGAATTGTGTAAATTGCACATGTACTAAGTAGTTGTGAAAAAAAAAAAAACATCCCTCATCTCGCACAATATATGTCCCCGACAGCATGTTTCTTACCTGTTTTATCAGGCAGGTCGCCAGCCTATTGTGGGAACACACACCATTCACTCACACACTCATACCTACGAACAATATAGAGTCTCTAATTAACCTACCCTAAATTACCAAATAATAGATACATTTTAATTAGCTGCTTTAAAAGCCAGGTGCAGGTCTATGTTTTGATAAATAACCGTTGGTTACGAATAAAGGTGAGTCTAATTTCTTTTTCAAAAACAAAAAAAAAGAAAGAAAAGAAAACGGAACCACTGACACTGCAATGTTTTTCTTCTTTGCCTGTTTTTTACCCTCAGTCCTAATGGCATCACTGTCATGCTCAAATGACGTTAAAGAACATGCTCCTGGGTAATACTGCTTAGCTGTCGATCACCGGTGTAAGTTATACAGTTGTCATATTGGTTTAATTAAAATAATTTCATTAATCACCATATTTTTGTTGAGCAAGATTTTTGCCAGGAATGAATTAATCTCGCCAAATTGCCACCTGGTCTCACACACACAGCTAATCTATTAAGTGATGGAAATAAATAAACATCCATTATTTGATAATTTACTGTAAGCATATTTTTGGACTGTGAGAGGAAGCTGGAGAACTCAGAGTAAACCCACGCAGACACAGGGAGAACATGCAAACTCAACACAGAAAGGTCCCAAACCCAGAACTGGAACCTGCGACCTTCTTGCTGTGAGGCCTGGCTCCAAACTCCTCCACACCTCTGCTCAGTTTTTATTCTCCTTCAGCTCTGTGTCTGGGTTTTTGGTATATTGGCAGGTTTTCTCTGGACGAATCTTTACCTGTCCAATCAGTGATCAGAGGGTGTGGCTGAGAGCAATGATGTTGAGGTTATGCAATAGTGAGTTGTAGTGGGTCTATGGTTGTAGTTCAGTAATGGCGTCAGAGAAAGATATCAGGCAAAGACATTTATTTCCTTGTGGAATATTAAGCAGCGGTGTGGAATAGCGCTGTTGCCTCCCAGCAAGAAGGTCTCAGGTTTAAGACCTTCCTCCCACAGTCCAAAAACATGCTGAGGTTAATTGGCGACTCTAAATAGGTGTGAATGTGTGAGTGAAAGGTGTGTGTGCCCCACAATTGGTTGCCGACCATCTGGGGTGTATCCTTGCCTCTCACCATAATGCACTGGGATAGGCTCCAGCAGACCATGTGACCCTAATGAGGAATAAGTGGGTATAGAAGATGAGATGAGATTATTAATAATTAAATAATTAAAAGTGCTGGCCCCTTATGACTGTAAAATCTTCAACAATAAACCAGGTTTCTATGTTAAGAGGCAATCACTAACAGGAAATATTTTTAATGGGAAATCAGAATGAGGAAACACCATAATAACACTGAAGTGCATTTTTCTTTTTTTTGTGGATTCTGTAATAAAATCAGTCTGTTTCTTCATTTACTTACTGTATATGAAATGAATACCTCACACTATGGCTTACTTACATGATTAATTTACATAATAAACCTAAAAAAAAGTGATAAAGAATAAGCTTAACATAAACAACGCAGAGATTTTAGTTTGTGTCTAAAAATCCAATTCTAGACATTCACTTTCTGATTTTTAAATGCTGTCGGTTATTCTGAAGAGGGTAAGGAAAAGATGATGAAGAAGAAGAAGAGTGGTAAATGTGTTTTGAACATATCTCTCAGTAGTTTTCACAGATTCAAAAAAAATGAGTTTTTCTGACCGAGTATATGTGAATGGTTCCATCTTGCTATTACAAAAAAGCTTTTCCTTCCTTAACATTTCTATGCATTTCTCAAAAAATTGCATTCATCTTTTATGTGAATTTCAGCTGGTTATTGAAGAATGGATAAGGTAGTGCCCCCACCCCACATTATGATTGTTTCTTTAATTGTGACTGACTGAATTCCCTTTTTCATGCCTGCAAAGCAAAAGAGTGTCCAAAATGGAAAATGTGTGCTTTAGTAATGCTTAGCGGTGGCTTATGTTGCATTGAGAGCGTCCTGTCTGCGGGGCTCCGCCCCCATCGCACTCAGCGGCCCCTCCCCCTCCCCATTCAGGATGTGTTTCAGCTATGTCTACTGTATCTCATAAAGGTGTTGAACTTTCTGTTTGTTTTCGTTCTTTTTAAAGTGAGCTCAGACACACACACGCATACACAGATGTATTCACACTATGTATAATGCTTTGGTGTAAGACTAACCCTGTTTCAGGAGATAAAACGTTCACTGTGGCGTCCATGACTTTTCTGTCAGCTGAGTTGGTCCCATCATGCTCTTTTTTGCTTCACGCATGGCCTTCGGCTTCATATCACTATTCTTGTGCCTTGTTTAACTACTGTAAATGGTGAATGTTGTAAAGTACAGATGGGGATGTAAAAAAAAAAATAAAAAATAAAAAAAAGAACAATTAATCATACTGACATACATTTAGTATTTAAAGATTATAATATTGAATAGGCTGCAGAGCTTTTCTAGTGCTGAACATCTACGTTTGGTAACGCCAGGGCAGCTTTGTGGTATATTGTATCTATAATTATGGACATTTTGGATGTTTTCTGTACAGTAGAATTTGCAAATGTATATGCAGCCTTTTTGGAAATAAATGTACAGTTGAAAGATCTCAACTTGTGTAAATGTTAGTTGTCTCACCTTAATGTGGATGAATCTCAAAAAAAAAGATACACTTAGTTCCAAAGGTACACATTATATTGTGTCCATCATGTGTCAAGAAATAAAATAAAAAAAGTATTTAGGTGGATTAATAGTTTGTTCTTGCAAATATGTAGTTCAGGGGCACAACTTATGAGAACATATGGTTTATAATAGCCTGATTAAACAGTTTGGCCGCCTGGGGTAAAATTAGCGGTTGAGTTTGGAGCTGTGGGGGAGTTTCCCATGTAAGTAATCCAGCCTTGATTTACTGGGAGCCCAAATTAAATACACGTTAAGACCAAAGTACTTGATATGTCAACATGAACCGACAGAACTTAACTTATGTAACCTGCACAGATTCATTTGAAATCAGTAAATCAATCAGATCAGTCAATCAGACTTTGTGGATCAGAATTGAATAAATACTAGAATAACCCCAGACCTCATCACACATGTGCACACAAAGTAAGTAGGACGATAAGTAATAAAGCCTCTCATCAGGTGCTAAATGAAATGTGCAACTAAGATAATAAAATATTTAAACAAAGAATAATATAAGTAATTAAAAAAGTAAAACATTATACATATGCATGTATATACAGTATATAAAAAAAAATGGAAAAAATTTACCAAGAAGTAAAGCAAGCTGGAATAAATTGATACTAGAAAAATAAATAATAAAACGTATAAAGCCAGACTCAAATTTGCTTTCACAAATGTTTTAATTTTCTGCCTGACAACGACAGCCAGGGTCTATGTAATTGCTTTTTTGTGTACTTGCATTTTCATGATCCATTTTAAATTAGTTATTCACTTTTCACCCCCGCGCTTATGTTCTAACAAGAGTGTTATTCTCATGGTCTCTATCAACGCTGTCTTACTAAAACAAGTAAATTCAGCTGCAAAAAAGCAAATGTGAGGCAAGAATATTTTCTTTTTTATTAGAGACTGAATAATAACGTGGGTTAAGAATCGTTAACGCAAGGCTCAGTGTAGGTTTTAAAACCATAATGAACTTGCACTGCAGTAGTAAGGGAAAGCTAAATTCTGCTTTCTACAGTGGGACTCCTCCCTAGGAATTAAAAAAAAAAAAAAATCCCATGGTTGCTCAATACAACAATGCCTGTTCTTGTTCGACATGTCTTCATTCTGAAGTGAAACACTGAGGCTTCTCTTGAAGTCTGGGAGGCAAATTCACAAATAATCCACCTCAACGGGTGACTAATGCATCAGAAACGTGGGACAGCGCGGGCGTTTTTTTGCAGACTGCAGGGTGTGTTCTCCTAATGCTGGAGGCTTTCTGTGTAAACATTTAAAAAAATGTCATAAAGCGCTGAGTAAATTCTTTTAAGGTGATGGTTGGCTTTGTGGCCCGTGGGTGGATCAAGGACATTGAAAACAGAAGAATCAATTGAATGATTCAAAAATCTATGTTCCATTCTTACAGGAATCTTCTTCTTTTTTTGATTTCCATTAACCGTCTACAGACGATGCTCCGCTTTGAGCTCAGGCTGCGTGACATGACACAAACATACACAATTTCTCAGATGATTGTGTCACTTTTCTAAATGTAGGGTGCATTTGTGTTGCGCCTTTCACTCAAAGCACTTTACAAGTGTTGATTCACCCATCCGCGCTCATTCATATGCTGATAGCTCAGCTGCTGCCAGGCCGAACAATCATCAGGAGAATCTGATCATTCACACACAATCACACAGGAAGTGTAGGCGTAAAAAGGATACACAGGCGGTAGCGTGGAAAGTGAATCTAATAAGGGGCGTTGGTCTGGTTTCAGAACCGGCGTCTAAAAATTTGACAACCCCATCATTTCTTTTCTTCTTTTTGTGACCAACATGGATGATTATAAAGCAAAACAAATGGCGTTAAATATTCAACAATAGTGGGCTGTGAAAATGGAAATATGACGAGATGCAATCTCTGGACTGGATCCTTGAAAGAGGTTTTTAAGTCTAGCTCTGAAATTTCATAAAATGTTTTATACATGTTGCATAATTTTTAAAGCCTTTGATTAGGTTCTCATATTGTTAAAGCAAAAACATTTCTCTTTAGTTATGTATTCAAATTATTAAAAAAAAATAATAACAATAAATACAGAGCCAAGCTGTTGTCTGACATTCCGGCTCGTATCTTCTCAGATGTATTATAGAGATTTTTACTTAATGCTGTTGCCTTTTGTTCACCTGTTGTGATGTCACAAGCGGAGTGAAAGTCAATCGTAACCATAGTAACCACCCTTGGTTTTACATAGCTCCTCCCCCTCCTCAAAGAGTGCTGGTACTTCTGTTTCGGATCCCGGCTCTCTGAGGGGCGGGATGTTTCAAACAGTGCCGAGCTAATCACAGCAGAGTGGGTGATTCTGTAGGCAGGCAAGGGGGGGAGGGAACTGCATTTTGCAGCAAGCATGTGAGAAGGCAGACTGCATTGCTGCTGCTGGTGGAGTTCTAAAATTGTGATTAATATGTGTATAATTCAGAGGTAACCTAGACCAGAGGCATCAAACTCAGTTTCATCCCAGGCCACATCAGCATTATGGTTTTTCTCAAAGGGCCACTTGTAAAGATCATATATATTTATCTACTTGTTATTATGTTAGATAATTGCCTCTACACTCATAATACTGTCTGAATAATTGTAAGTAATAATTAAGTAGGCGTAAATAAGTTTTTTAATAGAATTAACAATGCTGATGTAGAAGTTGTTCTTATGATTTTAGCGCCTTTTTAATAAATATGTTGCAGCAAAACATGTAAAATTATCATCTAAAGACTCATATGCTGATAGTCACTATTAAAATGTTTATTTATTTATTTTATGGATTTTCAAAGATTGGAATCTATGGTTTTGCATTGTTATGCTGAATATTAAACAAGCTACAATGAAAGAGCAAGAAAGTAATGAGAGATGCACTTCAACAAAGGAAAATAAGGAAAAATGGAAACTTTCCTGTTAAACAACCTTCATGGCCAATTGAGAATAGATTTTAGAGTTCACAAAGTGTACTTAAACGCACCTTGAAATCGTACATAGACGAAGTGACCAGCATGTCTCCTATAAGTTGAAACATTCATTTTCTTTTTCCATTTCTCAATAAATCTGGCAAGTATGTGAAAGCTGTCGAGGGGCCGCAGAAAAAGAGGTGCCGGGCCAGATTTGGCCCTCGGGCCAGCAGAGCAACAACATGGCAGAGAAACCTCAATTTTTGGTTGTTTGTAACGTGAAGATGTAATAGGTCAACCAAGAGGGGGGAGTATTGAGGGGGGAGGACATGTTCCAGGATTTCCATGTTGCTTATGAAACATTTAAAGTGTATTTTACTCTCATAACTAACCTTTAAATGCATGCTTTTAATCCTAATAGAAAAGTTCCTTGGATCTGCTCTTTTTATTCCTTTTACACTTTCTCCCCTCATTCAAATCCAAAGAGCGACTTCTTACCACATCGGACACCGTAGCCCTCCTTCTTTTTTTTTTTTTTTTGCTTTTGCTGAGATTGCTGTATATGCTGAGATTGATATTTCCTGACATATATGCTGAGATGGTTTATTTTCTGTGGCTTCGAGTGCGTATTTGCTCAAAGGATTCGTGCTTAGATGGACGGACTAAAGTGGATACTCAAACACAGGACACCGATAACAGCGGGGGAAAAAAAACAAAAAACAAAAGAAGCCAGGAGCCCAGGAGGACAAAGTATCCAGCGGTTTGGCCGCTCCCACAGTGAGTGGAACAACAACCTAGAGATAAGTGGGTAGAACTCTGGTTTAGATATAGTGTCAGAACCAGAGGAGAGCTACACCCACACCTCACACAGAGACAGACAGACGAAAGACATCGACCATTTATAGCCACAGCCGCTTTGAATTGCCTGGGTGAAGTGACCAAATGATCATTAACGAGTTCCAATGATGTAAGTTATCGTAGCAGCAGCGACTAGGGGGAGGATTTTCATATCTTTTCCCTCATTGATTAATCATCTCATTTGTCTTATGTATAAATATAAATAAATATGGAAAACTGCTACACCTACTATTATTATTTTTAAAACCATTTTTAATACATTTGAACATGCTGAGGGCTTAAACCTGCAAGGCAAGTTGCAAAGGAGAGAGAAAAAAGAAGATAGGGCCAGATTATTATGGTAGTATAGTATTATTTATCTATTATTTATTCATGTATTATTAGTATTAGTATTTTATATTTTTTTCATGTCCCCTCCAGAAATTATTTTCTGAAAACTTAGTGCTTATTGTCCCCCCCCATCAAAGAAATATGCACGCATGGGCTAAACGGCTAGCTAGCTAGCAGCTAGTTCCGCCTTGCTGGCTAGCAGCCATTTATACAGTTACAGTCATTAAAACAGAGAACAACTCTTTTGTACAGTAATGACATTTGGGAAAAAAAGCAAGGAAACTGGATTTCATCACAATAGTGAACAAGTGCAAGTTTTCTTTTGCAACAGATTAGCTTGTCAGGCTGTGATGAAATGGCTGCTGTTCCATCATGTACATTTTTGTTTGCTTTTTGACAAGGCTTTTTTTTGTGCTGCAAGAGAAAGCTGTGTTTTCTGTTAAATACAATTCTTTGCATTCTGTTTGATCATAAGCTGTGTGCAAGTTAAGCCAAAAGTCCATGGTTCTAATAATGATCGTGTGTGTGTGTGTGTGTGTGTGTGTGTGTGTGTGTGTGTGTGTGTGTGTGTGTGTGTTCTTCTTTCCATCTGTGGTCAAATGTGCGTATGTATTGAGAGATGTAGGAATGCTAGCTGTCACTGTGCCTGGTTATAATACTGATTGCACCCACAGTGACTCTCTAGGACCAGGGTTGCCTACCCCTGCATTACATTTTCAGTCATTTTTTAATGTTATTGGACTAATACACACTTCATTTAGCCATTTCCATTTCAGCTCGATGCAATTTCCAAATCATCAAATTGTATGATGGGTAAGAATATCCGCTCACACTCATTCATTTCTAGATTCAGATTCAGCCAGAGTTGCTTTAGAAATATGCAAAAATCACAAGCAAAGAACTGGTATACAAATAAAGAGCATATTGTTTCACCTGTGATTTTTGACATGTTTCTTGCCACAAACTCCTTGATTATGTCTGAAAATCCACAGCCTGAAGAACATCGTACTGGATGGATCATCGCACGGTCGGTACAAGGGTAAGTTTAAGTTTAGGTAAAGGT